>CM023613.1:8975665-9468165 GCA_013358685.1 Antennarius maculatus | reverse complement strand
CAGCAGCTCCACAACATCTGAATTTTTGCATAATTTCTTTTTATAGTTTGTGTCTCAAGCACAGCTGATCATCATGTCCTATTTTTTAACAGCTTTAATTTTTTTTACGTTAAAATATTTGGCTTCTGTGTTGCCTGACAGTGTGCTGATGAATTCTTGGAATGAGTACCATGATATGGCCTTTTTTCCCCAAGTGAGACCCGCTGTTAAATATGCATGGCTGAAAAATAAATGAAGCAGGCTTCTTAGGAAATGTTGATGTTTGTGAGAGAGTTAAACATGATTTACTAGTCTGTTTTATTTGGTGGTTTTAATTTTGATGAAGCAGCCATTGAGAGTCCACAAAGTGGAATCTGCTTTATCTGTTTGTTCAGTTTTATCTTAGTTGACATGTGTTAATGTATAGAATTAGTTATTGATGATATTTTTCTGGGTGGTCAGAGGTGATAGATGCAGGTAGTGTTTCCTCTTTGGCTTCATGCCAGTGCGATGTAAGGACCAATGCCAGTAAGGACTTGATTTTCTCTTGGTCCTCTTAAAGCAAGTTCGTTTTAATGAATTGTCTGTCTTGTCAGCCCCTAAATCTGACTGTTGTTGTCCACCAAAGCTTTGCTCCCATGCTTGATAAGGTCTACCCACAGCTCAACAGTACTGACATTGAGTTTTATTAGCAAGCTGTTTCTTGCAGGTTTTCATTCATGGTAGTTTTTGTGTTTGTGGTCCTGGTAAGCTACTGGTTAAAAACCACTTCTGTTGGGAATCAGGTCCAGTTTCAGATTTTTTGCCAGGTCAGTTACACAGTTGTCTCTGGTGCAATGTCAGGATTCAGAGTCAAGTGCATCTGAACAGGAGTGTGTATGGAACAACTACCCAGGTTTGACATCCATTAATTAATTATGAAAACCAAAAAAACTGCACATAGAAAAAAATTGAAAATCTAGACTTCGCATCTACAGCCTGATGTGCTGGTTTTGTACAGTATATTCAAACACTCAGGCATAAGGCATTATTCAGGATTTTAAAGACAAAGAATAAATGCCCATTGTGTTTTCTGTATGCAATAGAGGTTGTACGATTGAGATATAGTGTGACAAATATTCGTGCAGCCCCAGAAAAAACTTTCGATTTGTCATGTGGTTTATTGTGGAGACGCGGCCCAGTTCTGAATTTAACAGTAGACTGATAATTACAACATTCCCATCAGCCTCATTTGTATTTTTTTGTTTTCAAATTGAAAATATTAGTTTGCTGACAATAAATAATAAATATTCTGAACATCATCTAAAATTAATATATTAGCATGTAAATGTTAGTGTTTGTTTTCAAAATCAGTCTTCTTGTCATCTTCTGTTTTTACAACAGTGGATTCTGCTCTCTATGCAAAATTAAGTAAAACTGACACAAAGAAAGCCCTACAATCACAGCAGCTTGACAAAGTTGTAAAAGTAACACAAATAAGTGTGTGTCACACATTTGGCTGCACTTCACAGCTGTACACACATACAGTAGCTGTGACAGCTTTAGCTTTATTCACTGTTAAACAAAAATAAGAAAGCTTCGAAGATCAATTTACACCAACCTCACACCTCAGTCTGTTTTTTTGGTCCTCAAATGATAAAGAAGAATTTCAATAGAAAACGTGTTAGATTTTTCCATAAATGAATTTATAAAAAATCTGATTTGTGCACTTGTAGGATATAAACATCTGCCATCATAACCACGTTAGTTGTCATCTTGATTACAGGTATATAGACAACGGCTGTGAAGGTTTTTGTTTCAATGGGCTACTATTGCATTTCCAAACACTTTTAAACATATTTTTAAGGAGGACATATTTTAAGGAGGACACATGTGTCAAGCAGAATAATAACAGAAAGATATAAAAAAAATCACCATCAGTTAAATATGCCTAAAATATGAAAAAAAGGAAACTGATGATGAAAGTTTTGAGAGGGACACCTTTCAAGGTCTTTATAAGGTATGTGTTATATTTCATTAGATTCTACTGCTGTGACCACGGTTGACACACTGACATCATCATCAGCATCATCATCATCATCATCATCATCATCATCGTTGTAGTTGTTGTCGCCATCTTCATTTTCATTGTCATCATCATTATTACTATCATTATCATCATTATTATTATCAGTGTTGTAATTATAGTTATTATACATTCTACAAATTGTGATCTCTCTGTTTTAATAGCTCTTATTGTGGTAGCGCATGTCTGTGGCCCTCTTCCTCACCTCTCCCCCTCCCTATCTACTATATCTTTTCTATCTCCTGCTCTCGTCCCGATCTATATCTCCATCTCTTCTGTCTCACCAAACATGGTCAGTTTTAGATCTGCTCAATGTTTCTGCCTGTTTAAGAGCAGTTTTTCATCCCCAAAGTCAGAAACTTTTTATTCATGGAGAATTGCTGGGGTTTTGTAGAATAAGATTGGTCTAGACCTAAACTAGGAAGTGCTTTGCCATTAGTGATCTGTGCTGCATATATAAAAGTGGCTCAACTTGAACTGACTATTGATTTATGGACAGGAGGACAAGAGTATTTGCCTTTGGTGACAATTAATAAAATTCAAGCCGACATCATATATGGGAATAAAACATGCTTGTGTCACCATAGCAACAGATAATGTCTTTGTCAGTCTAAATGACCAGTGAGTTCTTCAGTTTGGGAAGAGGTGCCAGCCTGAGGGTGCCCAGTCAGATGAATAGGGTGGGTGTTAAATATATTCAACTCTACATTATTGTGATGGCAACATCACCACAGTGTACTCTGGACTGAACTTTGCCCTGATGGAAGGGCACTCATTTGTCTGTTCTAGGAATTGAATCCTCATTTTCTTGCCTTGCTTTTTCCTCCTGTTGGATCCTTTCACTTACAGTCCATAACTGGTGAACCTCACCAGTGTCATTCTCTTTTGACACTCGCATGATGAAAACAACTTTCCTCCAGAATTATGAATGACAGAACATTTCTGCTTAAACAATGAAAACACTGCCCTAAAATGTGCCAAACCTACTGTGCCATTGGCCACAAAGGCCATTTAGAGTTTTGGGGGACACATTCCTGGGACATTCGAGCAGTCGATCCAGTCAGAGGTCTCCTTTGTGGTGACGGTGACCACATGAGTGCCATTTTTGAGACAAAGTTGATTTTTGTCTTTCTTAAGAGCAGTTTCAAAGCAAAGCGTTTTTTAATGTGGCAGAGTCATCCCATTGGACACAAGAATATAGCATACAGTGAATGTCATGTACAACTGTTCACCTGTCAGTGACACAAAATGACAGTGGTTTTTGAGTTTACTGGTTCCCATAGTGCAAAATCGGCTGTGTCTTCATGATATTAGGGATGGAGAAGTGAATTATCCCTCAATAATTGAGTGATTTTGGACATTAGTTTATGACTGTGTGCAAGATTACAATTCACTAAATACTAATGTAAGACATTTGTTTCTAAATTTATGATGTTTCCCAAATGCGACCAGTGTTTTTGAGTAAATTCAGGATTTCTTATCAAAATATTGACATTTTCATCTGTGAGAAAACAAAGTCAATCATTTTATAAAAGGAAAATTTCTAGCTTAGCCTTTAAAGGACATTTTAACTGACAACATTTTTAATGTGTTGCAGAAAGGAAAACACTGCGGCAAATAATAATAAAAAATATTTCTTGTATTTAACTTATTTGCCTCAGTTTAGTTATTTCAGGCTGCTGCTATTGTACATGCTGACTCATTGTTACACTGCTCTCAGATAACTTTGACACATGAATAAATACAGCCCTTTTTCATTGACACACTGTGTGTATTTTTTAATGTTTTTAACAGTAACCTTATGGAAAAAAGTTAATAAAGTGAACAATTATGTCAGAGATCAATACGAGGCTAAGGAAACCATTTGTGTTTCGTATCTATCCTTTTTTAGGAATTTGCACAGCTTTTATTTGAAAAGTAGTGTAACAACCAGAATATAAGACAAAATTAAATGAATATAAACCTGAGCTGTGCTTTCATGAGTCGTCTTGGCAATACAGGTTCAAAGTAAGTGGCTTCACTAGTGCAAAACATAGAGTGGTAATATGATAGCAGGTGTTTGAGAACTCAAGCTGTGACAGATTTTACAAAAATGTGTTATACTTCATTTACACATTAAAACTGTGAAACACAATTTTTCCATGTTATTGTGATATGGAAAGACAATATAATGTGTCATTTTGAAACACTGCCCATGCCGACTGCTCTCATTTTGTCTTATTGATTTTTTGGACTCTGTTTTGTTTTTATTTCCGGTCACAACAAACTAGTTGATGTGAAGAGCTCCTGTGGCTTAAAGCCTGGCTCACCTTGAATCATCTCATCTGATATTCTCCCTATTCCTCCTCCCCTGAGTAAAATAATCATTGTTCAATGAAGTTTGTACCTCATTTCTCTCTACTGATGATTATCATGTTTAAAGTATATCAGCTCCAAAAATGTACTCTATTTTGGATGCAAACAATTCCCATAAATAGATTTTTTGGGGAAATATAATACTGTGAGATGTTATTGTTTTTATTTCATCTTCTTTATTGCTGGATGATATTTTCCTTGTCTGATTGTTTTCAGGTAAACTAGAATTACTTATTCTTATTCCCTTATTCTTGTGAAGCTCCAATCAGTTAAGTTTCTGTTCATACTCATGTGATTCCAGACTCATATATTTTTGAGTAATGACCCAAACACTGGATTGTGAGCTCTCTTTGACATTTGACCATCTTCTAATAGGATATTTGTGCCAAATGAGATGTTCCCTCAGGGCTCTCCCCAGAAGTCACACTCATGAGAGTTGGACAGATGGACGTGAAACCTGAAAATACGAAGCCTCTGTCTTGTGTGTGAGTGTGTGTGTGTATCACATGTGTGGGAGATAGTTGGTTAGCCTCGCTCCACTCCAGCTTTGGCCTATGGCTGTCTATGCTCTTCCAGAGGCTTTAGTGAAGATGACCAAGTGAAGGTTAGCCACCCCTCTCTTAAGAGCTCACAAAAGCTTTTACAAGCCATTATGCTCCTTGAGGGCTCTGTTTTCTAAACACTTTTATTATGTCTTTGTGTGTGTGCGCCTGTAGAGATTTGTGTGTAGGGAGGAATTTTGTTGCTGGTGGGTGAATGGGGTCAGTGGATGTGTGAATTCAATGACTGTCAGGTTTCAGACTCCAGCCTCTACTGCTAATGCCCAGCCATCTGGCCATGAAGAAGGAGTGAGGTGTTGGACTCTTTTCAATCTGCTTCCTAGAGTTTTCCAGACAGGGAGTGAGAGAGAAACACACACCGTCATCTGTGAATTCTCTCAAATGTAAGTGCCCCTGTTTGCCTCCTCGGTGCTCCCCATCCATTAACGGCAAGCCATTAAAATGCTCCAGCAAGTTTACCATTCCCATCTGCAATGTTTAGACTGATATCTCCCCCTGAAGGATCGTTAAGTAATATTAATATTCAATTGTGATTACTTTAGAGCTATCTAACGTCATGTCAGTTCTGCAGAGATATGCTTCATAAGAACAATACTGCACCCAGTCTACTGCAAGCAGCAAAATAAATATTCTATTTCTGCTTCAGCTGGCTCCAATTTCTGGTACGAGTTGAACAGATGGTTATAGCTTGGATTTCAAAGTGATGGAGTAAAACTAACGCTGCCTGCCTTTGCCAACTCTGCTTCTTTCATCCCAGTGAGTTGCACTTATCGAAAGCAGTCCCTCGTTGCCTAAATGAAGTGCACAACAAAGCAAATGTGCTGACTGTCACTGCTCAGCACATCAGCTCGGGTGCTACGTCGCACCGAGCCTGAGCAAAGTGAAGCAGCTTTCTGCACTCGACTGCTTCTTCCTTCAGGCTGATGGAGCCCAGAGCACTGAGAGGTAAATGGATGAATGGAGGCTTTATGGAGATGAGGAAGTGTAATGGTACTCTCTTCTCAATCCCGGCGGCTGGAACAGTAGCTCTCTGTGTCTTTTATCAGAGACATGAAAGGAGGACAATAAGCCTCTCTGCTATCGACAATATGGTGTCATTTGAAGCAGATTATCCCTCTTTTGAGGTAAAGGGAAATAAAAGACACAGACAATTGACAGAGTTAGGAGCCAAGGTTTATCCTCCCATGAGAAAATCCTCCACTCTGCTTTGTTTTATTTCAAAAAATCTAATCTGCCAAAGTGCCCACTCACTGTCACGTGTGGATACAATCCGCAATTATTGTCCTTATAGAAATGCCAAAATTCAAGTTTTTCAGGGTCATGAGAGAACAAAGAGAGGCATTTGTCCTCAATCTGAATAAGTCATTAATGGCTTTCTCCTTTCCAAACAATGTTATCCCTGTGCCCACTGATACTACTGTTGTTTGTTTCATATATCATTAGACTGCGAGACCTTGACAGCGGGAAAACGCTAATGCATGGCAGATAATGAATTAACAGCAACAAACATTAAAATTGGAGCAACTGAAGTAGCAACATTGACACCCGAGAAGTATTAAATAGATTTTTTTCACAGTTCTTTATCACATTGCACCGTAACTATTAAGACAAAAATATTTATGTTAACATATTTTGTGCCAAGACTGTAGCTGCATGATTTAATGGTTCTGTTTGAGAATTTCCCATTTCGGGATAAATAAAGTATGATTCTTCATCTTCTTCTTAAAACCTTCATAATTAAAGGAGAGCTGCAACTTCTCGTCATTAAAAGAAAATAAAACTTGAATGCAGGAAAACAATGATCTCAAGCACAAATTAAAAAGATAAACTGTTATTCAAAAGAAATAGGAGAGGAATGTCCTGCTATGTTTGTCTGACATGCATAACTTTTTGGCCCACACAGGAGTATGTTGAATACCCCTCAACAGCAGGAAGATGAATTTCAAAAGGAAATGCGCTTGGCGTACATCTTACTTCCATGTATTAAGTGAAATATGGTCACCATAATAAAAGCATTTTCTCCCGACTATTATAATAATGATTGTAATCCACCATTTAGCGGTGAGCTTTTTATAACACCAGAAAAATTTAATAAACATAAAATGATTTAATGTGCTTCCTGGCAGCCACTGAAATATGATTTCCCCACATGAGTCCATGTACTCCAGATGAAGCATCACAAAGAAGCATGACTGCCCAATCAATGCTTTGCTTGTCAGTCCTTTGGACTCCATCTTCGCAATTGTTAATTTGTTTGGAAAAGGTCAATGTGAGCGAAAACATTGGCTTTGTTTCCTCTTCACAGACCAAATGACCTGAGCTACAGATGTGATTAAGGTGTGGATCCGTTTTGGTCGATTTTTGTCATCACAGTTCATTTTATTTGTTGATTTTATCTCTTTTAGATCCATTTTTTAAAAATTAGTTTTAAATAGCAAGAATTACTAATAATATGCAATAAAAATATATGATTTAACTTCAGAATTATTGAAAATCATGACAGCATTATTGCACTTCATTCAAACACCTCACAAATAAATCAGTGGATGAATGCCTGTATCTACTCTCTGCACTTGTGTACTGACAGACCGATGATATTGATGACTGACAGTTTGATGATAATATGATACTAATAAATATTATTCCTGAATCAAAACATTTAAATAATGCCTTAGATGTCCAGCAGACTCACCCACAAAACGCACAGCGTCTTTTACACAACCAGCATCTAACTTTCCTGTGTAAAAGATAAATTCATGGAGGGTAATTGTTTTGCTTCTGTGCAGGAGGTGGGGGTAGTACTGTCGCAGCACAGACGTCTTCATAAAGGGAGTCAGCCAATGAGGTGGGAGGACAAGATAGGAGTGACCTACATTTGGGAGATTTGGCAGATTTAGCAGGGGTTGAGATCAACCACTGTGTCATGTAACAGAGAAGGTAAATGACTGCCTGTCATTTACCTTCTCTTTTACATGGGAGTCATGAGAGGGGATGGGGGTCAGAAGAGGGACTGTGATTTTATAAAGTCTATGTTATACATATTACAACAGAATAAATTTCATTTAAAATAACACAATAAAAAAAAAACGTATGTGTTTGGATAAGCTTATCAGTACACAAGCTTAGTATTTGCATTCTCCAGCCACCTTTGTGCAGAGAGAGTGTGTGTGTGTGTGGGGGGGGGGGAGTTAATGTTGCTTTTCATTTGTTTAGTAAAATCTAGTCAATCCAGCAAGAGTGATAAAACACAGACATCTAGATTCAGTCAGCACCCCAACAAATGAAAGTAAACTCCAAAGCTGAATGTGGACCTTCAAGATGAAGATTTAACTTTATCAAATAAAGTTAAGTGTAAAGTTCACCTATCTTTAATCCCCAGCGTCTTCCTCTACCTCATATCAGCTGGAGAGCGGCTGTTAGCACCTCGTCCATCACTGCTTCGGAGAAGCCTAGGGCTTTAGAAGGTGCTGCTCCCTCACTGTCTAAATTGAGACTGATACTGTAGAGTGGAACAGTTTAATACTTCACACCATTAGTTATCCTGCTGTACACACCACACTCCCAAGCTTCAAATGTTGGTACCTGTAAACTACAGGATTAAAAAAGAATGTAGACAAGGTTTTGTGTGTGTTTTTGAATTATTTTTATTTTTCATTCTGCTCAATTTGGCTGATGTCGTCTTGTTTATTTATTGTTTTTGTTTGATGGCAGATTTTAGAACTAGAGAAATAAAACAATGGTTATGGTAGGCATTTAACTGCTCTTAAAAGATAAGTGGGATGAATTACTACTTACATTTTAAGATTAAGATTGATTAAGAGTCTTTAAAAATTCCCAGTGGGGAAGATCTTTTTACACTCTACATGTATTACACACACACATGCAGAGAAAAGAACACACACACACACACAGCAGCAGCACCCCTAAAGTAGATTTTTTGGATTTGTTGCCTTGCTCAAGGGCACCTCATCAATGCTCAGGAGTTGAACTGGCACTTGTCCAGCTACCGTTAAAAGATCTGAGTGGATTCATACATATCCAATCATCTTGTAGACAGATCATCTCTCTGGGCCTGCTGGAACTTATCTCTGCTGGCTTTGGGTGAGAGGTGGACTGTACCCCGACTGAGACGCCAGTTCAACGTGGGGTCACGTGAAAGACAAACAACCATGCATACTCACATTCACATGTATACGAGTGTGAGCCTCCTATGTGTATGTGGAGGCTTTTATTTTGAAAGGATATTTGAATGTGCTTCGGGGAAGAGGAAACGGGCATGATTGAGTACAGTGAGTCACATGTTATTTTATTTCTATTCAGTAATATTGAAATTCAGGACTTTCAATCAATAACATCAACTTTTGGTCTCGTCTGTTTGTTGGAAGTTCGGATTTGTGCTTAATTGTTTTTCTGCAGGATACAAAGGATATGTTTTCCACCTAAATCTGGCCAATCTATGGACCTAAGCAGCAAAATGTCCAGAAACATGACAGCATTTATTTGAGCTAACAACAGAACCCATCATAACACAAACCATTATCTATATTTTTTCTTTACAATGTTTTTTGATTCTTATAACACCTCCACTCCACATATGTTTTGTGTTGACAGATGTAACAATTTATTAACTGTCTTTTCTTCAGTCCATATGACGTAATGACAGAGGTTGTGCATGTGATGTTCTCTGAAGGAAAAATTTAAAGCACGAACAGAGTGGAGAAACATCCATGAAATACTAGCTGGGGCTGTGATTCAGTGACAATATGACATTTTCTGTCAGCAATCCACAATCACAACTGAAATCACTGCTCAAAACATGTCATCATGCATCAACATTATTTATTTTAAATTATAAAGAGGATTCCAAACAAAGCATCAGGGTACCAGAAAACAAACAACCAAAAAGTTGGGACTTGAAATTCTTTGATGATCTCAGTTGATGATTTCATTTGATGGAAAGCTTGAATGTTTAAGGGTGGCCATGATTATTCAGTAATTCACTTTCTCAAAGATGTGAGAATTACGGATTTTCTTTTTTAATTGATTGTGGGTGGAGGCTGGGTAAACCCTGGGTAAATTGCCAGTTTATTGCAGGGTCGATTTTAATCATGCTTAAAGACTGTGGGTTGTTGAAGGGAAATATATATAAAAAATATGGGGGTTTTGTTTGTAAGTTTGACAGAGCAAAAGGAGAGAGGGGGCAAGAAAAGAGATGAGGAGGCTAAGAACAAATTATTGTGATCAAGCCAGATGCTCCAGGTCTCCATAGAAACCCCCTGCATTTCACACTCTTCTCTATTTCCCCCCATTTCTTTATTTATTTGTTGTCTGCACTTCCAGAATAACTTAATTAAAGGCAAGGAAGGCTAGCATGCTGTGTGAGATGACAGCAACCGGAGATGATCTGTGATGGATTACTGCATTTTATCTTCTCTTTATTTACTCCGTTGAAATGCAATGGAGTCTGCTATAATGCCAAATGAATTTGTGATAAACAGTATTTTTGTGTTTGCTCAGAATGACTTAACAAACAAATCTTTGCAAATAAGGATGAGACGTTTTCCCCCGCCTTACTTTATACATAATCCATGTTTTTGTTTTGAACTGGTGTCCTGCTGTCTGTGCAGATAAAAGTAGTGGCAGCAGCAGTTGGTACCTGTAAGAAGCTTGACTGCAGAGCGCCAGTGATAAACACAACTTTTAATTGGACATCCTGGGGGGAGTAAAAGTACATCATCTTTACTGAAGCTGATTAACAAGCAAAGTTTGCTTTCTGTTTATGTAATGGCATCCCGGTAATGCCATCAGTGCAAGGTCACTGAGATTTTCAGAAACACGAATTAGCATTGGTGATAAAAGTGAAAGTTGGCTATAATTTGATGCTTGAAGGATTTTTTTCAACACTCGGATTGACTGTACACACCTAAACCTCCAAGGTTAGGTCTTTCATGAAAAACAGATCCCCCCCCCCCCCCCCCCCACTGATTTCTGTGAAAAAAATCCATCATGTCATAAAAAAAACCCTTAGACGTAGAATAATATCAAACATTGACTGAGCTGTCACATACTGTCAATCAAACTTTTGAATCTAAAGCTCTGTTTGCCAGAGTTGAGAAGTTTTTATTTATTTCAGGTTTGAACTATAGAGCATGTGTTCAATTTTTGCATGATTGAAGCTTCGAACTTCATTTTGGAATGTGTTCACCATCGTCACCTCTTCGGCTGTATGTTGCCCCGAGTCAGAATAATACTCCCACTGTTGGGTCAAGAGTTGGTTTTGTTTAATAGCCGTTGAACTTCATGCTAGTTGAGGTGAAATGCTGCATCCCTTGAGTTTGATTGCTTGACCTGCTGAGATGGTTAACCGAAATGGACATTTGTTCCGTAATATTTCTATTTTTTCCCTTGCTAATGTAGTATACAGAGCTGCCTCCACCTCTCAATTGTATTTAACACAGTGTAACCGGGCCTTAGCTTTGTGCTTTTCTCTTCCTTCTAATGGACTGTCCTCAGCCTGGGGTGTTATCCATCACATGCACTACCTGAAGTCTGGAGCCTCTATAAAGATTAGGACCGTTATGAGAAGATGGATGGCCCTTGTCTCCGGCAAGCATAATCTCCAAATGCTTAAATTAAATCTAGAAATTCTCATGGGGAGTTTAGATTAGCCTAGTAATAGCAGACGTGAGGCAGGGCTAGCCTCAGTCCGGCTATTATTACACTGTTACATATTGAAATATTTATGAAAATTGTGGACATTGTCTTAAAGAGCCAATTTAACGTTAGTTTGAGGGAACTCAGGTGGGAGAAAACCTTACCTCAGTTAACTACCTAGTGGGATCTACCAGTCAGGAAGAGAGAAGCACAGAGTGGACCAGCTGACTCCCCCCCCCCACTTCTTTCTTGTGTGTTTCTTTTTTGCCTGTGGGAATTAGTCAAAGAGCCAAACAATCGTTAGAGAAGTCCATATTAGATTGACCTTTGTTTCTCAGCTTACACCTCTTTTGGTCTTTTAAAAGGTTTGTTGGTCCTGTGGCCTTTTAAAGCTAGTAGTTATGGATTTGTTTCCTTTCATTGAGATGGTTGACTGAGGTGGCAGAGTTTTAAGTCACTGTTGGAAGCCCTTCAAAAAGTGTGCACACCCAGTTTTATAGAAAACAGCACTCCCTCCACTTTGTCAAAGTATTTCAGTCTCATGCATTGGTATGTCTTTTCTCCATTGACTGGAGTAGTGAAAGCTCATGTATGTAACCTATATGCAACGCTATGTTCTGACAGTCATACATGAGATAGACAAACTGTTAAATAGCCCTGGAGCCTCACCTAGTGTTCTTAATGTATTTTGTAAGAGTCTACTGCACCTGAATCTATCTGAATCTAAGTCAGAAGGAGTGTCTGACGGAGTGCCAATCACTCTTGTGTGCAAGCTGAGGGCAGCACCCTTCTTTCCCTGTGTGCTCTCAGCCGCCTCCTCTGCATGAAGGGTTTTTGGAACCATGGCTGGAGGCCAGCATGGAGAGATGGGGAGGGGCTGTTCTCAGCTTTACCAACTGTAGCTGTAACACACAACTGTCAGCAACTTATGGTTTTAAAGCCACGTCAAGTCTTGTTTTACAAATCTGAGTCGTTTCAATGTGGCATGCTTAAACTACAAATTATTGAAAATGTGTTGTCTGCGCAAGGTCTTATTCGTGTTGTTTCGTTCATTAGGGATCCAAGCAGTAAAGCTGTTGGCACGCAACCTGCTAAAAGTGTTAGTGCAGCACAAAGGTGAGACCGTGATTTTTATAAAAAGACATTCATTAACTTCAAGGCACCGGAAAAAGCAAGCAGTTATGTGGGGAACAGCTCGGGTTACAGTCAAAATTCATTTTAATTTCCCTATTTATCTGGAATGTTGCTCCAGTGGTCTGCAACTTATTATCAATTCAGAAATGTGTGACTTAATTGTAAATACTGTATATAATTCCTCATTCATCTTTGCTTCCACATTGATTCATACATTGATGATGGGATGCAGTGTTGCTGAATATCTTGTTATATTATTATAGCGTACAAAACATTCTCTATTGCATTTTTGAAAGATTTGACAGTTTAGCCCAAACATGATGTTGGCCCCAGTGACAGTTGATTTTAATATTTCAATGTGTGGGAGAATGTTTGGGATCCATCTTCTCGCAGTAGTTTTTAAGTCACTGATTCATGGGCTGCAGCCCTGGAAAAATTGTTCTTGGTATGATTGTATTTTGATGAGGCTGAATTTCTATCCCGATGTAAAGGAAGAAACAGACTGTATCCAGGGTAGGCTGGATCTTTGCTGATGCCAGTAGCTTTCTTGTGAATGCTGCTAGCACACACAGGGGCAAATCAAATCTAGGCCTAAAGTCTGCTGCCCTGAATGCTACAATATCAGTTATTACAAAAGTTCCAAATAATAGTTGACACAAACGGCTGGGAATACCATAAAAGCTCACATTGTGAATTTAAGCACTATTTCCATCAACACAACTAAAGTTACATCCTCTTCAACACTATGCAGCTCCGAGTTTCTGCAAAATACAACGGAAGAAAAAAGTGGGCCCATAACTAGAGATTTTATTATTATTATTATTATTATTATTATTATTATTATTATTATTATTATTATTATTATTATTATTATTATTGTTGTTATTATTGTTATTATTGTTATTATTATTATTACAGCACTAATTCTATCAATCAATTGATAAGTGCTCCAAATTGCATTTCACCCTCAACCTTATGGTAAGTATTCTGACATTTTAACCGAGCTGTTAAAATTTGTTAATTTTATTTTAAATTATGTACAGTATATTAAGTCAAACAAAATTAAAGATCAATCCTGACGACAGAATCAAATGTCCTTGTGAAATGAGAGGGCTTAGAATCAGACCTGCATTAGAGGTTTATAAAAGTCCTAGTGTTGAATCAACATTTATAATGTCACTCCGGTTTTGCACAGTCACAGGGCTGGATTTTGTGAAAACTACCGGTGCATAGATTTACCTCCCATTTTTAAGAATTTGCGTTCACGCAAACTCAAACAGAGCAACGAATTTGCATACTGCAGTTAAATCAATGGCTTACAGTGAAAATTGCAGGCTTTGTGTTTGGGTCTGTTTTCAGTAAAACGTGTTACTTAAACCTTAAAAAGAACAAACAGAACTGCCAGAATTTTCAATCGTATGAGTTCTTTAACATACTATATTCCAGCTTTTGTTCCAGACTCAGCTCAGGGGAGAATAATCCAGTCACTACCAGTTTGAAGTGCCCTGAACTGCTTCCAATCTTTGTTCTGCAGTTTCTACTCTAACATTTAAATCTAGCATTAAGAATCTCATGCTGCTGCTACTGTACAGTAAGTGTTCTCCTCCTCCCCTTATGCCAATGTATCATGAAAGGTTTTTGTCACCCACCCCAGTCCACCCCCATCCCTCCTGCTAACCCAATGTGCATCACGTTCAAGTGCTGCAAGGGTGGCAAAGAGTAGCTTTTCTCATTTCCTGACTGTTTTAGAAGTGAATCACATTAGCACAGTGACAGGGAGTATTCCTAGGCCATTAAACATCCAGCTTTGCCTCTGTCCAAATGAGAGATGTGTCTGCTCAACACTGCAGGTGCTGGCAGGAGCTGAATGATGCAATGACAATATTAAAAAATTACTCTCTCCGGCTTTTTCCTTTTCAGCGACTCCTAAACGCCACCCTCATTGCTGCATCTCACTCTCGTCTTATCAGATTTAAACCTATAATTGCTTCACTGGGCACTTTGTTTACCAGTGTTCTGACTATCAGGCTGCCGTTCATCAACCCTTCTGGATAGGAGACATTGCTGAGCGGCGCGAGCAGACTTGGGCACTGCCAGTTGTGAATAACAGGCCAAGATGTGTCAGGGGAGCAGACTGTTATTATCTGAGATGAAAATCCATGCAATCCTGACGGCTACAATTAGTGTCAGCTGGGGTATTGAGTCTTTAAAAAGGACTACTGGCCTTTTGGCTCCCAGCCTGTCTGGCTATAGATGTCTCTAATGAGTCATTAGCCGCATGGCCTCTTCTCTCATGAGTCCACCCCATAATGGCACACCTTTCATCTATTTTACAGAGAGGATGTCGTTGGTCATTAGTACGGCTCTGAAGTCCTATTACCTTTACGTCAATGATGAATGAATAGAATATGGCTGCCAAGAACAATATCTCTTCGTATCCTGTGGTCAGCCATGACTCTTTTTTAATGTAATTCTCCTCCACCATTAAGTATTATTGATAATTGATGTGGCCTAACTTCAGCGACAGTAGACATTGAAATTTTTTTTTAAACTCATGCCACAGAACGACCATTGCCGTGTGTTTACCCGAGATGTGTTTCACTGTCCCCTGTTTGCTTCCACAGATGATGACTTGACACTGATGGAATCCACAGGGAGCTGCATGTCCCGGAAAGACACTCTCTAAAATAATGACTCTGCTTCAGGGTTTAAAATGCTCTGCAATGCCCCACAGTGCCATGTTGCCGGTGCCACTCAACATCGCCTCTATGCCCTTGTCGCTTGGTGAAAATTATTCATCTTTTGGTTGTTATTTTTCTCTTCATGACTTTGTTTCTGACAGACGAGCAAATTGTAAGTTATGTGCCGTTGATTGGCAACCCTGGGCAAGCTCAAAGTCTGTAATTCAGAACTGAGGGCAGTGTAGATAGAGTTCAGAGACTTGTTTTGCATAACAACGCTTGAGGAAAAACTCCAAACAAGCACATCTTTAACTTCAGTTTTTTTCCAGCAGCTCATCAGAGTATCAGTTTATCCACACTCACACATATCTGGTTTCTCTCACACATTCGCTCATTGTTTTAATTAAATGGAACAAATGCATTTTTAAATGCAACATAGCTGCCACCTCGAGTGAGAGAGTAATTGCTGCAGGCTTTTAGTGAATTATTTTATCATTTGATTAATTATTAATAAATGGGCTTCCTTGACAGATGCAGATGTTTTATTTTGTTTAACTTAGTTGGAGTTTTTGATCCTGCAGCTATTTTCTTTATAATCTGTGGAATTCAGTGCATTAAATGCATATAAACAGCAAAACTTCATTAACGTGAAGAACACACTGATTTGTTGTAACTATTGCTATTCATTATAAGCATCAACTACATGTAAGTTCAGTGAGTGTCCATGTCAGAAGTAATTTAAAGGGAGATGTTTTATTAATAAATAATCAGTTGGATGTATGTTATGGTTACAATGCTATAGTACATCATTTAAAGGATAATTTAAATGACTTTTTGCCTAGTAAATATTTCAAGATGGGTGAATGTGGGATATGTATTTTCATAGAGAAGTTTATGCTTGATAAAAATGAAATAAATACAAACTCGATAATTTGACTTACAGTCATCATCATCTCATGATTTATTATCCTTTGTAATGCTCCCTTATAATTCTATAATTTTGATGACCACAAAGAGTTTATTTTCATGATGCTAAGCTTTTTTATTTGTGTTCAACCTGATTTTAAAAATCAAAAGACAACTCACTGTATTAAAGTCTTTTTACTATAATTTTGATATTAACATGTTAGCTGACCACCTTTCTGTGGCATATTTTCCAAAGTACCCTGCATGAAGTTTTAAGTGAGAGGATTACCCATCCAACTTTGTTGATGTTGTGATGCTGGTCGGCTTTTTGTTACAAATGAATGGCTCAGAGCTTTACGAAGCTGTAAACAATTTTTGCTCTTAATTTTCTCAAGGTTAGAAGGTCAGTCTGTATTTCTTTTTTGGTTGTTTCATAAAGGCCACAAAACAAAGAAAAAATAACGTTGGAAGCCCTAGTATGAAAACTGCAGTGAAGATAAGTTACAGCGAAATGTACTGTAAGGTTATCCGGAGTAAGTCACATGATTATTATTTCTGGCTAAACTGAAAGTGTAAAACTGACTGGCTCTGGAGATTGTCTTTGTCTTTTCAGAGCTCACAGAAAGCCAATACTAATTCTGTTAAACGGTCAGCAGCCAGCTCCACTGAGGGAGACCCACTCTGCTGGACAACCTTGAAATCCTCCTAACCATTGACCCAGAGTACATTTTGACTGGTTATCTCTAGCAGTCTAGACAATGTGTTTTGGCCTCAGGTCTCCCAGGCTTTGAGCGGGCTTGTCTGTCTGTGAGTCGATCTCTGTCCTGGGCTACTGCTTATCACCTCTCAACAATTTAGAAAAGACACAGAAAAGACATCTCTGAAGTAGCCAGGGTCTGCAGCCCAACAGAAAGAGTGTTTTAGTGGTGAACTCAGGTCAACCAACCTTCGTATCAGACCCTGCTCTGCTCATAGTTTGAAGTATTAGATTTTGTCTGGTTTTCAAAATACACTCTTCTTTTTTCTATTTTTTTGGCTGATTGTTATGGACCAATGAGCTTTCTAGCTTAGAAATTATGTCATTGGTCAAAATATAAATAAATAAATAAATAATTTGGAGCATGGGCTCTGATTAGCTGATAAGTCAATCAGTAAGAACACTGACTGATTAATCAAAATACTCAAAAGCATCATATTATTGATTGTTATTCCTTTTTCACATCGACACTAACCCTTTTCAATACTATTTCATTGAGTAATGGATAAATGATCATTGATTACATTTAGCCCTTGATTTTTAATTCAAGTCCCCAAAAAGACACAGCCGCTCAAAATCAGATCATTGGAAAGGACAATGAAATGGTGTAATGATGATTGGGCAACAAAAGTTAACAGCTTTTTACCGCCATCAGAGCTGCCACTCATGTCACCTCAATAGATTTGTGCTCAGCTCATTTTAGATTAGAATTCTTTAGTTTTTACAAGGTTTTTAACCAAATTATTTGCAAAGGTGTTCCCATCTTGAAAACAAAAGGACCATTAATCAAACTAGTTCTTAACAAAGCAGTTGCAGTTTAAAAGATGTTCCTCCAACAAAACGGACTGCTCTAGGCTGTGCTTTTACTTTTAGCACAGTGTGTTTCTTTGAGTGCTTGAGATCCACATGTCCAATGACCAATGTCCTTTATCTAATTGGAAGATACATACTGTATGTCACGTAAAATAACCAAAATATTTTTTAAAAAATTGTCTTAACTTCACTAATCAGATTGTTAAACCTTTATGATGCTTTTAATCCCCAAGGTATGTGAATGATGTATCAATAGAGGTTTTTATTGACTTTACCTGCTCGTCTCACTAGTAATGAAAGCCAGAGGTTTCTCAGCAGGTTTGGGGTTGTAAAGGTTGCTGACAGGGCAATAGTGGAAGAAGGTAATGACTACAATGGCAACTTGATGATGATTCTCCTCACTGGCCTCAGAAGGTTTTGCTAATCTACTGTAGGGCACGAGCAGCACAACTTTAAGGTCAGTATGACCGCCATATCAATGCAGACATCGTCATGTGCAAATTCAGTAGAGTATGTCTCAGATAAGTGTGTGTGCGTGTGCGTGCGTGCGTGCGTGTGTGTGTGTGCGTGCAGTGGTAAAGGAAAATGTTTCTCCCAGGAGCCGTGTCTCAGATAACTTATAGCTTCAGATCTGGTTTCACATCTGCTGTTGACTCTTAAGAATAATGACCACTTCAGCTTTTTCGCTTTTTTCAGTCATTTTACAGAACAGAAGGTACTTGATTGATCAAGATCCCATTGACTGAAGCTTTCCTCACACAACATGCATCTCCATTTATTTTCTCTCAGTAGTCGTGCAGCATCCTTCCTGCTATTGTTCATTAGCCTTGTTTTTGTGCCCGCTTGGCAAAGAGGTTGTGAGGTCCTTTGACTTAAATGAGTACAAATAAGCAGAGAAATGGATAAGAGGGTGTGAAGAATCAAACTGCGTGATGCAATATCCGGCACTGGGAGATTTTTGATTGAGCTTAGTGAACAAACACTTCATACAGGGCTGTAGACTGAATGCAGAACTCAGTGGCTCTCAGGCTGAAGCCCAAAATCCTCGGAATACGCTTTTAAATGTGTTCCTTGTCTTGATACAGTTTTTGCTCCACTGAGAAAAATGAGATACAATAATCACGGTTGTTCTTTATTATATTCATCATTATATTTATTGTGGTCTCAGATGCGCATGTGTATTGACCTCATTCACTGCCCTGTATTTAAACACATTAGAAAACGCTGGACATATGAATATATGTGGGATAATCTCCCCTCTCTCCATTTCAATTGAAGCTTGAACGTTTTCTCTGTGGCAGCACACTGTGCAGAGGAGAGATTGGCTAATCTGTGACAACGAGTCTGCTCCTCGCTGGAATATTATGCTCACTGATTTAATGTCCTCTCTGTCTTTTTCTCCTAGGTAAGCACTTTCTCCTTCCTGTGTCAGGGATGGGGGCCGAGTCGCTAGTTGCGGCAGTTGCCTTCGAGGGCTGGGATGACTGATTGAGGTGATGTACTGCAGTGTGTCTGTTCACAACAGAATAGCTGGTAGCATTGATTTCTCAGTATATTGACAGGCAAGGACTCAGGGTACTGGAAATAAAATAGAATACATAACATGGAAGTTAGACATTTATATGCAGTTATACTGTATGTAAGTTATACATTTATATACTGGAACTTGAGTCCTCACATCCAGCAAAGTAATATTCATTTAGGATTCATAAAGAAAAATATCCATTTTATTATCACAACTTTTTAATATTGGCAGCTGTTGTACAACAAGGCAAAGGTCAGGAGCTGCAGGTAATTAGACTGCAGCCAATTAAAACCAAAATATAGCCAAAATGATTTGGAGGACAGAATGGAAGATGGAGAATATATTAAACCATCCACTGTACAAAATCAACTACCTTGCCCTGTGAGTCAAGGATAGATGTCATACAGCACCTTGATGTGGCTGTGGTCACTATAACATTATTAAATAAGGGTCATCTCATTACATGCAGTAATGCTATCATCCGCATCAGTTTCACTGTAGACGCCCTAACTAGGAAGCTGTGTGTAACTTGTTCAAGTACAACCACACATATTTGTATGTTATGTGGTGAACATAATGGAGCGTTTGATATTTTTCAACTCACTATTTTGGTTGTACGACCAACAACTTCACTGTTCTGATTCACTGCTGTCATCTGCATCGTATTCACTGAAGAAATTCAAAAAGAGTGCATTCAACACCAAACAACAGCGCGCCATATTTAGAGGTTTTCTGGTGAAGACATGCTGAAGTTTTTACCAGCTTTGGTAGAGACGTTGGAAGTCAGAAAAAATAGCGATAATAGGAAATTTGACCCCAAATGAGTGTTAAAATCACTCTGTATCTGCTAGAAGATTAGAGGTGAAAATTGTTTCTAACACATTTTTTGTCACAACTTGAAAGCTGATAATGTGTCTTCTTGGTATGGTTCCACGCATGTACTGCATGTCTGTACATTTAGAGACAGGCAGTTCGGGTGTGCTCACTTTCAGGTTCACCTCTAAGTGTTCCAGATAGAGTAGATAAACTTCTCTTCAACCAGCCTGTCTTACTGCTGATGTTTGGCAGCCCATTGTCCTTCATTGTAGCATTGCAGCAATGTTTCAGACCTAAAATAAACATCACATCGACCAAAGAGTTTTATTTTAAGACTCAACATGTCACCGATTTCAATGAAATGCTGTTTGGCATGAATATTGAGATAACATTTGACATAAGATACTGTTTATAACAGAACTTAGTCCTTAAACATCACTTAACATTCCAGTAACATTGCAGTATTGACAACAAGATGGAACCACTTTCATATCAGTGCACCAGTCAGGTTATGTGTGGACCGCTGGGTCTCCATTATGCATGAGGACTGACCAACCTTCACCAGCTGTCACTGAGATGACCACTGAATCCCATCTGGACCCTGGGGTATGGCACCATGATCCATCAGGGAGGTTGTAAGATGAGTCCACTGACATGGAAACTCCCAGCCCAGATCCCACTTACCTCTCCCCTCAGTCAGTAGCTCAGTTGTGGGTTCAAAGGTTGGACCGCTGTCTGATCCCATTTCTCTCTCTCCAGGCAGTGGTTGTTTCTAGGCCGTGCTGATAGGAGGTTGAAGCAAATCTTGAGTTTACTTTAATACTTCATTGCATAACTATGGAAATACAAGTTTTGGCTTTAATCTCGCTACATCTGTGAACAAAAAAACATTTCGCATCTAAAAACTCAGCAGAATAACAATTAGCGTATTGACATACAGCATCCAAGAATACACACACACACACACACACACACGCACACACATTATGAAGAATATACATATTGTCAAGAATACCAATGTTTCACTTTTACTTTACCTTAGCTGCATATTTAATAATGCAGTGATTGTTTGTATGAACTTATCAGTGTCTTACAGCTGTAAATATACTAGTAGTTATGTAGTAACCTGTAATCTCCCCACCTACTGTATATATTTGAATAAGCTCACTTGATAACCTCACGGTGTCAAGTTTTAACTCCACCCACTACGTGTCATTCAAGTGCCTAACCAATCACAACGCTCAACCAATCACGGCGTATCTGCCAGAAGGAATCATGTGAACAATGTGGTGTAAGCCATCGTACAGCGAGGCTTTTTGTTGCGGTTACGCCTTTCGTCCACATGAAAACACAAATATACGGAATGAAAACGGCGGTGAAAGTGAAGTTTTTTTTAAAACGCCAGGTCTGCGTTGTCATGTGGACGCTGTAACGCTTTTCTATCCGGGGGGGGGGGGGGGGCGTCTCCCTGTGACTAAAACTGCTGTGATGTTAGTGTGTGATACCCATGTCTATGTGTACACACAGAATGGACGGAGTTAAAACGGAGTTAAAACCGTGGAGCTGTTTAACTCTGTATAACAGCTCCACGTCGAAGACGCATTGATAAACATGCTTGACAACTGGATATTTGTTTGTCCGTTTCCTTCTTTATGAGTCATAAAGTTTATATATTTATTTATTTATTTATTTATTTATTCATTCATTCATTCATTCATTCACGTTCTGATGCCAGTTCTGGTTCAGACCGTGATGCGCTGCCTGCTGGTTGGAGAACTCTATGATGGATACGTTTGGTTTATAATACCAATACATTTGTTTTCATATGTTTTGTATGATGTCTGATATTATTGTTTTATCGTGGAATTTCCACGGGTTCCCGCTAGTCTTTTGTGTAATCTAACTACCTTTGAAAATTTCTTTTAAGACACCACACATCTTTAGATTTAGATTAATTTATTATCATCAGTTACAATGAGTTTTAAATGGATAAAAATAAAACAATTTTTAGTTGAATAAATGTTGATTTAATCACAAAATGTCATTTAGTCTTTTTAAAAGCACTGTTACAATATATCTCCACACACTAGATGTAGTAGTAGAGCATATTTACAAGCTTAATATTATTTTTCGCACCAGTATGTCAGTTTGAGAATGTTTTGTTTTAGAGTTTAGGTGATGATTTTTTTTTCCTCATTTTTCAATAAGAAACAAAAACTACGTGACGATGTGAGTTTTGTCCTCAACAAATATCAGGTAATTGTTTTGCTATGAAACTTTTTAAGCCATCTGTTCAATTAATCAAAATCCTTCAGGATCATTGACATTAGATGTTTGGAAATTAAAAAAAAAAAAAGCAACACAGTGATGTAAAAGAAATTGTCTGAATTCTGTTGAAATTAAAAAAGTAAGTATAGTCCACAGTGAAACATCACAGGTTGTATAATGAGAGACATGTTCACTAATAATTCAAAGACACTACAATTAAATAGTTAAACTAATTAAGTATGTAATATACAGGGTGTTATTTGTTGTTTTTTACATATCTACCTCTACTGAATGAATTTTATCGTCAGGGGTTGGTAGAGGCAAAGCCAAGCTCTCAGCCAATGAGGTATTCCACTGTATTTATGTAAATGACGCGCTGATGAACCTCCTGGTAATCAAATGTTCGACACGCAACTTTATGCTTATCAGTTAAGTCCACCAGTAGTTAGCATCAAATAGCAAAAAAATTCATAGTTCAGTGGTCTAAGGTCATAAAACTGTTAATTCTTCTGGACAGAAAACTAACCCAGGCAACATCAGTTCCTAATTATACCTGAGCACCAATTATACCCAGGAGACCAAATACAATGTTGTCTCCTACAGGGGGACAACCCCGTCAATAATTTAAAAAAGATATGAAATAACAGGCAGGTTGTGACAGAGTTTCTTACAGGTAAAGTCTACATTGTTACATTGCTGGAACTAACTTTCAACCTGTCTGCAATCTCGATGTTCATGAACGTCCCTACTGTATGTACATAAATTCATTGTGTGTTTGTTTCTTGATCTGAAGTTCACAGAGATGTTGATAAAAGAAGGATGAAACTCTGCAGATGATGCACCAACATGAAATCCCAAAAGGCCACATGAGGTCTGACGTCACAGAAAATTGTTCACTTTGTGTTATTTCGACATAGCATGTAAAATCTTCATCTAAGAGGGTTAATGTTTTGGTGTACAGACTGTTAGCATTAGGCTAAATTCTCTTGCCATGTACGTTTGATCGGCCCTTCTCCATGGTCCTGAAATGTAATTGGGCCAACTTCATCGTCTTCATTTTTCACATCATGGCCGACACAGAAAATTAAATGTTTCATAGTTTTTATTAAATATGAATGTTCAGTAATCTGGGCTTGCACTAGCCATTCACCACTTCGCCATAGTTGAAGTAAATTCCATATGGCTACAAGGTTTTTAGCTTGTGTAGCCACAGTGGCGTTCTTATTTTTAGGAAACAAAAGGCTAAAACGTACAACTTTTTTGGACTCGCGAAAATCCCTGAGGGATAACATAAGAAAACAAACTTTTTCTCTCGCTAGGCGGTGTGCATCTTCTTCTTCTTCTTTGTCGGCGCGCATGACCAGAACGCTCCCGATCATTAAATATGCACTCGAGTCATGACCTCCTCTCGTCCTCTGGCCTAATTGGTTTGCTGATGTGCTTGACCTTTTTTCTTTTGAATTTCATTTAGAAAGCACACTTAACCAATAAAAATGTGGATTTCAAATCTTCTCTTCTTGGTGCATTCTATTGATTAGTTATGCATTACAATTTTGTAATGTCCTAGAATTCAAATTCTTTATTTGGGGGCCTTTAGCAGGTATGAGATTAAAATGCAATTAATCAGATTAATTAATTACAAATCCTGTAATTAATTAGATTAATTTTTTTAATCGCCTGACAGCACTGAAAAAAAAACAGGATTCTTTTTTTAAAAGCTTAACCCGCGAATTGGTGTACGACAAGGCGAGGACGATCGAACGAAAGAAAATGAGAATAGACATTTTATAGTAGATTTTGCGTTAAAACTGTAATTGAACAACAAATGGTGAATGCTGAGAGGGGGTAGGAGTGGTGACAGACCGATCAGAAGGTAAATGAAAGACATTATCAATACTTTTTTGTAGTCTTAGACTTTTGATCCCTATAAACGGCAGGAATAACCAGCGATGCATGTAAATGTGTATTCACCTCGCTTGCTATAATAGCAAGTAAAACTTACAAGTAAACATTGAACAATACCAAGAATCAAATTTATTAAAATCAAAGTGTCATAGTCAAAGTTAAAATGTCTTCTAGTCCAAGTAAAACTTACAAATAAACGAGTAATATTTTGTATGACTGTATCTTCACACAGTGAATGCAAGTTTTTAATTGTTGAATCTCACATTTATACCTGCATAAAGTAGGATAGAAATAAAGATAGTTCAGCTTGAACTGTTGAATTTTGTGTATTTTTGTAGGTAAACTGAACAGAAGATTTTGCCCTCAGAATGCACCAGAATGCAGGAAAACAACCCCATTTTCTGAAAAATTTCCAGGGGGAGGCCCCCGGACCACCCCTGTGGGGGGGTTTCCCCCACACACACACCCCACAAGTGTGGTTTTACACCCCCCAACAATTGACTTCACTATATGAAGATGCAGTCACACAAAATATTGCTCAATGTTTACTTGTAAGTTTTACTTGCTTTTATAGCAAGCCGCTGTCTTGGACACAGAATGTGGCTTTTTGTGGCTTACTCAATTTGTTTACACTGAGCCACAGTGGCTTCGTCATACTAGCTCCTGGTGCAAGCCCAGGTAATATGGAATTTCGGGTCAAAGGGCCTGCCTTTAACCTAAAAAAGAATTAAGCCCATTGATTTCTTCAAAATAATAAAAAAAATCCTCCCCCTCTATTTTTGTTTGTGTGTTTGTGTGTGTGTGTGTGTGTGTGTGTGTGTGTGTGTGTGTGTGTGTGTGTGTGTGTGTGTGAGTGTGTGTGTGTGTGTGTGTGTGTGTGTGTGTGTGTGTGTGTGTGTGTGCGTGTGTGTGTGTGTGTTTTCAATGCAGAGGCAGTGACAGTAACAACATCCATCTAAGGTTTTTAAAGAGGTTTTTAAAGCCTTCTGTTCTGTGAGCAGTGATATTTATCACACATGTCAGACTTTTACTTAACATTATGGCTTTTTGCTGAAAACTGATAGATTTCTAAACAGTAACAGTTTTTCAACTATATTAATCGGATTATAGTCCACACACCTGGTTTTTAAGCTTGCTCTGGGACCGCTGTCTTATACAGCAATCAGCCCCCGTGCGCTGTCTGAATTGATGATGTCATGGCTCAGACTATTACCCTGTATTTGCAATACAGTATGACCTATTCAGCCAGTCTAAAAGTGGCCCTTTGGAGCAGATGGTGCTGGAGGCAGGAGATCAACCCTTCTCTCACCTCAACCTGAATTTCCAGGCTCATCACTCCCAGCCTGGATAAAGAAACACTTTTTGCCCAACAGAGATGGCAACCTTGTGAGACAAACAATATTCACTATTGTTAAATTTTGGATATGTAAAACTGAAAAGGTTATCCCTGTAGATAAATGTAACCTTTGGGTCAGGATCATTGTTACTTGATGAATGTTGAGTAAATCGTTTCCCGTTTGAATATGCTATATGCCAAATTAGACAGCTATCTCATGTCCTCAGGAAGTCTATAGATTAGTGTTAATAAGCACATTCCATAGTGCAAATATGCATTACACACAGCCTGTCATCATCGAAACATCCTAGGAATAATCCTTATCAGGCAGCTTTTCTCTTCTAACATCTGATTAAGGAAAATTGAGGGGACGTCTTTATCCCTGCTGCACTGCAGCTGTGCAGATAATTAGAAATGTGACCATTTCCTCCTGAAAAATATCTCAATTACATTTTGAATATTTAGCACCACAGAAGCCTTGTTGAGCATTGCATGTGTGTCAGTGTGTGCTGAGCATGAGTAAACTAAATGTAAAAAAACCCCATTATTATTATTATTATTATTATTATTATTATTATTATACATAATGATACTTGAACATCTATATTTAATTAATGATATTTCACCTCACTGCATTTCAGATGTATTGCAGACAATACCCTTTAATCCGAGGGCTTTATTTTCTTATGTGCAGAACATTTGATGAGCTCATAAAATTTAATGCATTAGACTTGAAAAGTAGCCAGCAGTGTATAAAGTGGTGATGCTGTTTGTAACTGAACTTTACCCCCGTTTTGGATGCAGTTAGTGCTCATCATGTGGAGACAGTGCAGCAGCATACATTACAATATTCTGTATAATTTAGAAGCAAACGTTGAGAGCCAATCCATATCTATATTTAAGTCACACAAGAATATATCTAATGAAACAAGGTGATTTGCTTCAACAAGTCAGTGAAACTTGAAATTTGAATGTTTTTCATGTTGAAAATTGGTGTAGATGGTGTAGATAATCAACCCACTGCATTTCCAACATGATCTTAATAATTACATGTTTGCATGCAACAGTGAGCTGTTAAATCTGTGGTGTGTGCCACACATGTTCCTTTGGTTTTGTGCAGTTGCTGCTGTTATTACCCTAAATTAAAGGTTCTGACATTCATCATACAGCAAACGGACAGTCTGAATGACTTCTATTACATTATGTACACATTCCAGAATGCGGATGTGTTTCCCCCTCTCACAAGCCCTATCATTGTTAAATGCCTTTTGAGTTTTGAACAGATCAAACCTCAGCCTGTCATTATGTCTGATACGTAAGATAGTGAATAGTGAATAATTCAGAGTGTTTATATCCGGTTTGCTAGAAAAACTAATCCAAAAAGAAATCTGTACCTTGCAGGACTGTAGGTCTGCCACAGTACATCTAAAGATGACCAGTCTGAGCATGAACTATTGTCACATATCATCCACATCTGTCTTCATCTGTTAAATCACCGACACTCATGTATATTTACCCAACATAATTTAATTAACAAACAACTGTCACAGAGCTATAGGTTCCCATCTAGTGAGAGAGGTTTCACATCTGCCCACTGCTGAATATGAATGTCGTTCATAATTTTGTTTCTCATGTTAAAGGTCACATTAGCATTTCTGTTGATAGGCAGTTGGCATGCAGGCCCTATAGCAACCTGCGGCTCTGCTGTTGTTGCTGGGGAGATCAAAAAAAGGATCAGCTGAGGAGCTTGGATGAAAAATGCAGATCATATAACAACAAAGCCTAAAATCACTGTACGTCCGTCAGTCTGTCTTTTCTCTAGAGACAGAAATAAGATATAGACGAACTGGTAGAAAAATAAGTCAGTCAAAGTCTGTCAAACTGGTACAGAAATGAGTGAGTCAAAGTCTCTCCAGTTTTTTTGCTTGTTTTTTTTTGGGGAGAATCAGCAGGGCTACAGATGCGAGAAGCTTAACAACAACAACAACAACAGCAATAACAACAACAGCAACAAAAGATACTGCTATAGATCAGGACAGCTGTAAAAAAAAGCATTTTAGATACCTGATCAAAGGCCAACAACAAAAAACAGACATACTTTCAGACAATTATTTTAAAAGCATACAGTGTATACAATGTTTAATTGTATGAAGACGTTCTTCATCACTCAAATGTAATTCTGTTATTTGACCTTTTTTTCTCTTTAAATGGTCATTTGGATAAAATTGTCAAATATAACTGGCTGAAACTTTACATTAAAATATTTTACTGGCTCCACAGGAATGCAATATCAAGTATTGATTATTTCAGCTGGCTTTTTCATTGCAGAGTCTCAATAAATCTTTGCTATAATCCTTTATAAATTAAGTGCCAAAGTAAGAATTCAGTTTAAGTTATTATAGACAGGTAAGTAATAAAAACAGTCTAACAATATTATTCATCTCATCTACGGTAAATTAGATTGGTGATCATATAATTTCAGAATCATTATTATACGTAAATTAAAATAATTATCTTTACCAAAACTGTTTAGAAACTATTTTGCTGTATATAGTTTCAGTTGTGAAGCTACGATTTAAGTGATGAACTTTCATACCCGTTGCTAACATCCCTGAGTTATGCTTGGAAGTCTTGTGTTTTTGAGAAGAGTACATACTCTTTCTCAGAATACGGCTGTGAGTGGTTTTTTTGTGTCTTTCTTGTGCAAGGTTGCAGTAACCCAGAGCAAACCACTGCCTGCATTTTGTGAAGGGCAACACATAACACATAAGTCTAAGATATTTGACATAGGTAGTAGCGGTATATTTTATGTTAATACGTTACTCTTGTGTGTATACTATTGAAGCTACATCTTTCAATTTTATGTACTTTTCAGCAATCAATTAATTACTTCTGTTGGCAAGTTTTTATAAGCAGTCTGTCGGAGATCAGAGTTAAAACATGCTACCAACTAAATATTGATGATTTGACTCATCAGCCAACAAGACCTGACTTACTGGGGTGTCTTCATATTAAAGATGATGAACTGAGTATCCAAATTTCAATAAAAGCTATGACAAAGCTGCTAATCCAAGTACAGCCCTAGAATTTGGGGACAGATCAAAAACATCCATTTCTCATAACGTGATTGATATATATGTATGCTGGACTTATCCATCAGAAGTTAGTTTAGGTTTAGGAAACCAGTTCAGTTGCCTTTCATAATATAAATGAAACTGGAATCCTGAGTTTATCAAGACCTGTTTAAAATTATATGCATCACCTTTGATCCATCTTTCCACAGAAAACACAAATAAATGTAATAGCTTTTGAGTTAAGCTCTGACATTAAGCTACTTTTCTTCACTTTCCAACCCGTTTATGTTTACTGAAAAGTCATGCAGTAGAAAAACAATGTAACTTTTCACAAAATTCTTTCAAAAAATAGAATAAAATAGTTTTGGAATCCCAGCGGTAGTTCTCCTAACAAACAAACAAAACCTGCCAGGAGATGGTAAGGACATGCATGAGCCATTTACAGTCTTCAAGTCATAATACTTTCATATTTCTGCTCATTTACACAGAACATTTGCACCATCCACAAAAAAATAATACAAAAAATTATCAAGACATTAACTCAAAAACAAAATCATTTGGTGGCTAGAAGTGCTCTTGTTCCGCGTGTTTTTTGTTCAGATCTAGTTTCAACCTGACACTCTTCCCATGCCTTTTATTGCAAATGAGCATTTGCACTCAAGAATTATGTGCCTGTAGTGTATGTAGGTGTGTCTGTGTATGTGTAAGCTCTCCCACTACTTTGTGCCAATGCACAAAGTATCTATGTTCCTTTCATAAATCCATTTTTGTTGGTTGTCAGCACTAACGCTACTGTCAGCAGCAGTTGATGGAGCTCCACTCTGCTGTAAGACTCTCTGATCTATCAGCTGTGACGTAATGCTCTCCTCAATCACCAGCCCTGGGACCATTAAATCAGAGTGCTGTTGCTCTGCATGGTGCTAATGTTGCTTCCCTGCTCTCTGCTCAACTACTGAGCTCTTCTAGTGCAAACAGCAGGAGAACACTGGAATGATTACTGGAAGTTTTAATCACTGCTAATAGCTTCACTAATCAAGATCATATTAAAGATATTTATGATCAAAAACTGATCAGTAGGATCAGCATTTTAGACAAAAGGCCCTCCTTGATTAAGTGACTACTTCATGTAGGCTAACATAAAATCTGCTCTCAAAATGTGCTATCAATCTTAAAGCAATTGTCGTTTGAATTAAGAATGAAGAGGTCAGACCAAGAATTTGTTTTTAAGATTTTATTTATATAAATTCTTTATTGATTCTGTTGGGATGTTCCCTCAGGGAAATTCTGATTCTCTGCATGTCCGTTGAGTAAGGGGAATGAGGCTCGAACTACGGTACCCTGGGCTTGCACTAGGAGCTAGTATGACTAAGCCACTGTAGCTCAGTGGCTCAAAAAGCCTCATTCTGTGTCCAAGACAGTGGCTTGCTATAATAGCAAGTAAAACTTACAAGTAAACATTGAATAATGCCAAGAATCAAATTTGATAAAATAAAAGTGTCTAAGTCAAAGTTAAAATGTTTTGTAGTCCAAGTAATACTTACAAGTAAACATTGGGTAATATTGTGAATGACTGTATCTTCACATAGTGAATGCAAGTTTTCAATTGTTGGAGAGTGTAAAACCACACTTGTCATTTTTTGGAGAATGGGGCTGTTTTCCTGCATCCTGGTGCATTCTGAGGGCAAAATCTACTGTTCAGTTTACCCACAAAAATACACTAAAGTTAATAGTTCAAGCTTAACTATCTTTATTGCTATCCTACTTTAAATCCTACTATAAATGTGAGATTAAACAACTGAAAACTTGCATTCACGATGTGAAGATACAGTCATACAAAATATTACTCAATGTTTACTTGTAAGTTTTACTTAGACTAGAAGACAATTTAACTTTGACTTAGACAACACCATTGGTATGTCATAGTTTATTTATTTATTTATTTCAATTCGATAATATGATTTTTCATTTCAATTTAAAAAGGCATGAAAAATAGCAAGCTAGGTAAACACACGTTTACATGCATTGCTGGTTATTCCTGCCGGTAATAGAGATCAAAATTTTAGAATGGATTAGATTAATATAGCGCTTTTCTGGACACTCAAAGACACTTTACATCGGATCCATTATTCATTCACTCCTCATTCATACTTGGTGATGGTAAGCTACGTGTAGCCACAGCTGCCCTGGGGCAGACTGACAGAGGCGTCTACAGCGCAGATTGGCAGCGAAGAATCACTGCGTTTTTGTTGATAGTCCCGTCTTTGTTCTTTTTGTAAATAAACTTTCTGCCCAAAGGTCCGAGTGGGCTTGCCTCGCTCTCCTGTGTCGCGTCCATCTCTGTTGGTAGGAAGTGACGTAGGTAGGAAGTGACGTGCTGCTGCAGCCTACGGGTTACTCAACGGTTCAAATTTAAAATGCTTGCGCATTGACTTGCCACTCGCGATTAATTGCGTTAATTTTTATAGCGCGTTAATTTGCAGCGTAATTAATTAATCTAATTAACGCGTTAAAGTGACAGCCCTAGTTTTTTTTTTTATTGGGCGAGAGGTGGTCATGACCCGAGTGCATATTTAATGATCAGGAGCGTTCGGGTCACTTCGGCTATTTCCTTCGGCATGCGGAAATAGCATGCTATTGGTTTTTTTGTTATCGGTTCGGGATTTTTGCGAGTCCAAAAAAGTTGTAAGTTTTAGACTTTTTTTCCTAAAAATAAGAACGCCACTGTGGCTACATGGCGAAGTGGCGAATGGTTGGCGCAAGCCCAGGGTACCTATTTTTTAACAACTGGACAACATTGTTACCAGCGAAGACATGGCTGCCCAATTTTGTTTACCTTCCTGTTCTATACAGGGCTTGAAATTGTGACCATTTTGGGCGCATATGCGTCCAAATTTTTATCAGTGCGGCTATTAAATATATTTGGGAGCACCGGTGCGACTAGGGAAAAAATCTGGTGCGCCTTCTTTTTCCTCTTATCTCTCGCTCTTTCTCTCTCTCTATAGAGAGCGGACCGCGGTCCGACTCCGGACCGCGTGATGGTTCTGTCCGGACCCGTGACCACTCCATGATAAATTCACAAGAGTAGATTTTCTTGGCGCATTTTTACTTGCAGTTCGCGGCTACAGACGGCGGGCGCTGCTCCTCCAGTTAATACGGTAATAGCGCCACTCAGTTCAGCCAATCAAATCTTTTGTTTACCCTGCTGTCAGTGTACCAGGAAGTGAAACAGCTTGCTACCGCTGTGAGTTTACCTCTACAGCCGAGCACAGAAGAAGGGAAACAGCAGAGCTCCAAACGAAGGGAGGTTAACGAAGAAAACCGCTGGTTAACAATAAGTGGACGAAATTTATGTTTATTCCTCCGTCAGGCAGTTCAAAACCATTTTACCTCATATGGTGTGAACACGTAGCATGAATTAAATGTGGTAACATGAAGCGCCACTATGAAACAAAGCACAGATCTTTTGTGCAGAATTATCTCCTGAAGTCCAAGCTGAGGGCAAAATGACCGAGAAAAATGCAAACGAATGTTCACTAAAGGCATGGTGGAGTTTGGGGCAACATAAAACATCTTTTGGTGATGTTTTAAAATACAAAACAATCCAATAATAACCAATACGGACCAACGCAGCTTCCTCAGGTGAGCGTCTCTTGTACAGTTTTGTGTGGATGTGAGGAAAACGCATAGGCGCCAAGTGTGCACCCTCCAACGCACTACCGTGACAGTTTGTTTGATGCGGACACGTGAGCGTGGACCTGCCGGAGAATGTGTGCAAAACAGGACCGTGGTCCTGTGGTCCTGCCAGGAAACAATGAGAGCGCAGCTGCAGCTGCTCTCCTGGGTGAGGGAGAGAGGCGCGCGGATGGACGGAGCGGTCTCTATCGCTCCGTCACTGCCTTGCTTTTGGGTTGGTGCTCCTAAAGTCTTTGCTGGTGCTACTAACTTCTAAATTTGGAAGCACCAGTGCTACCGAGAAAAAAAGTTAATTTCGAGCCCTGCTATATATAAAAAGAGAGTCTGACAACCAAAGACATCCACAGATTTTTGTTACACTTACTTTTGTCCATTTGTTCAGAGATATCGATTAAGAATTGATCCTACCACAGAAATACTCATAGATATTGTCCTACTTTCACGAGTGGATAGATGAGTAACAGTTCTGAAGGAAATGTGTGAGAATAGATGAAATTTGGAGAGTTTTGGCCTAGGAAAATGTGTAACCATGAACAAAGAATGGTCACCTAGCCCAGCGGATCAGAATTTTGTCTCTTCCACAAAAGTTATTTCGGAGGTAGAAAGGATGACGTGAGAGAATGAACTTGGGTTTCTGATCATGAAGCTGACAAGATGTTTTTATTCTGATTAAAGAATTTCATTAAGTCAGAGAAAAATATCTATTAAGAATTCAATTCAGCATTCTTGAGACTGTATCTCTGTATAATCTTTTCAGATGTGTAATGTTTTGCCACTGTGTTTCTGGGGTGGAATATGGGAAATTTTGGGCTGGGGTTTCTCATGCTCATATTCCATAGTGTTCAGCCTCAACTGTAACAACCAGATGTCTCAGGAGAAGCCATATCCCCCGGTGTGTCTGTTAGTGACTGTATCGGAAAATATATTAATTAGCTCATCTTTATCAGTTGTGTCTCCAGGAGGAAACCATAGGTCATGATGTTGAAATGACCTTAACGTGTGACTCCCAAGAACTTGCTGAGCAAGTCCATTTTTAATCAGCCTGGATTAAGTCAAGAATGTCAATTTGGCACTGATTTACACCTAGAACGTGTTTAATTTTATAAAACACACATCATGAGCTCAGTCGCTTTGCACAGCAAGTCAAGAAAATATGCGGGATCTAAATGTTTTTCTTTTCCTCCATTTTATTAATAACACAAGTTTTTCCATCTGTTTTGTGAATGCAACACAAACACAAAAAAGACTTTCAAAAGTGTACACTTCAATCACTATTTGATAAAAGCTCAACCCCACTTTTTGTATATGGTTCAGAATCATTTTGTACAAACTATTTTCAAACATAACTTTGGCCATAGCTGTTGGAAAAATAGGGATGAGAGGAGCACAGGTATGAAAATGCATGCAGTGACTAGAGAGTTGGGTAAGCTTGGAGGTAAGAGCTAATGAGTAGCAATGAACATATGTGTACATGGGCTGAAATCATATGCTTTGAGTCCTTAGTTACACACAACTGCCTGAAAATAGGAGAAAAAATGTAGAAAAAAACTAACTAGATCTGCCCTTTTATGTTTTATGTTTTATGTTGTAGGGTGTAGAATGTGACCGACATGTACTTCCTGGTGTCCGTAATCATTCTGTCATCAGGATAACAAACCTCTACAGTGCTACTGTTTTTGTCTTTACACCAGGATAAAATTTAAAACAGCTCTGCATTAAAGAGTGTTGACATGACAACCTCATCAACCAAGAAACCCACAACTATTTTATATAGCCAATCAACTACTTATAACACCAAAACACTAAAGCCGATCTGTGACACTGATGATCAACAGTAAAGTTAATGCTATCAACTCCTTTTTTTTTTTTTTTTTTGAGGTACAAGGATTTATCATCATTTCCTCAGGGTAGCATGGCAGATCCATCTTTACAATCCAAAAGATAAATGGATCAGGTTTCCACACCACATGTTAGTTTAGGGCCCAGTTTGCCAGCAGCCACATAAACATAGGCTTTTGGGCTTAAACACAAGGTACGCTGTCTAGTGAGGCTTGTAAAAACACAAAATGTCCCCAAGCTAAAGGAGTGGTTTGACGTGATCGATGGACACTGAAGGGGACGTTAGTGTGGATCCACTGGAATAACCTGTGGATTTTGTTTATCTTGGCTTTGTAGGGTTAATGTAACGTGTTTGAGTAGATGTGATGCTGTGATAGTTCTGGATTTTAATGAGGCACTAGTTCACCACAGGTGTTCACAGATTGAGGAAGACTCTGCAGACACTCTGTGATTTTACACAAATTTTCACGTCAAAGTGTGATTTTAAATAGGATATACAGTATATCACATTTGGTGTATCTTCATTTTCCTGCCCTGGATCTAAAAGAGTATTGGCAAGTGAATACTCCTCATGTGTCTGTATCCATTTGACTTGTTGTTGTTCCAACAGGTGTTACCCACAGATAAAATGTGGAGAGAGAAATTTGATTTTTAGTTGAAGGATAGACATTCCTTATCTCAGATAACCACTTTACTCACCTGTTTATCCCTCTGACTTCAGGTGTGTGCGTGTGTGCGTGTGTGTGTGTGCGTGCGTGCGTGAGTGCGTGTGCGTGTGTGTGTACGTGTGTGTGTACGTGCTTACTTGACATGCATTTATTGATACTCACATTTGTGTTTTTGTGTGCTGTTGATCTGGGATTGCGGGCTTGTCTTATATGTCCATTTTTCAAACAGGATAAAACGGTTTTGGGACATATTTTGTTTTATATACAGCATTTCTACATTTACAAATATTACAATGGATTCATTTAATAGTTTTGGCCTTTACAACAGAAGTCATTATCTGCATTATTTAAATCACACTATTTAAGTCACTATTTAAGTCCCCTGAGCCATCAAACTGCTCAACTCCTCACTGGGAGAGAAGAAGAAGAGGAACTACACAAGAACTAAGGAATAACTTACTGACACGCAAAATACAATTGTGCCACTGTCAACACGTCATACTATTTTGCATATCTATTCATGCTTATTTATGCCTTTTTTATTTTCATATTCATGGTGTGTTTATTTTTAATCTTAAAAGGTGTTGGATACTTCTTTTTGTGTGCTTACTGTGCTGTGTGTAGTGTGATGATTTATAAAGTTACCTGACTACCTACATTTTATTTGTATGCAGATTATTTTTTGGCAGACCTTAAAATAAACAAAAGATGTTAGGGCTTAATTATTGCTTAACATGTCTGTTTTACAAAATAATCTTAATTTTATTAACTTATATTAGTAGAGACAGATTCTTAAAAAAGTCAAAGCCAAAATGAATTACCAATCCAGGAAATGTTTCTTAATCTCCAACCGAAGTAGCAACCACAGGTCAAGTAATAATGAATGACATCTTAATACATCAATAACCCCAACTTCAGAATCTTAAAGCTTACAAACTGAAATATTTTCAAAGCCATTGCTGCTGGCCAAATTAGACCTGAGTAATGCCGCTGGAATGGTCATCGCAAGATTTGAGAGGTTTAATATTTGGTCTGAAGAGTGGACAAAATGGAGTTGGAGAACTGATAGTTTGATGGTGGGTTCACAGAGTAGAAATACATTTAAATCGATTAGGATTCTGTGGTCCAGATGAGTCCATTTTTTATGCTGGCTGTGGCCCGTAGACTACCAGTCAACACATTGTGTGTGGACCCATGTGAACTGTGGTGCTCGGTTTACATTCAACTTTGAAACTTTGACGCTAACAAACTGGGCTAATTAGCTACCTGTCAGAATGTAAAACTAAAAAATAATAGTATTTAATACATTTTGTGAAAGATTCCAAGTGGGACTCAATTTTTAAAATCTTATTAACAATGTTGGACAGTCGCACCATTTACACATGTGTACTGTAATTGGTGCCATACTTTATCAGTATACTTCCTTCAGTTGTCCAGTAGCCAACATAACTCCTGTATCAAAGCAGAAGAAGAAAAGTTTAACAAGCCATTCAGATTTTTTTCAGTGTGTGTGTGTGTGTGTGTGTGTGTGTATGTGTGTGTGTGTGTGTGTGTGTGTGTGTATGGTATTTATTTATATTTATGAATTAAAATAATTTAAGCTGCTATTGCTTGAATACACTTGGATGGGATTTTTTCAATCTTTTATTTTCTTTTATTCTGATTAATTTATGTGTTTTTGTGATCTGTTTTTTTAACACCAGCTGTTCCCACCAGATTTCTTGGCCTCACAGCTATTCTGTGAACAGGTCAGCGTCTGAATCTTTCAGTGCATAAATCTCAAAAAGGAGCGAAAAGAACACAATGGCAAACAAACCTCTCAGCAACGTACTTGAAAAGGTGTGATCCTAAAGGCTGGTCTTTTGGCGGTGCTTATAGAAATATCGGAAGCAGTTTTGCTCTCATTATGAATCTGGCGGGCCCAGAGCATTAGTGGAGACTATGGAGATCTCTGATGTTTGGCAAACAATGATGGTAACAGGAGAATACTTCATCATAGTCACAGTCACTGTCAGGTACCTGAGACCTTGCCAGCTTTTTCAATTTCTCCTGGCCATAGCAATTTGCCAGGCAGAATAATACCAGTTAAAATGCAATCTGTTTGTAATTTTATTTGTATAACACAGTGGAAAGAATGACCTAAATAGGGCTGAAGGACACCTACTGAGATATAACCAATAATGCAGCCTGAGGTGCTACTTTGCTTTGGCTGCCACGAGAGAAATCTCTTAGCTGCTCTGACGAGGTCACCAGATGGCATGAAAGTCACCAGCTTTTACCCATGACAAAGGGGAAGTCTATTTAATTGGGGGGTTATTGAGTTTCTGGTAGAAATGTTTTGGCAAGTTTTAGAGTACCTCAGTTAACTCAAAAAGCCCCAAACTGTATACAAGTATACGTTTACTGATGCTTTAACATGTCCCAAAATTTTGTTGACAACTCAGACAGAAAGTAAAAAGCCAAATTCCTTCACGTCGGCAGTGTAAGTGTCTCGGGGTGGGCATTTTGCTCTGAGTATGTCAAACGCAGCGTTGGACTAATGGATTTACCGTGTGTCCCTGTGGGTTGTGTTACTATCGACAGGAGAGTGGCTCAAGTTGTGCAATTCACAAAGCTTGGAGCCGATAACATGGGGAAGAAAAGAAAAAAAGCACCTGTCAGTCTGGCTCTTGTTCCAAATGGCTGCTGTTGATTGAACTGATTGGACATAGGCCACTTAAACAAAACAGAGTGCGGCTGTCCTGCTGAGAATGTTACAGAGACCAAACTGTTGGTGTAACCAGCCTCTTGTTTACTCTAACATGCCAGACATGACCTTTCGTGAGCATTTGAAATAACCAGAGGGACCTCACGGTGAGTAAGTTGGGCTTAGGAGAGGAAGTTCCTTCTTGTGATGACATTACTGGCCATCTGCTTTAACTGCTCGGCTGGGAGCCTAGCACAGAGCGGGTGCTTGAAACCATACAAGAAGTGTTTTGTCATGTTGGCTTCACTATAAGCTTACTAAATTATTGTACTGCTGTATTATTATTATTATTGTATTATTGTCCCTGCTGGACTTTTTTTTTTTTTTTAAACTTAATTTTACTAAAGCATCATGTGGATATCTTCCACATACAGCTGTAAATAAACCCAAATCTATTCAGCCAGTTGTTGCAGCTGTATCTCCAGGCAACTTTCTTCTGCCTTTTTTGCGTTTATCTTATTTATGGCCCATTATTAAACCTGAAATGTAGCATTTCTATATTTGAAAAATATTTACTCTGTCTCTGTTTGTTGTAGTGTGACGAAATATAAAAAACATCTAATAGTGTTTACGGTAGTATTTATAACAGTATAACTACACAATCTCAAGAATGTATACATTCATCACTATCACCTCTAAAATATATTCCTGTAAAATTCAAATGCTGCTGCTCTGTAAATTTTATCTGTAATCTTTGGTTTAAATGTGAGGAAACCAACAGATTAGAGCTCTAATGCTTGCTTTTATGACTTCCTGGAAACTTAATTGCACACATTTCCTAAGCTCTGTTAAGGATTTCTTCTATAGGAGGGCACAGCTAACTCTCTGTTTTGTTACTCAATGTGTAATGTGTAATGTGCTGTGTGTAATCAGACTGCTGTCCTTCTTTGGATTAATAATAGCAGTGATTTCACAAGGTGCTACTGTATCAGCGGGGCTATGTTCCAAGATGTCATTTGGCCAGAGAGCATGAACCAGCAGCAGAATGAATGACTGCATATCCCATTACCTTCAGTGCTGGGTTTGCATTTTGTCCTCTCTCTTGGAGCTAAACTGAAGGCTATTTCTAAAAAATAATATCTTTAGAGCACAAGGAAATAGTGATTTCCTTCCCTCAACAGCCGGCTGATTTACACCTCACTTTATCCCCAAATGAGAATGAAATCTTATGAAATACTGGTTATTCCTGGTTACATAGCCGGCAGCGGAGATAATGTAATGACATTTTAAGATTCAGAGATTCGGACCAGCAAGACGACAGAGTGACCTCTGTTCAGTTATGTGATGTTCTCAGTGCGGCTCCATCTGCCCATTGTATTTGTCCTTGGCACTCCAACATAGTTCGTGGTATTGGTGAGTTAATGAGGACTGTAGAAAGGTTAAGTAAACAGGAGGGGCCAGCCTAACAGGAAAATTACTACTGCCATCATCACCAACCATAGCTGAGCAGTGCTCAGGCTGCTCTCATCATTATGTCATTCATCAACTCTGATTTTAATGATCTTCTTTTTCTTCTTCTTCTTCTTCTTCTCTGATTTTAATGATGCGTGGGGAATATTGCACTGTAGATTAGAGCTGCATGCCAGTTGTACATATTTGAGCTTCCGGTTACTATAATGCTTCCAATTCTAATTCAGTTCCACCTCAGAAAGAGTGGCTGCAGAGTGCAACCCCACCATTTTGGTCTCTTTTGAAGAATATATACTGCCATCCCTTTTGATTGTGAACTGCTCCTTGTAGCTGCTCCTCAGGACGAACACAGCCTGCCGACTCCCTACATAGCATGATGGATGATGGGATTGTTATTCAGCATTCCTAGGCTCCGCTCGGCTGCCAAGCTGCTGTCTTCTCCGATGGCCATTGTTCTCTGGTTGGCTGGAAGAGTCACCTTTGTCCGATTGAAATAAATGAGATATACTCAAACTGAGACATTAATTACAAAGTTTATCTCCCGGCTAGAGTACACTAATAAAGGACTCTAATAAGGCATCCATCATAGCTAGACTCTGTGGATGAGGCTAAGGGCACCAGCCAGAGGTCACAGAGTTTGATTGAATGGCCATCATATATGATTCAACAAAAGATATTACAGATTTCTTCCTTCCTAATACTAACATTGCACAAAGGTGCAAAAAACGTTACTTTGATGTCAATTTTCAGAAACCTTCGATGATTTGTTTCTAAATTCCTTCTATCAGTCTCAAAAGGAGGTTATTATTGTTCACAGAGAAAGTCTGCTTTGCCCAGTATTCATGGTTCAGAGACCATCACCATCACTTCATGATGCCGCCAAACTTGCTTGCAGCCAATTGAGGAGCTGGGTGTGTTCATCCATACTATCTTTACTTGTCAAAACAGAAAATCTGCACAACAATTGTAAGTACTATTTCTGTGTGTTTGCCTGCAGACAATTATGATGAATGTGCAGCCTGCACTGCGGGGACTCGTTGCTGCAGGCCAGGCGAGAAATTAGTCCTGCTGGCTGAAATAAACTCAAAGGAATAGCAGAAACATGAAAGATGCTTGCAATTGATTAAGCTCTTCTGTATCCTAACCCAGTGGCATGAGATGACCCTTAATGAGCAAGTTCTGGGTTGACCTTAACACCTGACTGCAAGAAAAACATAAACATCAGTTTTGCCCATGTGATTCATTACTAATATGAAGTGAACTGAATCTGAACTGAAGACCATTGTTCTTGTTTCTTGTTGTCTCTGTGTTTTTTGTTGTTGTTGTTGTTTTTTATGTTTCGAAGTGAACGACTGAGCACGACCTGGCTGTAGCACTGTCCTTGCACCATACAAAAGAATGATTTTGGATTATCCTCAATTTATTAAAAGTCTTTCTTTTAACGGTTTTCTTTTTGTTTGAGAAAGGCTGATTTGTTCATGAGCCTGGCATCACTACTTCATCGTTCTAACTCTGAAGGTGTGACAATTGGAGAACATCACACAGAGCCCCTTTAAACATTTGCTAATGGATGCTATTCAGAGAAGAAGTGGTGCTCATGCTGCAGAGGTATTTCTTTTTAAGCGGGAAGGTAGAGGAGGACCTCTACCACCTTGAACTTCGTGGTTGAAGTTCAAGATGATCACGAGCCCATTTCATTCTACAATAAATCAATCAATAAATAAATAAATAAAGGAAAAGGGGGAAAAAACCTCAAAACGGATGCTCCAATTTATACTGAACCAAGCAGGGGATTATCTTTGTTTGTAAAATGATTTCAGTGCGCTTCATGAAGTACAGGTAAGGTAAAGCAATTTTTTAAGAACACAAGAGCTTGTCTTTTGCATTTTTTTCTTCGGAAATTATCCATGCAGTGCAATTAGAATGGCCATATTGTGGCTTTTGGCAGTGGCTTAAAATGAATGTCTGACATATCCATTGCTGCACTACTCTGCTAAGATTGCACCAGCTGTCTCCTGTTTTGCTTTGTAATGTCTTCTTTGTTAACGTTTTATCAGCTGTCTGATAATGGCATAACTGGAGGGCAGGCTCCCTTCAGCACCGAGCTTCAATGGCCCAGAGTGTGCTCTAGAAGGACTCCTGTGTGCAGGAGTCAAAGAGAAACAGCTTGGAGACAAAGAAATGCTTAAATAAGCAAAAGTGTGGCAAAAAATAGTTTTAGCCAATTAGCTCTAAAAGGTCATAGCTTTATTTTTAAAAGCCCTGTCAGGATGAGAATATAAGTCTATGTGTATTAACAATAAATTGACATCACTTCTGCTGACACAGTCAAAGACAGATGGGGCAGGAGTCCTTAATGAGAAACATAAGGGGATCTTTCTAATAGGGATTAAAATAAAATGTTTGTGAGTCAAACTTTAATCATTAACAGGTGTCCTCATGCATGTCATGCATCATACAAGCACAAAGGCTTATTCATCGGTGAGAGAAAATGACCGACATACTCAAGAGCATGAGTTACAATATGCAAAAAAGCAGCTTCCCCTCATATGCAAAACAGCCCTTTCACATCCTAAGATCTATTATTCACTTTCTTGCTTGCATATCCAACAGCTCTTATAAAAAGTACTGTAATAAAAAAAAACCCTCAATGGTAGCAATTAGTAACACCAGAGGGTAACATAGCTTTTCTTCTTTTTGCTCTGATATTATCTCCCTTTGGTGTGATTAATCACTGAATCTACTTCGGCCTGAATTTACTATGATCTGTGCTTATCATCTACTTAATTTTCCTTCTCATTTCGAACAATTGGACCACAGTATTTGCAAATGTCATGCACAGGTTACTAAATCTTGTATGGGCAAAACACTTGCCAGGTAAGATTTACAATATAGTCTAGTCAGAGAACCAGACAGTGATAAACTGTCATAATGCTTCCGTGCTGCTTAGTTACAAATAATTCATGCTGTGGTCGGTGTTCGAAATTGAAAGGACCGTGCCACATGGTAGAGTAAAAATAATGGTGCAGGAGCTTGTTCCTTTCCCCTCGCTGCAGTAGAACTTCACCCCTGCAGGCTTACCAAAGCTCTGTGGTTTTCCCAGGGTAAGCTGTCTTGCTCTTGCCTCTGTGAGTCATCTGTCATTGGGCTAGACTTAAAGCTGCTGGATCTTTGCCTGAAGACTTTTAAAACTCTCTGCTGAGAGGTCATACATTGAATTAGAAACCCAGTGGGGGAAAATTTCTTGGTGCTGGAGCAAAAGGAAGTATTAAGCTGCCTTTCTGTGGCAGCAGAGCCTCAAGCATGGCTCGTCCTGTCAGTCTATCGATCTTCATTGTCCACCGCTTATCCGTAGTCGGGTCGCGGGGGCAGCAGCTTTAACAGGGAGCCCCAAACTTACCTTTCCCCAGCCACATCCACCAACTCTGACTGGAGGATCCCAAGGCGTTCCCAGGCCAGTATTGAGATAGAATCCCTCCACCTGGTACTGGGTCTGCCCCGAGGTCTCCTCCCAGCTGGACGTGCTAGGAACAACTCCCTAGGGAGGCACCCTGGAGGCATCCGCACCATATACCCAAACCACCTCAGCTGACCCCTTTCCACGTGAAGGAGCAATGACTCTGCTCTGAGCCCCTCGCGAATAGCAGTGTTTCTCACCCTATCTCCAAGGGAGACACCAGCTATCCCCCTGAGAAAGCCCATTTCTGCCACTTGTATCCGCGATCTCGTTCTTTCTGTCATGACCTATCACTCATGATCATAGGTGAGGGTAGGTGAGGTAGATTGAATGGTAGATGGAGAGCTTTGCCTCTCGGCTTAGCTCCGTCTTTGTGGCAACAATGCGGTAAAGCGACTGCAATACTGCTCCTGCTGCCCTAATTCCCCCTCCAATCTCACGCTCCATTGTTCCCTCACTCATGAACAACACCCAAAGATTTTTAAACTCCTTCACCTGTGGAAGGACCTCATTCCCCACCTGGAGACTTGGAGGCCTCAGACTTGGAGGTGCTGATCCTCATCCCCCCCGCTTCACATTCGGCTGCAAACTGGACCAGTGAGTGCTGCAGGTCACAGGCCAATGACACAAAAAGGACCATATCATCTGCGAAAAGCAGCGATGAAATCCTCAGCCCACCAAACTGTAAACCCTCTTCACCAAGACTACGCTTCGACATCCTGTCCATGAAAATCAAGAACGAAATTAACGACAAAGCGCAGCCCTGGCAAAGGCCAACAGTCACTTGGAACAAGTCTGACTTACTACCGAGAACCTGAACGCAGCTCTCACTTTGGGTGTACAGGGATTGGATGGCCCAGAGGAGGGGCCCCCTCACCCCATAATTCCGCAATACCTCCCACAGTATATCCCTAGGGACCCGACATACACCTTCTCCAAGTCCACAAAACACATTTAGACAGGAAGAGCATACTCCCAAGCCCCCTCTAGGATCCCTGCGAGATTGAAGAGCCGCTACGTTGTTCCAGGATGGAGCCCACATTGTTCCTCCTCAATCTGAGGTTCGACAATCTGCCAGACCTTCCTTTCCAGCACCTTGGAGTAAAGTTTCCCAGGGAGGCTGAGGAGTGTAATGTCCCCCTTTTTAAAGAGAGGAACCATCTCCCCCAGTCTGCCACTCTTTCAGCACTGTCCCAGACTTCCATACAATGTTAAAGAGGCGGGTCATCCATGACAGCCCCTCAACACCCAGAACCTTCAGCATTTACAGGCGAATCTCATCAATACTTGAGGCTTTGCCACTATGAAGTTGTTAAAACTACCTCGGAACAACTTTGGTGCCATCCGAAAGTCCTTCTCCTTTGCCTCACCCAACTCCTCCCACACCCTCTGTTTTGCCTCCATCACAGCTGAGGCTGCAGTCCTTTTGGCCTGTCGGTACCCTGCAACTGCTTCAGGAGTCCCCAGGGACAACATGCCCCTGAAAGCCTCCTTTTTCAGTCGGACGGCTTCCCTGTCCACCGGGGTCCACCATGGTGTTCAAAGGTTACTGCCCCTTGAGGCACCCAAGACCTTGAGACCACAGCTCTCAGCTGCAGCTTCAGCAATGGAAGCTTTGAATATCGACCGTTCCGATTCGATGTCCCCAGCATCCACAGGGATGGACGAGAAGATCTTTCGGAAGTGTGAATTGAAGGACTCACGGACAGAGTCCTCGTCTAGGCCTTCCCAGTTCACACTGCACTACTCATTTTGGGGTTACCAGGTCTATCCAAAGGTTTCCCGCCAACAGACTCAACTCACCACCAGGTGGTGATTAGTTGACAGCTCTGCCCCTCTGTTCACCCGAGTATCCAAAACACGATCGAAGGTTAGATGATACAATCACAAGATCGATCATTGACCTCCCACCCAGGGTGGTCTGGTACCAGGCACACTTATGAGCATCCTTGTGTTCGAACATGGTGTTAGTTATAGACAATTCATGACTAGCACATAAGTCCATCAACATCACACTGCTCGGGTTTCAATCAGGGAGGCCATTCCTCCCAATCACACCCTTCCAGATGTCTCCATCATTGCCGACGTGTGCATTGAAGTCCCCCAGGAGAACAATGGAGTACCCTACAGGGATCCCATGAAGGACCCCATTTAGGAATCCCAAGTAGTCCGAATACTCCGAGCTGCTATTTGGTGCATATGCAGAAACAACAGTCAGAGTTTTCCCTCCCACAGCATTAAGGCGTAGGGAGGCGACCCTTTCATCCACCGGGGTTAACGCCAACACAGTGGCGCTCAGCCCAGGGCTTGTGAATATCTCCACACCTGCCCTGTGCTTCACCCCTGAGTAAAAAAACGCAGCGCCTTAGTAAAAGAAGGTCCAACCCCTATCCAGGAGTTTGGATCCAGAACCAAGGCTATGCGTAGAGGTAAGCCCTACCAGATCCAACCGGTTGCGCTCCACCTCCAACACAAGCTCCGGCTCCATACCCGCCAGTGAGGTGACATTCCACGTCCCCAAAGCCAGCTTCTGCCCCCCAGGTCTGGTTTGTAGTGACCTCCTGTCGTCACTGCCACCCATATGATAGCGCACCCGACCCCACTGATCTGCTCTGCAGGTGGTGGGTCCATAGGGGCGAGATAAAGCTAAGATGCCTTTTCGGGCTGAGCCCAGCCAGGCTCCGTCACAGACCTGGCCCCCAGGCGCTCGCAAACGGGCCCTCCGTCCAGGCCTGACTCCAGACATGGGCCTAGAGCTTCCTCCAGGCAGGGTCACTTTGTTTCGCTTTTGTTCTTTCATGAGGTCTTCTGAACTATTTTTTGTCTGGTCCTTCACCAGACAAAAAGAAGTCAGCACGCATATTAAAAAACCTGACATTAAAACTGGTTAAATTCATTACGAGTGAACCACTCACTTCGAACAGGGCGGATTATTTCCTGATCTGAAGTTCGAAGCGGATATTTAAGCTCCGACGTTCGTCTTCGTTTATTAATTAAATATTGTTTCAATCGTTCGGTAGTCCAGTCGGAGGTGAGGTGCAGCTATTTGCTGCCTAAACAATTTTTTAAACAGTTTTTAATGTCAGGCTGCTAATTTACTGGCAAATGCGACGCTGTTTTACTCCTAGAACTGACTTTAACGTCGGTGTCCCACCGCCGTGAATCTCACCGCCGTGAATCTCACCGCCGTGAATCTCACCGCCGTGAATCTCACCGCCGTGAATCTCACCGCACGTCGCTGCCAGACAGAATACACAAGCCAAAATACGCCCCCCCACCCCGTAACGTGTTGTTTCAGTTATCAACTACATTTGCAAATCAATTGCAGCACACCAGGCACCTTTGTCTAGCAGTGACTCTGCTCTTGAAATTTCAGAAAAGGCTGGAAGTTCAGTTTTGAGGGTCTTTCTTCTTCTTCTTTTCCTTTCGGCTTTTCCCTTCAGGGGTTGCCACGGCGAATCAATTGCCTCCGTCTAACCCTGTCTTCTGCATCCTCTTCTCTCACACCAACTATCTTCATGTCCTCTCTCACTACATCCATCCATAAACCTATTTGGTCTTCCTCTAGGCTTCCTGCATGGCAGTTCAGAACTCAGCATCCTTCTACCAATATATTCATTATCTCTCCTCTGGACATGTCCAAACCATCTCAGTCTGGCCCCTCTGACTTTATCTTCAAAGCCTCCAACATGTGCTGTCCCCCTGATGTACACATTCTTGGTCCTATCCTTCCTGGTCACTCCCAAAGAGAAGCTCAGCGTCTTCATCTCTGCTACCTCCAGCTCTGTCTCCTGTCTTTTCCTCAGTGACACTGTCTCTAGACCAAACAACATTGCTGGTCTCACCACAGTTTTGTACACCTTTCATTTCATTTTAGCTGAAACTCTTCAATCACACATCACATCTGACACTTTCCTCCACCTGTTCCATCCCACCTGTACACGCTTCTTCACCTCTTTTCCACACTCTCCATTGCTCTGGATTGTTGACCCTAAGTACTTAAAATCCTCCACCTTCTTGATCTCTTCTCCCTGTAACCTCACTCTTCCACTTGGGTCCCTCTCATTCACACACATGTACTCTGTCTTACTGCAGCTAACCTTCATTCCTCTCCTTTCCAGGACAAACCTCCATCTCTCTACCTTCTCCTCCACCTGTTCCCTGCTCTCACTACAGATCACAATTTCATCTACAAACATCACGGTCCATGGAGATTCCTGTCTAACCTTGTCTGTCAACCTGTCCATCACCATAGCAAACAAGAAGGGGCTCAGAGCTGATCCCTGATGCAGTCCCACCTCCACCTTGAACTCCTCTGTCACACCTACAGCACACCTCACCACAGTCTTATAGTCCTCATACATGTCCTGCACCGCTGTAACATACTTTTCTGCCACTCCAGACTTCCTCATAAAATACCACAGTTACTCTCTGGGCACCCTGTCATAAGCTTTCTCCAGATCTACAAAAACACAATGCCGCTCCGTCTGGCCTTCTCTGTACTTCTCTATCAATATCCTCAAAGCAAATACTGCATCTGTAGTACTCTTTTTTGGCATGAAACCATACTGCTGCTCACAAATGTTCACTTGTGCCCTTAGTCTAGCTTCCACTACTCTTTCCCATAACTTCATTGTATGGCTCATCAGCTTTATTCCTCTGTAGTTGCCACAACTCTGCACATCTCCCTTGTTCTTAAAAATGGGCACCAGTACACTTCTCCTCCACTCCTCAGGCATCTTCTCACCATCTAAGATCCTGTTGAACAACCCAGTCAGAAACTCTACTACCACCTCTCCTAGACACTTCCAAACTTCTACAGGTATATCATTAGGACCGAGTGCCTTTCCAGTCTTCATCCTCTTCAATGCCCTCCTCACTTCATCCTGACTAATCTTTGCTACTTCCTGGTCCACAACAGTCACCTCTTCTAGTCTTTGTTCTCTCTCATTTTCCACATTCATCAACTCTTCAAAATACTCTTTCCATCTTCCCATCACACTACTGGCACCTGTCAATAGACTTCCATCCCTATCCTTAATCACCCTAACCTGCTGCACGTCCTTCCCATCTCTGTCTCTCTGTCTTGCCAACCTGTATTGATCAGTGTCTCCCTCCTTACTGTCCAACCTAGCATACAAATCATCATAAGCCCCTTGTTTGGCCTTTGCTACGTCTACCTTTACCTTACGCTGCATCTCCCTGTACTCCTGTCGACTGTCCTCAGTCCTCTCAGTGTCCCACTTCTTCTTGGGTAACCTCTTTGTCTGTATACACTCCTGTACCCTCCTCATTCCACCACCAAGTCTCCTTATCTACTTTCCTTCCAGATTACACACGAAGTACTCTCCTACCTGTCTCCCTGATCACATTAGCTGTAGGTATCCAGTCATCTGGAAGTACCTCCTGACCACCCAGAGCCTGTCTTAACTCCTTCCTAAAAGTCATGCAACCTTTTAGCTTCCACCATTTCATCCTCTGCTCTGTCTTTGTCCTCTTCATCTTCCTCACCACCAGAGTCGTCCTACACACCACCATCCTATGCTGTTTGGCTACACTCTCACCTACCACTACTTTACAGTCACTGATCTCCTTCAGGTAAATGACCGTCATTATTATTCTTTATTCTTTGTTTTTTACATTATGCACAACTCTCATTTATTGTGCAATAATCTAATCGTAACAAGTATTTGTTACATGTTTTAATGCATTTTTAAGTTTTATAAAACATTTATGTCAGAATTTTTTGGGGCTTGGAACGGATTAGGTTATTTGCATGGAAAACGCATCTCTACTTACGTAATTTTCTACTTACGTAATTTCTTCCGGAACCAATAAATTTCATAAGTAGAGGTACCACTGTACTAATATTAATATTAATCCATATACAAGGCGCATCAGATTATAAAGTGCACTACGGGATTATGAGAAAATTATAGGTTTTTAGGTGCGCCTTATAGTGCGGAAAATACTGTATTTGAACGCAGCACAACATAGGAATAAGAGTACAATAAGTGTATGAGTTTTTAAGTAAATAGACCAGTAATCACATTCCACCCACAGCCAGACTGGAGACAGTTCAACAGTCTGTAAAATCGATGATGTTAAAAAATGTCACAACTGAATAATAAAGCACTCTGGAAAACTAACAAGCCACTGAAATGTGGGGAAAACACATACCTCCTCCCCAGCAGCAACTCTTCATTTCAAGTGTTGAAGTGTTTTTCACTGAGCTTAATAAGGTGGAATCAACGGGGAAAACCACACCAACATCCTCAACATGGAGAGCTTGGGTTGAGGTTGTGAAGAGTTTATGACTTCACTTTGCACATTAACAGTAAATGGATTTGCATAGAGCTGCACATGAGTGGAGTTGTGGGAATCAATTTTGCTATAAAAGCTCTCTGCAGAGGTGACATGCATTTCCTATCTAAAAGCAGTCTTGTGCATGTCCTTCATAAATAAACAGCAATGATTAAAAATAATTAAAATCCTATTTTTACAGCCATCTAGATCATGTAGTCAACAAGAAAACAATCCATGGTAAATAAAGCGTAAATATACGTACTGCACAGTGCACTGGGGTCGTGCTCAGAGTGTCTCCTGTCTCTCGCCCGCAAGTCAGCTTGGTTAGGCTCCAGAAACCCGCCATGGGCTAGAAAATGAATGAATGAATAAATAAATGAATGAATGTACTTATTTCAAATGAAAAACTATCAAAACTGTTGATGAATGAATTAAAATACATTTGCAAAATTTTGATTTGTTAAGTCAAAAGAGAAAGAAGAAACATACTTTAATAAACCCCATGAGGAAATCATTTTTCCACTCAATATGTTTCACACACACAAGTGTCCTGTAAGCAAAGGAGAGGATGATACCTCTCCAGCTACCAGTTCACACTGCAAATGTTTGGTCCATGGGCGGGTCTTGAACCGGCCACCCTCCGGTCCACAGCCTAGTGGACTGAGATACTGCTGTCCCGATGTCATATTAAGTTCAAATTGTCACAATTACCATAAAAAATAACACTTAATATTTCATTATATTTACACATGATTAAAAATTTCAATTCTTTTCACTATTTGTCTTCCTGCTCTTGGTAGTAATTTACTTGTATAGAAACAGCAGGCATTAATTTTAAAAAATAACAAGTATAAAACTAAATGAAAGTAAGACACTGTTCATTAGGTGAGGAAACAGACTATATATTTATTCATTACCTTAAATATTCATTCATTCATCTTCTTCCGCTTTGTCCGCCATAGCAGGTTGGGGGAGCTGGAGCCTGTCCCAGCTGGCTTAGGGCCTGAGGCGGGGGAATCTCCGGCACGATGCCAGTGCACCACGGAACCACACAGAGACACAGACAACCACGCACGGACACACTCACTCCTATGGGCAATTTGGAATAGCCAATTAACCTGAAGCGCATGTTTTTAGAGGTGGGAGGAAGCCGGAGAACCCGGACAGAACCCACGCAGACACGGGGTGAACATGTAAATTCCGCACAGAGTAGCACTCTCAAACCTGGAACAGCCTTGCTGTGCGGCAATACCGCTACCCACTGCGCCACCGTGCTGTTACCTTAAATATAACTTTGTTAAATATTCATTCAACAGTGGAAATTATCAAATATGTAATATCATGGTGGCAGACAATAAATAAAAGTACAGCAAGACAACTCATTATCTAATGACACCCTGCCTCTTATTGTGGCACTGAAGATGGGGTCGGTAGAATTCACAGTTCAAATCCTCAGCTCTCTTGACTGAATCTGAAGTTCATTCTGTGTTGAGTCGCTTGCAGGAAAATGGAAACTTTTGAAATTAATTAATCTCACTGAGTTCAAAGACTGTCAGGGCTGAAAAAGATTAATCCTTTGGGACTCATTGTTTTGCATAAGTTGTTAGATTTCAGGCTGTGACTGTTCTCTCATCACTATGTGTTTTTGTGATATGATTTTGAATTTTGAATCTTGTGAAATAATAATTAAAAGAATTTTATTTTGATTAACTAAAGAAAATTGGGGAACTGCAATTTAATGAACTATGCATGACATTTTGCAGCTGTGTGAGTGTTGCACATCTCATGACCACAACAACCATTAGTCATTAGAGACACATAAGATGTACCAAAACCGCTGTTGAGACCGTGTTTGCTCTCATGAACTGGCTTGAAAATGCAGAGCATTGTTCATCTATTTTCATTCAAAAATAATGTAGGAGGTTTTCGGTGAAGCGGTGGTGATCCACATAGTTTTCTTAGGGGTCACTTCAGTGACTCAGTGACTGATGTTAGTTAGTGTGTTAGTGTGTGTGTGTGTGTGTGTGTGTGTGTGTGTGTGTGTGTGTGTGTGTGTGTGGCAAACCATCATGATTGCCTTTTTTTGCTGCTGAAACCTGAGTTTGTACCTACATTCTTCATCCTTGTCAGATCATGGTACCTACATAATCAACAATGCCACAGCAACTGCCCTGAGTACTATTAATTTGACTATGTTGTGCTAGTAACCACTAGTTACTCCAGGAGATCATGCAGAGAAAAAATTTACAGCTATACTGTGATGTTTGTTTTTATATTATCTGTGTCCTAATGCGATCCATATGCTTTATGTCATGATGCGGAATGCATGCAAATGCAAATGAATGAAGCAACATTGATCTGAAAAACAAAGTGCTTGTGCATTTTATCACATAATGATAAAATAATCTATACATAAACTGATGTCATCAGATTATTTCAGTTTATTTTAAATAATTCCATTTCCTCTTTGTGAACAGTTTCTGAGGCCGCTGCAGTTGACATCTCTCTCTTATGTAGTCCCCAGTTTTTTGTTATTATTGCAGAATTACCTAAAGGTCACAGCTCGTCCGCTTATTTAGTTTTCTGTCCAAAAGTCTAATAATAATCATCTTAAAATGTAATTAAGCTGAGTCAGTGACATCTTTCTTCTTCCTCTTTTATGTCGATATTCTTCAATGTATTGGGTTTGCATCAAGTGTTCAGCTTTAGTTTATTGTGTACTTGTTTTTTGTTGTTTTTGTTGGCCAGGGTTTGGCCAGTTGGTGGGCTGCTCATATGCTGTTATGGCTTCTGGTGGCCTCGTCTTACTGTCAAAAAGGCATGGCATCAAGGTGGGTGTCGTCTCTCCTAGCAGTGTGGAGGAGGTGACACTAGCGGTGGGGATCATCGGTCACAGTGCTCGAGTCTGCTGCTCAGATGAACAGGGCAGTGGTTTTGTTTGTGGAGAAGGTGAAGTAGGTAAAATTACTGACAGAAAGGGGGGTTATCTTTGAAATGTATCCCCTTTCATCAGTGATGAATTCCTGATAAAAGAGTTGTATTGGCATGGAAAAGTTGTGTCATTGATTGTTTTGGTTTTTACAAGAAACACACAGATTTGGACTGTATCAAAGAGAGAGAGGGGCTGGTGGTCCTGAGTCATCACACCACACAGTGGTGGAGTGGGCTTCCTGTTCTTCAGAACATTTATACCATCATCTATGGAGGTCGAGCAGGTTGTAAAGGGAAGGTCTCTTTTAGCCGAAGCAAAATATGAACACCACACCGTTCAACAAACGGTACAGAGAAAAGGAGTTTTCTAGCAAATGTCAAACCTACAGTTAAGTGGAGGATTTTATATTATTGGGTAGGGATTTTAACCCCATCTTGGGATCGGGTTTTAAACCGTAATCATGCAGCGTCTAACCCAGCTTCCCAACACAGCTGAAACAGCTGGTCTGCTCTCATGGCCTGGTTGATGTGTAGAGGAGGATACATCCAGACTGCAGGCAGTATACTTGGTCCCATCTGACAGAGGACAGGGGTGTCTTTAGCCAGGCTGGATCGCTTTTATTGTTTTAAGCACCATTTAAATGTTTCCAAGTGTTATTAAATCATGCCATCTGGTTTTACCTATCATCTTTTGGTTTTATTTTGGTTTTATGCGACACAAAAAATTACTAAAAGTTTATACTGGCATTTCCAAATTTAAACATTTGAAAAAGATTTATTTTAGAAGCTTTAAGTTATTTGCAGAACATTTTTAAACTTTTAAGTTATGTTTAGAATATTTTAAATATTTTACATGTCTTAGGCAGTGGTGGGACCATTGCAAAAACATCGACCTGCAGATCTATGAAAGACCTGGAGGCTGATATATTTTAGTTAAAGGAGATGCTTCCACACACAATCAGGGATTGATTGTAGTTAAAAAAAATGCTTTAGACAACAACATACAGGGTACACTGGTCCATTCCAAGGACAAAATCACAGAGATTAATGGTCCTTCTAGCTTCTTTTTCTGCCTGGACAAGAATCATGGACAGAACATTGTAATCCACTCTGCTCTCTGACACAAGGCTGGAACTCACTGAGTCTGGCCAGAGAAGTAGGTGAGTTGTGGACATCTACTCATCCCTCTACACCAGTATGAGCGGAGTGATCCACTATTTTAGAGGTTCTGTGTGACCAACCTCAGGGCTCTTCAGAGACTAATTTATGGCTGGACTGACTGTTGTAGATGGAGGAGCTCCACACTTCTCTGCAGAGCCTGTAGGGACAGCTTGCTCCTGGCATTGATGGCTTGACGATTGAGTTATATAAAAGCTTCTGGAATAGTTTAGAGGTTTTTAATGAAGGTCTGGCATCAGGCTCTTTGCCACTGTCCTGCCACAGAACTGTTGCCTTCCTGCCAAAAAATGGGCAATCTACAGGACATAAAAAAAACTGGTGGCCTGTGTAACTCTACCGATTACAAAAAGTTTTTGCTACTAGGCTGAGAAAAGCAAAGGAATAGGTCATCCACCAAGATCAGACCTACTGTGTGCCTGGCAAGTCAATGCTAGACTGTGTTCACATAATCTGAAATGTTTTGGATTTGTTGAGTCTTTAATCTTCTGGTGAAGCTAAACTATCTTTTTATATAACATAATGAATGAACTGGAAGAGAGTGCAGGTCAAGAGGCAGCCTCCGTTTTTTGTAATAATATCAGATGTTGAATAGTTTCAGTTTTCGTAAACATGAAAAGAGTAGGATACGTAAAACTGTAAATTTGTGAATGTTATTAGTGTGTTTGTAAAATTAAAAAAAAATCTTCTTCTTTTACTGCTTCTTCTATTACTATTATTATTATAATCACCATCATTATTATTAATTACAGTGTTCTCGTTTGCGTGCGTCCCTGCATCTTTGATGCACATTTTTTGACAGGTACACGATCATCATACAACGTGCATCGTTGGGATGCAAACTTTAAACACTTATAAAAAAAAATCGATGCTTCCTTTTTCCGCGAGATATTCAACAAAAATATTCACAATTTATCCATTTTTCCACTTAAATGTCGAACCCGGATATCGCCATTGTGTTTTGATCTCATGCGAGTTTCTCGTCACAAGACTCGTCTGCTTGATTCAGCATTATTAAAATTGACCAGGGGCGGTACGATGGCGCAGTGGGTAGCGCTGTCGCCGTCGGTTGCAGTTTCAGCATTGCGTAGATCATTGCACCGAATGCAAGTTATGTTTGAAAAGGGAAATTACATTAAAATGATTTCTTTTTTCTGGTAGTCTGGGGGAGGTGGGTGATTGCAGGACAAATGTAGAAATTTTAAAAAAAAAGTCTTGCAAGAGTAGCTCTCAGCCTTCATAAACCCCAGAGGTTTTGGTGAATGCCTGAGGGCGGCAGGATGAGCAGAGTGTCTCATGCTTGAGGAAAGCTAAATGTGAGAGGAACTTTTAGGTGTGAACAGTAGCATGCACTAAGATTCTAATAGCGTCATCATCACAAGGAAGCAGTTCATGACTTGATGTTGACAAGACAAGTGTTTGATCAGATGTTTTGGAGTGCAGATAGATTAGAAAAATTGCCCGAGGACCGTGATCAAACATGGGATTCACATCATCTCGAACAACCAGTATTAGAACTTTTTGCAAACAGCATTTTTTTCTGTAATTGCTGCACTTTTTCTAATATAGTGAAAAAAGGAAAAGACATTGATTTTACCTTACCTTTCTTTCAAGTCAAGGCCGGCATTTAGGGTGGAGATGAGTCAGTGCTGTTTTATTCAAATACTGTTGATATTAGAAATAAGACCTTCTAGGGAGGAAGTGGTTCCTCAAATAGCTGTGAAGATGGGCAGTGATTCCCCAGAGTAAAGGTGTGTCCTACTTACGAGAATCAAAGAGGCAATTGAAAAGCTTTGATGTGCCATGCTTCCATAAATTTAAAATCAAACACAACAGTTATGTTGAAAATATTTTTGGTTTTTCCAAACAATATATTAAAAAGACTGTGTTCAAATACTGTTTTTATTTGGTATTTTAAATGATTGTCCTGGGATTCACCGGTTTAAAGTTTAAATACATACATACATACATACATATACATACATACATGCATACATACATACACATGTACATACATACATACTGCATAGATACGTACATATGCATTTTTAGTAAATTAATTCAGTTCACATTGATGTAGCTTCTCAGTGTACTGGACTCATACTCTACTGCAGTGGGTCAAACTGATGATCGATGATGATGTCCAGAATTGTAATGATTTTTTTCTCTATTTAACCTAGATATACTAAGAAATTTATCATTTAGCAAAACGCATATTGCCATTTTCAATGTGTTATGCGGTGCTGAAAAAAAGTATAAAAATCTTAACATTAATTCATTTTCACTCACCGCTTTATCCGCTTACGAGGGTCGCGGGGAGCTAGAGCCTAACCCAGCAGTGCTGGGGCGTAAGGCGGGGGAAATTCTATGTGCAATGCCAGTGCACTGCGGAGCCACACAGAGACAGACAAATGCTCACACTCACCCCTACGGACAATTTGGAACAGCCAATTAAAGCTTTGGAACAGCCTAAAGCACATGTTTTTTGGAGGTGGGAGGAAGCTGGAGAACCCATAGAGAACCCACACAGACATGGGGAGAACATGCAAACTCCGCACAGAGAGGGACTCGAACTCGGACCTGCCTTGTTGTGCGGCGACAGTGCTACCCACTGCGTCACCGTGCTGCCAAATCTCAACATATAAATCCCAAATGTATAGCAGTGTCTGTTTAGTTGCTGCCTTTCAACACATTTGGTACCACATTGAACATAAAACTTTTATTTTTATATAAATGTGGACATTCTTTTAAATGGTATTCCTTTGAATGGCAGTCAAATTACTTTGTATCTTATATCATTTGTGTGTGTATGTGTGTGAGTGTGTGTGTGTGTGTGCGTGTGAGCAGAAGCTTAAGAGTGGCTAAGATGGAGGGAAAACACTAATAAGTGCCAAAGTAGCAGAAAACATTCATTTCTGCAGAAGTGATTTGGTCAAGGTTACTGAACAAAGGGTTCTGTGTGCACTCGAATGCTTCCCTGAATTATGTGCTTATATAAAATAGTAATTTAATTTCAACAAGTTTCTCTTCAACTTCAATTAAATTTTAGCCTTCCAGGAAAATAGTGAGACTATCCTCCTGATAATTGAGGTGTTGCGGAATTTGCACAGCAGCATTTAATTCAGAGTAATGGTTCACAAGTGTGCTTTAAAAAATAATTCTGGCAGCCAAAGTGGCATCCGTCTTGTATGCTTTAAAGTCAGTATGTTTGTTGAAAAGACCTATTTCAACAGTGATTCCAAATAAATTCTGATTTATTGAAAGTAGAACTGATTTTTGTGAAAGACAGAAAAGAATACACAAATGCAAACATTTCTCTTCTATTTAGATAATAAATCATGTCTCTCATAAAATAATAATTTGTTTTTATCTTTAGTACAAACGAGTTTCATGTTGTACTTTCAATCTGTCATCTTTCTTGCTGTTGTTCCATTCACTTCAGCCAAGACTGAAATATAACGACTGGATTTTGTGACATTTTGAAAAGTTTTAAATATTTTTATAATCCTGATGTATTTGCTTGCTTACCTCTGTTGCCACCATGAGGTTGATATATGTGATATGTGATTTTGAATCATGGCTTGGTCGACAGATCACTTTTGCATTAGTCAGTCAGTCATTTTCCCAACCTGTTTAATCCACTTACGCAGGTCGCGGGGGAGCCGGTGCCTATCCCGGCAGTCTCAGGGCGTGAGGCAGGGGACACTCCGGGCACAACGCCAGTGTACAGCGGAGCCACATAGAGACAAACAATCACTCACGCACACACTCACTCCTACGGTCAATTTGGGACCGGCCAGTCAACCTGAACCGCATGCTTTTGGAGGTGGGAGGAAGCCGGAGAACCCGGAGAGAACCCACGCAGATGCAGGGAGAGCATACGAACTCCACACAGAGCGGGAACCCGGGTCAGCCGTGTTGTGAGGCGGCGCTACCCACTGCGCCACTGTGCCGCCCACTTTTGCATTATATGTATTTTTTTTGTTGTGGCACCATCTGGTCAAAATTTCGCTGGCTTTATTTTAGGACTAAATACCTAATTATTATAGCATCATCTTCAGACAAACAATAAATAAATAAATAAATTATATATATATATATATATATATATATATATATATATATATACAATATATATATATTTACAGTACATATATACAGTATATATACGCACACACACACATACTGTATATATTAAAATTAAAAAACTACATATATTTTTTATTTTTACGATTAGCTCACAAATCATTATTGTTATCATTATTCAATCCTTGAGTCAGTGATTTACATTAACTTTTAAAACAAGTAAATATTGAAGTGAGAACTGGCCTGCTGTACTGAACTGATGAAAGTTAAATTTAGCATCACCCCATTCTTAAAAATAGATGCATAATGAAAGCAAGCGTTTCAGTTAAAAGCAGAAGACTTGAACTTTACCTCATGTCATTTATTTATACTGCAATGAGAATGTGTTTGCCTGGATACCATTTCTAGTGAGGAGAGAGTGCATTACATTAATCTGACTATTTTTTTAATATATATATATATATATACTGGTTTGCTCCCCGAAGGGAAATTAAGAAAGCACACTCTAGTTAGTGGTTCAAGTGCATGCATACATATATTAGTGAGTACAGGCCCATGTAGCACACACACACATACACAGGGGGGCCTGTAGGCATGCAAGGGAGGTAGAGTGGCAGGCAGCTCCTTCTTGGTGCGCCTCAAATGAGCAATTTGTAAAGAGGACAGCACCTTGCTCAAGGGCGCCTCGGCAGTGCTCCGGAGGTGAGCTGACACCTCCCACTGTCAGCTCACCTCCGGGTATTTTTTTTGGGGGGCGGGAGTGGGAATCAGATCGCCAATTTTGAATCATAGGACGACCCGCTCTACTGCCCGCTCTACCACTGAGCCACTGCCGACTAATGAACTATCGCATTGAATAAATAAATCTACAAGAACAATAATGTATTTTAGTAAGCAATGCTAAAGGCCACTCAGATGAATAATTACCTCTCAAAAGGCTTAGCCTATAGAATAAATCTGACTTTCCTGTTTCGTTCCTGACACGTAGAGACCGTACAAAGTAGATTTTAATAATTGATCACCAGAAGGTCCTGGAAGAGAGCTTCGCTGATAAGCAGAAGAATAGGTTTTTGTGCTTGAATCACAGCATCCTATCGATCCTTTATGAATAACACTTAGAGGAAGAGTCACCGACTTAGGGATTATTTATGGATTCTCTTTGACCTTAACAATTGTCTGGGAAATTGTTTTTAGGAATTGAATGCCAAATCTGCACATGTAGAATAGATAAATGTAAAGCAATAATAAGACTGGCAAGATTATCAGATTTTTTCAGCTTCTATCTTTTCACCCTACAAGGAGAATAGAAGCAGCCTCACCTTCAGGGTGATTTGCTTTTAGTTTTGTTTTCAATAACAATCACTTTTTCAACAGTTTACTTTGAACAGCAAAGTTTTCTTTTTTTTTGTCATTAAAAATATTGCTGATTGTTCGACATCGATTGAATACCATCCTATGTTCACAGGTTGAAAAAAAAACACCATTGCATTTGGGTGTCAACAGCTACTTTAGTCTGTTTGGAGTCTGAAAACCTCCCCTTTAGTGTCCATACAAGGGATCCTGAATATTCATGTTCTTAAGATGCAGGTTGTACTTTTTAATTTTTACTTTTTCTTTGGTAACACATTTTGCTGTTGTTATAGTCGGCAGATTGTCAAGTTGAGCAAAATGGTTCAAAGATTTGTTTCATCAAGTGGACTATATCTGCCCACTGTGCCAAGCTAATACGCAGCAGTTTGAAAAGGCAATCAAATGAAAATGGAAATCTGAGCAGCTTAAAAATGAAGCTCATTTTTTTCTTAAGATCCTATGATTGTGTTGCCAATATGTGTAATTTTTCTCTTTTCTTTGCTTCACCAGGGCTACTGGCTCATGTTCACAGCCTCCGTCTGTTATATATTGTTTCCGCATCTACTGAGCCTGACGCCTGAGATTACTTTTAAGAACAATAGCACTCATGCGTCTTTGGTGTTTTTTTTCCAAATCACACAAACATTAATCAAGTGATTAAGTGAATTTTAACTTAGACAACTTTTTTGAACCACCTAATTTCTTCTTCATTTGTTCCCTAATCAGCAGGATGGCACCTTCCTAATGCAGCTGTTTTCACAGGCAGTATTTTAGTTAACACTCTGCAGCAGTCTGACATCTTACCTCTGTTCTCTACTCTCTTTCTATTTTATTAGCTAGTCATCCATATTTGTGTAAGCACTTGTTCATTATGTTGATGGAAGCAATGATTGAACCACTTGTGTGTCCCAACAAGGCCCAGTCTAATTTAATCAAATGATTCCTCCTGCTAATCACAGTTAATAGTTTATGTATGCTTTATCTTGCTTTGAAGAAATGAAAAAAAAATCCATCTCTGCCCGAAAATCTTACTTTCTTCCTTGACACATGTACATGACTTCTATATAGTTCCATGGTAATCTGCGGAGTTCATGAGTTATCAACTGGGTCTGCATGCCCAACCCTTCAACCACATTTAATCAAAAACTATAGTAGTGATTAGCATAAAGATTGAACAAAATGAAAATTATTAATCTTTGTAATTTGTAATATTTATGAACCCACACCAAGTACTAAATGTGCCTAAACCAATCCATACTTTGACTGAAGCTTTATTATTAAAGTAGAACTGGAGGTTACATATTTATTAAAGTTAAGGCAACCACAGATGAGAATTGAGAATGACAATGTAATTTAACACCTAGGCAAGGCAGATGTGTCGGTCCTGGTATTTGGTTGTTACAAGTGGTCAGCCAGGGTATATGTGGTATTCCATCGTTACCCTAGCTACATCTAGCATGCCAATGCAACATTCCCAGTCATGTTGCCCCAGCTGCGGCTTTCTCACAGCTGTCATTTTACACCACTAATGGTGCATTTTTATACGATTAGGATAGTTTAACAAGAACTGGACATTTTCTCTTTGGTGATTCTAAAATTTGTGTTTTTATATGCTTTGACTGCTCACAAGTGACTGAGTCACATAATGAAAATAATTTTTAAACCTGTCTTAAATTTAGATAGACAAGCAGTTTTAATGACAGAAAAGATCCAAAATGTGATTGATGCATGTTAAAATCCCTTGACTGTGTAACCTAATGTTAAATTTCTGTGACTGGTTGAAGACACCATCTTCACACTTTTCCTTTTTCCATTTCTTCAAAATAAAAAGCTTGTATATGTGTCCAATATCCACTTGATGGTTAAACATATTTGGTTACTGAAAGTTACAAATCGATGAAACATGAGGAAATAACTTATTAACATGAAAAAAGGCAGTAGCCTACTTTATATACTCTTGTAAGATGGTGGTGATGAAGACTAAAATTTCTGTTTGTGGTGCATCAAAGATGAATTGCTGTTTTCCTCTGGAAAACTTTTGAAAAACTTCTCTTGCCTCTGAAAAAAGAAGCCTTTGAAGGTACAGTTCGTTCCTGGCTTTATTTAGAAGTAGAGGTAGTTTCTCTTTTTAAAGCTGAGTCTTTCAACGCAACTGAGGCAACAAATTCAAAGTATGTGGGGGCAGAGACTGAAGCGATGAAAGAAGAGGGAACGAAAAACAGCAGGAAAGAGAAGGTAGACAGACGCCAGATAACAAGATAGTTGTCACCATAAAACAGCTGCTGATTTGTAATGACACCGATAAATTCACAAGATAATCCTTGTATATGTTTCGCTGCTTCTTCCTGACACACCAAATCAATACAGACTAAGCAGCTGCGACTATAAAATATCTATGTGAGAAATTCTTGCCGCTGTTCATCATGTCTGTGCTCAGTTGAATATAAACGAATCACCGAATGCCTGCGAGTCTGTGTGTTCAAACAAGACATGAGAATGGTGTGCCTGTTAATATGTATTTGTGGGGACCACGCATTAGCAGTGGATTACAGGTGACTACCAGGCATTTGTATCTCTTCCCTGTGATATCCTTTGAATGTGTTGACACCCCTTGAAGTGATGTCAGTTTTAAAATATCCCCACCCTTTTATGTTTAACCATTGGTGTTTGGATTCATGGATTTTTTTAAATTCTTTGAGAAGGAGTAGATGAAAGTATCACATCAGACAGCATCCATTAAATTCTGAAAAAAAAAAGTCTGGGAAAAGTCCTGCACATGGCAAAGCATGACTTGTTAAAAAAAAAAAAAAAACAACGACGTGAGGCTGTTGTTGTGTCTGGGTGATTAGGGTGCAGCAGTGGATTAAAGAGTTGAACGACAGGCGGATCCTGACAGAGCTGGCTCGCTGCTCTGCCACTGAATTTGATCGACTGATTATGTGTTTTGCAGCAGTAATGAGGTTTATAGAGTGTGTGTGTGTAATGTGCCAAGAGCTGATTCATATGCTGCATGAGATGGCTAATTGTTCACAGTGATATTCCCCCAGTCCCATGACTCTTCTGATTTGGGTTCATGTAGCCTTTACCTCATTATACAGGCCCATGTTATTGCCAGGTTTCATGTGAAGTATTTTGCTTTGTTGAAATTGACTGATAATTCAATTTTTTTTTTTTAAATCAACTGAAGTACCTAGGGCAGTATGGTGGAGTAGTGGGTAACAGTGTTCAAATTGTTCTGTGAGGATGATGTGAGCATGTTCTCTCCAGGTCTGAGTGGGTTCCCTGTGGGCATGTTCCTCCACCAGTCCAAACACATGTAATAAAGGTAAACTGGAATTGGATGTGAATGAGAACAGTTATTTGTGTCTCAATGTGTTGGCCCTGTGATGAACTCATGAGTGGTCCAGGGGGGTGCATCTATCCCAATGCCATCTGGGATAGGGTCTCTAGCTCCTACACAACTCTGCACAGGGTGAGCGGTTACAGGGCATAGATGGATGGAATTGAAGCATCCTCTGCCTAACCTAAGCCCTAAATATCAAACAGAAAGGGAAGGTGCAAATTTAAAATCACCAGTTTTGATCAATGGACTGCAGGATATCTGAGTGTTCTTAGTCCAAAATATAGTAAGTTGTCTACGGAAAAATATCCTTTTGCTATTTCATTGTAACACACTGCTAAAGATGCTCGGGTTAGGTTCATTGCCACAAAAAAAAGCAAAAAACACAAGCCAAATTTGCCAATGAACTGTGCTTCCTTCAGCCTTGTACAAAAATAAAAATAAGAAGCAGTTTTGGGGTTATTTCAAGGAGTAAAGCTGGCTCACAGCTAAGAGCAGTAAGGCTAGGAAGTGGATGTAGAGCTGCAGTTCAGTAGGTCTGCAAGCCAAGGGATGAAAATATTCTCTGATGCTGATCCTGCGGTTGCTGAGGATACCAAACAGTAGCACAGAGAACTGACAAAACGCGGTATTTACTTTAGCTTTCCAGTGGCTGTCTCTAGTCTGCCCAAAACAAACAATGCTCTATGCAAAGCCCTGATCGTCCTGGAAAACACTCTCACCACTGTGTTTTCAGTTGGGCAAAAATTCCCTCAAAGGCCATTTTTTTGTGAACATCAAGTCCTGCTGAATTAGCAGTCTGGTTGAAATTCAAGACAAAAAAGTTTCCATATACTGTATTTCAAAGGAAGAAGGCAGCCTCATTATAATACTTTGGGACCACTGGATAGTTAAGACCAATGTGACAGTGCAGGCACTATTTGCTTTCTGTGATATTTTTTCGTTAACCATTAGAGATAATAGTAAAAATGGAAAGAATCAATAAATTTAGGTTAGTATATGGCATAAACATCCTCAATGTGACTGAAGTGTGTGTAGGCCTAAAAATATGCCTTTGTAAGTGACAGTCATTGACCGAAGTCCTTAGATTATTGAAAATGTTAGTCTTTTGTGTTCCACAATATATTTTTAAAAAAACTTTCAGAATAAAATAATTTCAATAATTTCATAGGTTCCGTCAACATTTTGTAATGCTGTAAAAGTCAAACCGATAACCCCCGTTAAATTCAAATAAGGATTTGTATCTGTAGCATGCTGTTAAATAATTGATGTTTAATGCTACTACAGTTTGGTATTCAATTATTTTGATACTTTATTTTGAAACCTCAATCCTGATTCCTGTGTCAAACATAGATTGACTGAAACATAGATTGCTGGATGCACTCAGCAGTGCACCAGCTGTGACATGCTTAATTATTCTGCAGAGTTACTGGAGTGTGCATGCTTCAAAAGTGGATACTGACAATATGGATTTTTTTAAAAAAAGGTTTATTTATTCGTAGTAATAATTTGAATTTGCATTGTATGCGTTAAATAATGTACACAGTTGACACAGTGGCAGTAATATATGTGTTTGAGGTGAGGAGATCACGCAGATACAAATGAAAATTGTGCGATGCGATCATGTAGTGTTTGCACATGCCATATGCTCAGGTGACAGTGAGCCTGTCAGTCTTTTGGATTGGTTGTTTTTGGCATGTTCTTGATCATTGAGGAGTCTTTGATGTTGTGCTACAAGATTTGACACTGCAGCTTGAACAGAGGTGATATTATGGGATGTAGCATCAGAAGATCTGGCACATACAGTGTAGTGGCTCTATTGGAATCCACGCAACACCATGTTTCCCTGTGGCCTCATATCCCCAACCTGCTCTAAAAAAAATTGACTCATTCTTTTTAAAGAAAGTAAATAGTAAATGTAACACAGTGCAGACATTAACCTTAAATTTACAGTGCAAAGTATTCTCATCATGTCGGAGACGTGACAGACCGGTGTATTCCCAAAATAGTTACGAAGGTGTCATAGCTGTTTCTGAGAAATACCTGGAAAGGCCATTTCAACTTAAATTGTGTAAATTGCTGCAACCAAATGTGAAACCCTAATTCATGTGGGTGGTACACCAGCAACAAAGTCACACTCGCCTGAAATAATAACACAGCCAAACACGAATCTGCATACAAATTTGTGTGCACTTGCTGCTGCGTTAAATTCATTTGTTTACATTTGGTGCCAGTGGGAGCATGTGGAGATTAAAAAGGTATAGCTTTACTTATGGAAGCTGGAACCAGTGGTGGCAGAAAATTTCAAAAGAGCAACAGGGACAATGGTTAAAAGACAAAGGCAGCAGGGGGAATGAGGATGCAGAAACTACCTGATTGATCATGAAGGTGCAGATATTCCTCTAACAAGCTTTGTCACACTCAGCCACGAAAGGATTCCTTTTGAAAATGGTGACCAAAGGCAAGACAGCAAACAGATTCAGTTTTCTGGTCTTAGTTAAAGCCAGCAGGTCTCTGCAAAGGAGGGAGGATGGAGTCAGTTTGCTGCTGCAACCAGTTTTTGCAATAGTAGGTTAACTTTCAGAGATTTAATTTACAAAACAAACATTATTTATTAAATTCATTCCCAGTGTGTGTAGTTTAAAAACTTTTCGGTGCACTATTATTTACCCATGTCTTTATTTACTTTTGCTTATTTAACGCTTAAACCAGTAGAAGCGAACCATTTGATAAAAATGGTTCCTCATCTAATAGATGCTTTTTCTCGAAGTTTGTTTTTTAAACATCATTCTATGAATGTCATGACCTCCCTTTCACTGCCTCTGATTGGCCTGTTGTAATGAATTTCTTTCAGTTGGGTCTATTTGAGAAACATAAATGTACTGCCTGGCCAGTCTGCTATCAGTGATGTAAAACCAGATTTGAAGCATTGGGTGGATCATTGTATTACAAATTCACATTCCACCATAGACCAGACACCTGATCACACAAGAAGTATGTTCTGTTTGCCAAAAATGTAATCTTTTGCTTTTGCCACCGAACTTGCTATGCAGAAATAATCAGGATTTTAACAAATGTTACAACTGAATGTGATTCCCAGCTTTGCTAATTCAGATTCAATTAAGTTGAAGTTTCTAACCATGAAATTTCCTTTTTTGTGGATTTTTTAGATAAAACACTAACTAGACTTCAAAACTTGAACTTGAATGGATTGAACTGGCCAATTAATGCAATTTCAGCTTCTGTCTTTCTTTTTACCTTACATGTTTAGCATTCATTCTGATTTGCGGATATGACAAAATTTCCAGTCCAATATGGCAAGTAACCCTGAGCTGGCATGCCTAAATAAACACCAACTTTTAGTCATCTCAAACTGTATCATTAGTAAGTTTATAGGATACGTGGCAGATATGTTAAGGTTCTTTTGATGGAGATCAGGTCTTCAAGTTTGTCAGATTCTCTTAGAAGGTCTTCTCCATGCAGGAAGCCAAATTAACTTTGAAAAAGCTGGTTCGTTTCTGAACCATAGCCTCTGCATATGTTTTCTCCTTTTGATCATATGGGTTTCTGCCTGTTTTCTCAGCATACAATCACAGGGAGGGGAGACTAAATTGCCCATGGGTACAAACAGGGATGTGCAAGTCTCATAGTCACTGAGGCTAATTGGAATCCAAATATAGAAAAGTAAACCTGCTCTGAGCCCACACTGCTGGTCATCATGGCTTTACCTCCACAGGGACGTGTTTGAATGTGGGTGCCACTGAGACTCATAGCTATGCTGGGTTTTTTCCCAATGTCTTTGAGTTTGAATGTGTGTTTCTGGCCTGTCAGTACGGTACATCAGCAGTCGTAAGATGCAGTCCCTGTGGAGGGTAGGCTGACAGGTAGGTAATGATCAAAGATGCTGTTTCCTGTGTTTCATGTTGGGCTCAGAGAGAGATACATCTGGTTTCTGTTCTCCTTCACGAAAGCTACAGCTAGAGCACACTCATCTCTAACACACAAAAACTTTCAGTAATTTTCACACTCCACACATTACTGGCTACATATTGCTCCAATTCAGCCATGCTGCATGATTGTGGCGCACTCCCTCCCACCTAATAAATCGTTGTACTCTTGCTGTCTGCATGCAAACGCTCAATCACCTCGAACTGTCATCTGAGCTTTATGGAAGGTCCAGAAAATATTCAATTGAAGGGGACATAAAAGAGAAGCCACCTAGTCTGTCTCCAAAAGTGACCTCCTTCCCCGAGTAGGCAGGACTATCTCTCCGACTCAGGTGTCTGGCCCCACACAGATATCTTACCCTCCATCTTGTGTCCACAGTTGCCAGTAGCTGTGTGGACAGGTTTGCACTTCGCTGCTACCTCGTCCAGCCTGTCAGTTTCTGTTTAATCAATTGAAGCGAGTCACATTGTGTTTGAGAGAGGTCAAATCTCATCTCAGGTTGAATGTTGTTGGAAATTAAATGCATCCTTGAAGATGAGGGTAAAAGCAACTTCACTTTATCTGGAAGATTAGAGCTTCAGGGTCACAGAACTCTGTCTTAATGAAACTGTCAGGCGATCTGAGAATTTGTTAATTCTGTGGGCATTTGGTCACTTGTATGTATACTATACCAGATGGATTTTAACTAGCAGATTGGCAGACTTGAGGGTTGTTTGATTGAGAGACAAATTAACCAGCAATTAAACAGTGTTATGATAATTACATAGCCAAGCAAAAACTGGAGCAGGTAGAAGAAGTTGATTGTCTTAAGATTTGCATTATTTGACCTCTCAGCCTTCTTTAGGTTACATGAAGATTTTAAAAAAATCTTTTTTTTTGTGCTGGAGACTCTATTTATTTGCAAGATTATGCCTTTGTACCACTGTCCTTGGGAGTGGTTTGCCTAGACTCAATACGCTTTTTCTTGATATAGATTTCATTTGAACTCAAACATCAACCTCAACCCTTTTTACAAAAATTGAACAGAGATGTATTGATTCTGTAAAACATAGTGGCTGAAAGGCCTTGGAAAATAGGTCATATGGATGCAGAATCACATTTAATTGCCCGTGAAAAAGATCTACAAAGGTTGAATGAAAAGACTGCATCCATCAAGTGAGAATATTCCATCCATCAGGTGCATCATTCAGTCTAACATATTTAATATCTTTTGAATTTCGTATTTTTATTTTATACCACATTGTAAGAACGATCACAGTCTGTGAAACACTGAACCACGACTGTGGATTTAATTAGTCTCTAAGCCCACACACATAAAGACCAAGCACGTCCACATAATGCTTTTGCACAGCGCAGTAACCACTGATGGAAAGTAATCCTTAAGGTGCATATATGAAAGCACATACAATTAGCACAACCCTCCCTACTAACTGCATTAAGGCCTTGAAACATCAGGAAAATAGTTGGCCAATTCAAGGCCATCTGTAATCATCATTGTCTCACACTGTTGGCAGAAGTCGGCCTTTGTTTGCTACATTTTGGACTGACTGAGTGTGTTGAATGGAGATCCTGCTAGGGAGAGAAAATGTTCTAATCAAGAATCAGTGCATGAGGAGAGACGAAGCAGAGCAAAAACAACCAAAGTCAAGAGATCACACCCGAAAGGTCTCCTTTTTTATTGCATTACAAAAAACATGTTTCACGTGCATAACCCTGCAACCAGAGGCCGCCTGAAACTGAACACTACCAAGTAACCAGCAACAGTGGAGTGAAAAGTGTTTTTTTTATTTGCAGCTTAAAATCTTCTGACAGCTCAACACACGCTACTGCACCCTGCTGGTTTGGAGACTAATTCCTCTCAGGCAGGAGCAGAACATACACATTAGTTACTGATAGTTACTACATAGTATTTGCAGTGTCATAGTCATAAAGGTTATTGTCAAATGTACCATATACGCACAACATATAGTACAGATGAAATTATAGTCCTCTCAGGCAGTAAAAAACACAAGCAGTAAAAAACACAAAAGAACCACTCTGTGTACAATTTGAAATTTTTTTTAGCCTCTTCAAGGCCAACATTAGTGTTTGCCCTCTACTTCTTTTGTAAGCATTGTTTTGAACTCACAGCACACTTTCCCATTTCTAAAGGCATTCATAATGGTTTATTTTCACAAGAATTATAGTTAATGTTTATACTGACAATTTCAGTCCAGGTTATTATTTTTTTTTAATAATTTTAAATGTCCTACAGGTGCAGTAACTGTGTTATCTGCCATAACGCACTCTGAGTCCTCCAGTTTGTCCACAAACACAGGTGAACACAAGGTTGACCCTGTTTTACACACCTAAGGCTGGCAAGCGATCTCACAGAAAACCAACAGAATCTCTGTAAAGGAGGGAGAATACATGCATAGCTGGCAAGTGTGAAAAGCTTCCCATGTTTGATAGCCATTTGTTTGGCCTGCTTAATACAACATAAACTCTCCTGCAATTCATCACCAGAGTAAGGGTTTTCCACGTTGCCTCTGAAAAGCCCACTAAAAATAATTCATTTTCTACGAGTTACTAGCCAGGCTCAAATGTTAAATATTCATGTGCGTCCAGTCTAAATGATGTGGCCATTGGCACACAGTTAGTGCACACTCTGTGGCAGGGAGGAAATGTCAAGCCGTGAATAAATGAAAGCAGTGAAGCCGTATATTACCCTGCCATTGTGAATTTACTATAGTTGCCATTTTTTACAACCAGTCCAGATAGATCTCTTTCATAATCAATGCACACACTAATAGGTGGAGTATATTGCCATATTGGCAATGATCTGGACTCGTTATGTTTGCTCATCCTCTGTACACTGCTTGTATTTGTTGCCTAATTTGTGCTTCATGCATTTTAACTATTATAACTACCTGTATTTCTGTTATGGCAGTCTGAGTGTTCAGAGAGTGTCACAGTGAGTTCAAAAGCTGGATCAATATGTGCCTATGCAGTTGTCAAGGTTTGATTATTTTTGATCAAATTTCATTCATTCACACAATGTTTTTAGAGCTTGCTTTGCTGATATGGAAGAAATGTTGTCACGAATGTACAGAAATTCATTTGAGACATTTCAGGTCATCTTCTGCCATGATAACAGTAAGCACCGTGGTGGAAAAGGGCAAAATATAATAAAACATACTGAGCTGAGTATCCATTTAGGGGAACTCAAATAGAGAGTGTAATGTCTGCTGTGTATCATTCGGGTGGAATGGGGAATGTTAAATAGCCCCATATTGACAGACACACTCTACTAGTATTCATTTACACACACACACACACACACACACACTCACACACACACACACACACACACACACACACACACACACACACACACATCACCTCGCGGTCTCAGACTAATGAGGCCTACGGCTGGAGATGGTTCCATCACAGAACTTCCCCCTTTTTTTTCACTCTCTCTATTGCCAAAATACACACACACACACACACACATACGTACACACAAACTCTCTCTCTTTCCACTCTCTAAAACATGAATCTGATTGATAGCAGTGATTTGAGTGAGAAAAGGGAAATGGGAAATTGAAAAAATGGCGGAAGAAGATTGGAAACAATGTGCTGATTATAAACTCTGTGAGGAAACAAAAGGCCTTCCCTGTGCCTTTTTTGTTAGCACAGAAGCAGCAGGTGTGTGTCTGACAGGTGCCTGATTGAGGCTCACAAAAGACATTACAACTGCAAACAAATGGGCGTGTTTAACGTCCCCGGTTGCAGTTAACATTTTGGGCTGATAGATGTGATTATGAGTGTATGAGCAGAGGCAGCCCAGAGAGGGCACAGGTGTTATGGAGAGTGGACTAGAAAAAGGAGTCATGTTATTGTTGTGATGATAATAATCCATCCATACAATTAATGGTATGTCATCGCCAAGGTCATCATCCTTGGGGGATGTGTTTAATATGTCTCATGCTGTAATAGAGCCTCTCTCTGCTGGGGCCAGATACACAGGAGGTGTCAGACGGCACAGATTTATCTTTATTAAAGAGGAAAGTGTGACCATAAAAGAAGAGAGCAACATTTTCTTTGTTCTAAATCCACGTACATTTATTTACAAAATAACCTCAATTACCTCAAAGGCACCTTATTTCTGCCTTTTTTTATGGTCATGTTGTCATATTTGTCATATTTATTAATTTGTTGTCATATTTCAAGATTAAACAAAACCAATAGAAGTTCTATAAGAGGAGAACAGATTACTCTGTGCCTCTGAGAGCGTTGTATTTCCTATAAATGACGGAGCATTTTGGCTGAGGCCCCGATGGTTTAATATTCTCTGGGAGCTTCCAGACAGTGAGTGGTGGCGCACCAGCTGTCTGTTGACCCTGCTAGACCTCCTCTTACTCCTCTGACCACCTCCTTTCCACCGGGCAGGCTGTAGTGATGACAAGTTTGTCATAAGCTTCTCCTTAATGTCCTAATTACCCCTCACACATACATACATTCATTGTGAGTAAGCAGATATGCTGGCTGACAGCACACACACACAGACACACCACACATTTGCAGTATTTTTGTGAGTAATGCATGTGTTGGTTTTCCTAGTGCAGGTGAGGCATTAAACGGCTCTAGAATAACAAAAATTCCTCCCTCAAGACTGCTTGCGAGACTTTGATTCGTATCTCTGTGCCTGTGTTTTGTTTCAGGCAGGCCTGCATGTTGAATCAGAGCTTCACTTTCTCTCCTGTGGTAACGAATACATGCATTCCTGTCACAGCTTTTGCTTAAAAAGAGGGGAAAAAATGAGAACAAGGCTCTGCAAAGAGGCTTCATTGTGCCTGACGCCTCTGAAAGGGGGGGTGCAAAAACATGCAGCGTCACCGGAAATAGACAATCCGAACGAGATGGGATGTGTCACTTTTCCAGACGTTAAGCTTTGCAATGGCTTTAAGCAGGAATGTCTCCCTGCTGCATGGCTTCGGGGTTCAGAGCACACACACCGCTGATGCACTTAAGTCCGTGCTTAGTCAACTACTTTTGTTAACATAACAGTGAATCATTGTGCCTGTTAGGAAAGAGGAAATCACTGTACCTCACAGCAAAGGCAGTTGCTCTGTGATTTATAGACCTCTGAAGTTACTGCATTTGTCACAATCAGCATTACTTTATAGTGTACTATTGTACTATGCTTCTTATTATGTTGAGATTATGCCTGAGCCACCCTGCCGACTAGAATAGCTCTGCTTTATTATGTCAAATTACCGTTTGATAGATGCGTGACCGTGACAGGAAGCCACTGCTGCCTCTTTTAATTCCACTTTTATTTTTGCATTTTGAAGCGGTGTAACAGGGAGAGCTTTTGTGTCTGTCATGCGAGCCTGTGTGGAGCAGCAGTCTGGTGTCTAAAGTAGTCAGAAATGAGCTGGCGCTCCTTTTTACTTGACATGACTGTAAGGACTGAACACTACCTGAGCTGTCATTAAAGCAGCTGGTTGCTGTTTGCAGCTTCTTCTTTTTGGCAGCTGCTGAGACATTCTCATTTGCGATGTGAGTAATAAGACCCAGCCTTGTACGCTAATGAGACTACACACCTTTTTTGTTTTGAAAGACATTACTGATGGCTTAATTTAGACTTTTATTCATGAGAACATCTGCTTATTGTTATTTATTTGCAGTAGTAGGTGCCCATAGCAAAAGGAGGAAGCAGGGCAACAAATTCAATATATCTGCTTTTATCTGCCAGGATTGTCCCGTAATCTGTCCGAGTAAATCAGCGACATGTGTCCTCCTGGCATTTCGTGAGTACAGCAAAAACATTCAGGTCATAGATTAGACATTTACAAAGCAATCCCATTAACAGCCAGCAATTAACCTCCTCTGTGTGGATATTTGCAAAATCTCCGATCCATTAAAATTTATCGAGCAGAAACATGCTCTGCATCTCCTGTTAGTTTACCAGATTGATGTATTTTAGTCTGCTTACAGGAAAAGTAATCTGAGTGTTCCCTGTATTGGTCGCAGGTAAGCGTTTTCTGAAATATCACTGTCATGTTTGATTTTATTTTACTATTAGCCATGAATGAAAATTGATAATAAGAGAAGCAGGTCAAGGTTGTATATAAAATGCAGCTCTATTATTAAATACTGCATAAAGGTAAAACCTTTTTTGAAAACGATCATAGTGATGCCAAACTTCTTATTACTACTATTTACTACTTTTTTTCCAGGGCTTTCAGTCATATCATGTAGTTTTCACTAGTGCGGGGAATTGTGCATAAAAAGAATGTGTGAGGTCAGTTAAGATTTCATCCGTATCGCTTTCAGAACATTTCTTTCTTCCTATTGTAACCTCACGCAATCTCAGCCGGAGTTTCACCTTCTGGCTTTTTCCAGAGCTTTGAATGATATCTTCAGCTTAACAGTTCTGTAAGTAAATTGGAGTAATTAGTATGTTAAAGGTCAGAAAACAATGGAAATTGACAATTTTAATTATAGTAAGTCTATAAACAGACAATACAATCAACCCAAATATTCAGTTTGCTAAAGCAGAACACTAGACAGAACTCAGTTGTTAAATTTGAGTCATTTGGGAAGCTGTTTTCAGTCTAACAATAGCAAGAAATTAATCAGTGATCAGTCTATTGATCTTAATAAGATGAATACAATGATTTGCTTGCATATGTGGTTTTTGTTATATTCTGCATTTTATGTTGACTTGAAAATGAATCCCCTTGACAACAAAGTCAGGCTTGGGGTGTTGGACTGTTTTTTTTTGTTTTGTGTTTTTTTATGGATTGATGGAGCTTTTTTTTTTATCATGGCCTTAATAATCTGCTGTATCTTCTGGGTCCACTCTGCAGGAGCTTGCTTATCCACCGATTTCCTTGAAGAAAAAAAGTTTGAAACCCACCTCTGATCCTTCTAATTAAATGAAAACACAGTGGGCCACATGTAGCGAGACAGAATCGCTCCACACACACAATTACATGGAGCTCTGTCATCCGACTCTGTTGTGTCCTCTTATGTGGCATGATCACACACTAGGTTGACATGCAACAAGCTGCAGATCATGAGCATAAATAAGCAAGGGAATGTTTTACCTGAAAGGGAGAACATTAATTCAAAGGCATTGCGCTAGTATTGAGACGAAATGTTGCCTCATTAGTGTTACCCCACTGCTTTTACTGAGCGACGGAGAGACAGAGAGAGAGGGAGAGAAAAAGAAAGATGCTGTGTACCAATCTTGCCTCACAGACAGCCACTCTGTAAGGACATTAAATATCTACAAAATGCTTATTATTATTATTATTATTATTATTATTATTATTATTATAACATCCCGCTTCAAAGCGGTGATGTATTTTAATTGTCAGTATTCATGTGTTTGTCCGTTCACTCATCCGTTCATTCGCCCGTTCGTATGTCCACCAAATATCTTTGCAACCGTTGCAGATGGAAAGATTAAACAAAAAGCAGATTACTCAGGTGGCAAAGGGGATGAAAATGAGATGATCACCTTGAGACAACTAGGTCAAGGTCAAATTTCAACTTTTGTAGACTCAGGAACTGTATAAGATAGAAAAACGAGGGAGAAGGCCAGCGTAAGACCATAGATCAAAGCTAGTGCTTTGATCTACCTATGCACTAGCTTTGATCTATAGTCAAAGCTAGTGCATAACTTTGACCTAACCTGAAAGGTCAAAGGTTTGCACTTGTCAGGTACTACTTTCAGGGTTCCCTGACCTACCCTTCGCGGGATGCTAGTCTCTGACTGCCTTGGTACTTGTTATTATTAGCATTATTAATGTTATTAGTATTGATATTATTATTAAAGAAATCAGAGCTTGACTTCTTATGAAAATCATATTGTAGGAGGACTGACTTTGACTTTGACTTTGAAATGCAGCATCTCTGTAAGAAGGAAAGAGCAATGTTCCTCCTTCCTCTTTCTGAACATGATGCTCCTCTTTGTGCAGAACAAGGGGGTGAGGTTTGGATAAATAGTAGACAAGGTGAGGAGACAAGGACAGACATCCTTTGGAAGACAGTTGGCTTGCTCAATGTCATATAACTTGACTGACAGGTTGGTGCAATGGCGGCTCTCGCGTGAATGCCATCACACGCATTCCCTCAGAAATCTGTCTGTCAGCACTGTCTAAGCAGAGCGACAGCCATGACATCTAATCACAGTCGAGCTGGCACCTCATAACTTCTCCCTAATGTGCTGCAGGTACAGGGGAGGGAACAGGAGCATGGAAGACACGCCACAAAGCTATTTATAGCCCCTTCAGAGGCCACCAGCAGAAAGTGGCTCATACTGCAGGGTTAGAGAAGGTGTCACCACACTATATCACAAGTCTCCCTATTTAGATATAGGTCTCGGCTGATTAAACACTGAGATGTCCCAGTGTTATAGCGCTGTATTTTTCTCGGTCACACTCCTGACAAAGCAACATAAAACCAGGACAAATATGTACAACATGTACAAGATCATAATTAGTCATTTACATAATGTTGCAATAACATCATAATTACCTGGCAATTAAGCAGCTCAAAGGCCTCATAATAGGTGGTCCTGAGAGCTGGGTGGACTAGGACACATATGGTCAGCCCATTCAAGCACAAGTTTGGCTGTAAACCTCCATCTTCCATGCCAATATTTTAAACCACTTGTATCTGAGGCAGAATCAACCTTAGAAGACTCATTATGCTGAATTATTGGGCCATAAAATTTTTGACTGACATTTGAAGGTTTGAAAGATGCAGGGCCTTGAGATTTTGGACGATGTTCAAAATTTGTTTCCCAACATGTGTAATTTGTCGCACACGTCGTTGTCCTGAGGGAACTGCTGACACATTGAAAATACACAAAGGAGTATAACAAGGACATGTGTCATACCTTACACCCTTATTAAGCCAGCAATGACAAGTTAGAAAAGCAGTCACTGCAACATACTTTACAATCAGCTCACATTGCTCACAACTGGAGTGAAGAAGTTTCAAGACGTCAATATAATAAAAGACGGTGTGTGAAATATAAAAATATAGGTTTAGATATGCAGCAAGAGTCAAGGGAGGAGCAGTGAGTGAAGGAGGAGGGAGAGAGGAAGAAAACTGGCTTGTTTATGAATAGTAGACAATGAATGATGGAAGTTCTCCCAGGGGTGCAGGGCCCTGAGAACTGCTGCAGGGACTTGGGAGCATGCCAGTCTCCCATGCCCTGTGAGATGCCAGTCTGGTTCCAAATGGGTGCTCTCCTCTCCAAGATACATCACAGGTCCTGGGGGAGGCTGTGGCTGCTCCACAGTGGGGATTGACTGGAATCTCAATCAGGGACATAGTCCCTATATACTTCTGTATTAATTTTAGAAATGGTTGAAGAGAGAAAATGTTTCATTATGTCAGCATCGCATACTCCAGTGTTTTGTTTTGTTTTAAATGATGATAAATGATGATACCTTTTCGTATTGCTATTATTGGTGAAAATTAACATAAACAGCACATCATTATAGCTTGATTTAACAAATTCTATTATATTTTTTAGGAATTAAGAAATGCTCAAAGGTTTTTTTTGTGTGTGTGGAATATTGGCCTGTTCTTGCTGTCTGCTCATGATATGTCTGTTTTCTTCTCTTCTCTCCATGTCCATGCCTGCGCTGCAACAGGAGCTGCTGAAATTGTGACAGGTACTTCTTCTTTTTGTTCCCTGCTGTTCATTTGGAAGTGCTTGCTTCTGTCTGTGTCTGTTGATTGGCTGTCCATAGCAGTCTGTTTATCTGTGCACATTTACATCACTAGCTGGTTGTTCAGTATATGTATGTGGATCCTATTTTCAGGATAGAAGGGAAAGCTGTGCAGTTGCAATATCTCACTCTGTTTTTTATGTTTTCCAACAAAATCTGCTACCATATGTAGCAGCAAATAAATATCAATTTCTGTCCAGCCCTTTTGGCTTTCTTGTTATGAATTAATTTTTATTCTGATGGTGTTAGGAGGTGTACTTATTATACAAACAGCAAAATCAAACAAATTGTTTGTGACTATTTATCAAAATTAAAACAACACGTTCACCTAACATGAACCTAAACATTCTCTTTATTGTATCAACATTTAACCTTTTATTTTTTAACTCAAAGAGTAGGTGATGTTCAAGAGAATATATTTGAAAATATCTAGCAACCAATACATTCAATACATTGGACAAATTAATCTTCAGAAATGATGACCAGTGCAAAATCTTATTAAATTTAATTAACTTCGTTGTTGCTTTTACGCTCAACATGGCTAAAAAAAAAGAAGGGTTTTTTATGTCACATATTTATGTCTGTGCATGTGTGTGTGTGTATGTCTTTTTTTCTCTTATGTTGTTGTACTTTATTGACAGGAATGTATCTTTTAGCTGGTTATCTTTGATCCTCCTTCCATCCAGAAGAGATTCAGTCTTTGTTTATTTCAAAGCTAATAATCTAAAGATTTAAGAGTTTATTTACAGGTTTTGATAATTCTCCTTCTTCTTAGGCTAAATAAGGGGCAGCATTAGCTCAGTCTTACACTGCAGACCAGAAGTCGCCAGTTCAAGACCTGTGTCTGGCAAAACATTTCAGAGTGTGAACTGATAGTGGGAGGTGTCAGTTCACCTGCCAAGGCGCCCCTGAGCAAGGCGCGGCCCCCTTTATAAGTTGCTCACTGGGGGCGCACCACGAAGGAGCTGCACGTCACTTTACATCTCTATCACCTGCATGCCCCCTGCGTGTGTGTGTGTGTGTGTGTGTGTGTGTGTGTGTGTGTGTGTGTGTGTGTGTGTGTGTGTGTGTGTGTGTGTGTGTGTGTGTGTGTGTGGTATGGGCCTGTGCCCACCATATATATACTGTATATATATTCTTGCAACTAATAACCAGTGTATTAGAGTGGACTAATAATTTCCCTATGGGGATTAATACAGTTAATTAAAAATTATTTGAAATTAAATAAACCAATAAAGGCCACATTGGATCGTCAGAGAAGCACATTGTGCTGTTTCCCGTGAAAAAAAAAGAGATTAGCCAAACCCTAAACCTAACTCTAACCCGACTGAAACAGAAATATGTAAATATTTTGTTATTGTAAGTACATTTTTCTGATGCTCTCATACTTTCACATTGTTTTATCACCATTTTTAGTGAAGTACATATTCTGTAACATAAATAGGTGATAATGCTTTAAAATTTGAGGGTAATTTCACTGGTTTCTATCCATTCTGATTGGTAGTAATGTAGTTTTGAATGTTAATAATTGTCTGTTAAATATTTATTTTTAGACTTAGTCTTTTGAGCAAGCCTCATGCAATCTCTTTTGATCTTTGTTAAATGATTCAAGCCACGACTTTTCTTTATTTTAGTCATTGGGGTTTTTTTTTTATTTAGTAATATATGATTTTTATTATTTGTTTTTACTTCACATTTTGCATTATTTGTAGATTTTTATGTTATTTTCAAGTTACGTTGTGGCATTTTTATAAAAAACAGACTTAGTTTCAAAGAGTGCCTGACTGGTTTAAATAAGAAAAAAGAAAAAGATGATCAAATTAGTGGTAAGAAAAGTTTGAACCCTTTCATGGGATGGGGGAAAAAGGGTCTGCACTAATTTTACCCCGACATAAACCTTCTTACTTGGGAACATCCTTAAAACCCTATTTCATCTTGAATATCAGGGTTTAATGACCGAGCTGGATAAAGAGACATAGCAGTAAATGACAGCATCAGAGGAAGAGAGGGAGAAACTTTTATTGTTAATGACTGTCTGTAGTCCTGCTTGTTTCTTGAAAGGACATGATGGCTGCAGACATAGGCGACTCAAGGGAGAGGGATTGGGGGGCTGGCTGTCCTGCTTTTTGCTTCCCCTTTCATGTCTTTTGATGTGAAAACAAGAGGAAAGTTCAAAGTGAGAGACAACTTGATTCAAAGGTTTCTGAACTTGTGCTGCAGGAGCCGGTCTGCTAAAATTTCTTGATTTCGTCAAGTTTTGTCCAAATTGGTCGGGGTAGGTGATGTTTAGCATTTTGAGTACGGCTGATGAACCGAGCCAGACACTTGATGCCAGATTGTACATCCCCTTGGAGAGCGCACAGACTTCTGAAGGTCTGTGTTTCTCTCCGACTGTTTCATTCAGTATGTTGTGATGCAGGAACAGGAGGGCAGCCATGTGTAGGGATACAGGCACTTTACTCTTCCAGACAGCTGCTGGAATGAGTATGAATTTATCAGCCAGTCATCTGTGCCATGCCTCTGCCCACTCCCCCACTGTCCCCACCCACTGTCCAGAATTAATGACTGGCTCTCCTCATTTACACCCAATCATGACCAGGATGCCGAGGCAATTGAAAATGTTTACTCCAATTGCAAAAACCCTCCATGTTCCACAAAGTGGCCTGTTTTCACTTTGATGGGATTGCTAATCACAGCAACGTTATTTATGTGTGTTTTGAATTGGAGATGAGCCTAGGCTGTGATATTGGAGGGGAACCAACCTTGCTTGGGGCTGCAAAACCTTATGGAGAATTTATCCATTGCTTTCCCTTTCTCTCAGTCCAACAGATTGGGAGTGGAATAACCTTGCTTTGAGGCGGCTCGGCTGTTTTGACTGCCAAATATATTACTTTTAGAGCGGTAAAATTAAATAAACATCAAAACCCTTCACACTGCTTTCTCTTTTTCTTCTTCAACACTTAGTGCACGCATGGAAGCGCTCCAGAATACTAGATGCTATTGCAGATTTTCATATTTTGGGACTACATGTCAAGATTATGTGGATTTTAACCAGTCCATACTGACTTAGCATGTATTTCTACAGGGCTGATCAGAAATATTATGAATATAAATATGCATTGGTAAGAGTTTGCTTTTTGCAAGTTTAGCATCCAAGAATCTTTTTAGCTGTATGGTCACGACTCGGGGTGAAAACTATGTCCAACTTCAGTCATCTCAACCCCAAAGGTCATATAATATCAAAAACACTCGGTAGCTAGGTGCTACAGCTTTTTGTTGCTGTTAGTATACCAGCTTCTACTATTTACTCAATGTCATAAATGTGCTATTTACCATATGATTGAGCAGTTCATACAGCTCAATTTAACAAATGTAACACAAATTTTAATCCATAGACATTGAACCTCCGCCGCACTTCACTGTAGATAAGGCTATCTTCTCAGCAGACAGTGTAATTCATTCTGTCTCCTCCAGATGTGCCACTGATGCATGAGCCCCATAGATCACAATTTGATTCCATGTTTCTGCAGAACAGTGCAGTAAACCCTAACCTTAACCCCGAATTTTCTGAGTCTGATCTAGATGGTTCTGAGCTCCTGGAGCCATTTGATTCAGCAGTGGTGAGAGAATCATGGAGTTAGGGCATGACGCCTGAGCAGAAAAGACATTCAGACTCTACTGCTGGAGTTAGTCAAAGGACATTGGCTCAGCGTCTTAACCTTTTATTTACAGACATTAAGTGAAATTTTATGTCAGTTGTGTTGTTGAGATGTTTAGTCGCTGACTCTTACAATATATATTCAGGTAAATACTGTGGAGAAGTGGGCGGCACATTAGCGCAGTGGGTAGCGGTGTCACCTCACAGCAAGATGGTTCCAGGTTTGAGTCCTGCTGTGTGCGGAGTTTGTACGTGCTCTCCGTGTCTGCAGAGGTTCTCTACTCCACAGTGCACCACTGTCGCACCTGGAATGTACCTCACATCCTGCCCGTAAGTCCACTGGCATAGATTCCGGCACCCTGTGACCCACAAAAGTGGAAACAATTATTAAGAAGGTGAATGAATGAATGTGAAGAGGTCACTTTTCACAAACAGTTCTCACCAACTCAAATGATTTACATCTAATTTGCAAATCACAAAAGAGTAACAACTTGTCACCATCACCACTGCACAGAAGACTAGCTAAGTGCTGAATACATTTGGGAGAAGGAAAAGACGAGCAACAACAAAAAGCAGGATAGCTAAAGATTGACTTTACTAAAAAGGAGATGAATGTATATATTAATAACTAAATCACCTTTTGTCTTATTTCTGAGTTGGTAATCATAATTCACTATTAAAAACCTGCTAAACCCTCATCAGTATGCCACAAAGGGTCAAGAAGAAACACGTCACTTTCTGGTTTGAAATTTTTACTCATATTATAAAAAGAGAATAGTGAAAGGAGAGTTAATTAGTTAGTTTTGAGCCTATTTTACTTGACAAGTGGTTGGAATGAGGTTCTGACACTAATTTGAAGAGATCTGGCACTTTTCTGAAGCCTCTATGAGAAACTTACTGTAGATTTGGTAGATAAATTGCCTCATTTTAATATAAAACTTTTCAAAATTATATTTTTCCATTTATGCAGCACTGCCCACTGCACCATCATGTCGCCACTTGTAACTGTAATGTATCTTTAACTCTGAAAAGCAAAGTAGCTAACTTAACGCACAAGCATTACAAAAGAACAATTCTGTGGTTGAATGCTTGTTTAGTCATTTAGACCCAGAGTAGGAACGTGTTCTCAAATCTTCAAATGGACTAGATACGTACCTGAAATGTGCAACCACGTCTTTGGCCTGACTTTTCTTGTGTTGCCAAGTCGTCATGCTCATCCCTACTTACAGAGGGGAGTATGAGCATGAATGAAAATTTCACTAATCCTGGAGGTCATCCAGCTGATACATCAAGGCTCTCCTCTTCCCACTCCTGCTCCTTCTTCATCAGGATCTCTTTCAGAAGTTCTTTGTCCTGACGAAGTGACGACTTATTCTCTTGCCACTGCAGCTGATGGCTCTCCAGCTGTTGCTCATCCTCCTTCTTCAAAGCAGCTGCAAGGATGTTTAGCTTTTCTGTTCCCCAAACTGAGCCACATGGTTGCCTCTGGGTTTCTCCATCTCATCCAGTTGAGATAACAATCTTACCATCTTTTTCTCCTGCTTCTTCCTTAGCTTTTTTATGGTAGTGTTCACATTGATGTTCCAAATAAGGAGAAACCACTCATTGTGTTCAAATTCTGCTTGTCGCTGTTTCTTAGCAATGGGCTCTAGCTTCATTTCTTTTTGTATCCTTCCTGCTTTTCATCATCTTTTTTTCTGTATGAGATGCGCCTATTTAGGTGTGTCACTGGGGGTATTCTTGGTGATCTTGGTTGGCACAGTGTAGCTGTAATTTGAGAGAGATCTCCATTTCCATCTGGTCTGTCTCTTTTTGGTATTCCTGTCTCCCCAGCTGTTGATCTGTCTCCTTCAGAGCAGCATGTGAGGGTGTTCATCTCCCTTTTCTGCTCCTCAAGATGATCTACATTTTTTCATCTCGTCCAGTTGGGAGGTAGCATCTTAGCATCTTTTCCAACTGCTCTTTCCTCAGCTGGCTCATGGTCATTTCCTCTGTAGACAGAAACAACACATTCTACTGTATCTCTGCTTATTTCTGCTTGACAATACTGAGCTGCAGCTTCAATGTATTCACTTACTTTTGAAAGTTGTACGTCCTGCTTCCCATCAATTTTTTCATGTATAATGAGTACCTGTTCTCCAGATATGTTGTTAGGGGTATACTTGGAATTACTCTGGTTGGTACAATGCAGCTATGATTTGAGAGAACAAATCTTGATTTACATCAATTATTTCTGTTTTTGGAGTTCCTGTTGTGCATTTAAGAGATTTTTGAGTGTGTCCTCCCAGACCTCAACAATGACTGTCCCCAGATAGTGTCTTTGAAAGTCATTGTTTCATCAGCAAACATCTTTCTCAGTTTTTGTCACTACAGTAAGGTACTGAGCCACAGGAAGGTGGCTCAGTTCTTTTTGGTCATAAGCATACTAATTAGCTCCTTCTGCCTGGTTCCTCAGTCGTGGAAGGTTCTTCTTGGATGCACCTAACTAATCAATGGTTGTCACAGTTCGGTATTAGTGCTCTGCTGTGTTCGGAGGACAGGCCGAACTTGTGGGCGGAGCCTCGTCTCCACACCTGTTGCTTTTCTCCACACCTGTACCTGATCGGGTTGATTAGCCTGAGGCTTTATGAGATGGTTTAAAGGAATTTAAGGGGAATTAAATAGGGTTAAACTTCTCTGTGCAGGTTCTCTCTTATCCAGGTCACGGTATATCAAGAATGGGAAAAAAGAATCAACTGGACTTCTTCAGTTCAGTTCAGAACTGAAGAAGCCTCTTAGATGAGGGTTGAAAGGTCTTCAACCAGCCTGGAGTCTCTTTTTTTACTTGCGTTTTAACCAGTGTAGATTAAAAAAAAAAAAAAAAACTCATCACAGTCCTGCATTTCATTTCTGTGCCGATAAACTTTATCAAGCAATTTGGAATTCTGGGGCTGTGATTGGGTGTCTAGTGAGTCTGACCTGAATGCATGTGGCTAGACCTAAAATTAATGTTTGTGTTTTTATTAACCGACCGCAATCTTTCTGTCCTGAACCTTGTCCTCTGGAAATTACTCTGTTATACAGGTGATGTATAACAGCAAATACATTTATAAGAGAAAGGTAATTGCTACCTGGATAATGTTCAGGGACATTTATTTGATTGAATGAATCACTACATTTATGAGCCACGCTCAGCTCTCAGGGCGATGGTAGTGGGAGCGACTGTGGGTACAGTACTGACATCATCAGCTACTGTTTTTGTTGATTCTTTATTTGCTGATATGTTCTGTTTCAGCATTTTGATTATGCTTTAAAGAGTTTGTCGGCATTTCATTCCCATGCTTTAGCTTTCCTGAATGTTTCATTTTACCCTACCATTTTCACCCTTTATTTTACATTCTCACATATAATAGAAAAACCTTGCAATTATGATTTCATGTCCTTTTTTTAGGGTGACTTTGTAACAGCTGCAAAGAACTGAAGATGTAAAATAGCTTCTTGGCTAAGTTTGGCACATTTTTAGCAATATGTTTCTGGGCTTGCACTAGGAGCTAGTATGACGAAGCCACTGTGGCTCATTGTAAATGAATTGAGCAAGCCACAAAAAGCCACACTCTGAGTCCAAGACAGTGGTGTAGCGCACAGATGACCAACGCTCATCGCGAGGGGGCGTGGGGGGGATACCCCCACACAGAGGGTTCCGGGAGGCCTCCCCCGGCAAATTTTTTAGGAAATGGGGTTGTGTTCATTCTGGTGCATTCTGAGGGCAAAATCTTCTGTTCAGTTTACCTACAAAAATACACTTAAGTCAATAGTTCAAGCTTAACTATCTTTATTTCTATCCTACTTTATGCAGGTATAAATGTGAGATTCAACAATTGAAAACTTGCATTCACTATGTGAAGATACAGTCATACAAAATATTACTTAATATTTACTTGTAAGTTTTACTAGAAGACATTTTAACTTTGACTTAGACACTTTGATTTTAATAAATTTGATTCTTGGTATTAGTCAATGTTTACTTGTAAGTTTTACTTGGACTAGAAGACATTTTAATTTTGACCACCACCAAAACTATGCCATTGCATAGTTTTGTTTTTGTTTTTTAATTCGAAAACATGATTTTTCATTTCAATTTAAAAAGGCATGAAAAATAGCAAACGAGGTGAATACACATTTACATGCATCAGTGGTTATTCCTGCCGGTCATAGGGATCAAAAGTCTAAGACTACAAAAAAGTATTGATAATATCTTTCATTTACCTTCTGATCGGGCTGTCACCACTCCTACCCCCTCTCAGCATTCACCATTTGTTATTCAATTAGAATTTTAACACAAACTCTACTATATAACACTGGATCCTTAATTTCTTTCGATAGATTGTCCTTGCCCCTCTCACAGACCAATTCACGGGTTTAGCTTGTAAAAACAGAATCATTTAGTTTTTCATTGGACGAGAGGAGGTCATGACCCGAGTGCATATTTAATGATCGGGATCGTTCAGGTCACTTCAGCTATTTCCGTCGGCATGCGTCGGCTATTTCCGTTGGCTATTTCCGTCGGCGCATGCCGACGGAAATAGCGGCACCAGCGAGAGAAAAAGTTTGTTATCGCTCAGGGATTTTCGCGAGTCCAAAAAAGTTGTAAGTTTTAGCCTTTTTTTCCTAAAAATAAGAACGCCACTGTGGCTATACAGGCTATAAACCTTGTAGCCAATCTGGAATTTACACGCCTATGGCGACATGGCAAATGGCTAGCGCAAGCCAAGCGTTTTATTATGTATTCATTTATCTTTTTGAAGACAAAACAATCAGTAATCTTGTCTTCGACTGCTTATTTGAATCCGAGTCACCTGTTTACGCTGGTGCTTCTTCCAGCTAACATTAGGCTGGAAGCAGGGTACACCCTGGACAAGTTGCCATTTTATTGTAGGGCCACACACAAACAGACAAACATCTATTTACTCAAAGTGAAGAAAATGGTACAACTAACCATTCCCCTTAGCTTTTAACCAGGGCTTTGTACCAGAATTTTTTGCCAATCGGTTTGTTCCGAACAGAAACGGATTTATAACGTTTCCAGTTTTGTGTTCCACCCATAAACTGACGTTCCTGAACTGGTTAAAACAAAAAAATAAAGTTCCTGAACCGGTTAATAACGTTCCTTGTAAATATAAATATGTATAAGACGCGATTAAAAGCCTTAAAATTTCTCAAAAATCAACGCTGTGCCTTTTAACATTTAGCGTGTTATATGTACACTGAGTTCCAAAAAATTAAAAAATGTTTTTGTGTGATTTTAGTCAGTGCTCCGCCAGATCGGCCATTGTCCACCGACATAGGACATAATACGTCACTACATACGCTGGCAGCAATAGACCAATTAGAGAACATGACACGAGGCTATGTCAGGCACACCTCAGGTAGGTACCGGTATAGGGTATATGCCGGTACTGTACCACAGGTATGCTGCATAACCGCATTTGTTTGGCTAAAGACCCCCGACAATGGCGTCACACTTACGACGCAACATGTAAACTCCAGGCTATCAATTCCGGTTGTTCCGGTTCACGTAAAGAGACCGGGAGGCTTTTTTCACGATTCGCCATCTCTCTTGATTTGTGTAAAAAACCACATCAAGCAGCTGAATTCGGAGCTTGCCATCATTCTGGGCGGATTAACAAAAGAGCTCCAACCCCTGGACATTGGTGTAAATAGCCTTTAAAGTTGAGCTGTGTGCGTCGTGGAGTGATGGATAAGAGACGTGAACAAACGTTTACCAGGACTGGAGGCAATGCCGAGCGAGTTACACCGCGAGTTACATCACAATATGTGCGTGGATTGTGGATCCTGGACTAACGTGTCTGCTTTGACTTTTGTCCGATGTTTCGCAAAAGCCGGCATCATTACCGGACAGCCACCCGGAAACCAGACGGTCAGCGATAGAGAAATTGCCGAGCTATTCAATGCAGACCGAAGATGAGGACTTCGAAGGATTTAGCATAGATTTATCAAAAAAAAAGAAATAAAAACATATTTAAAAAATAATGTCGGGTGTATTTTTTTAAATTTAAATACGTAGTACAACACAGTTCAACCACAGTCACATTTTTGCTTCCGTTAGCTAGCATGCACCGAACAATAAGGTGCGCCGTGTGTAAAAGTAGAGAGTAGAGTATAACTTTATTTATCCCTTAAAGAGGTTCCGTCAGGGAAATTGATCTCTCCATCGCACACAGCATAGTAAGTACACAAAACACAGAAATGTACACAGAAAGCACCAGCACATAGAAAATAGCACATCGTAGTACATAAATAAACTCCGCAATTTAGATTGCGTCTCTTTATACAATGAGCCGAATGGTGCGCAAAATACAGTAACTTAAGGACTTTTAAAATGGCAACTAAAGCAATTAGCTTATACGTATACTATAGACTATAATTATAGATATATCCCTACCCAACAGTAAACAGTACAACAGCACTACACCTCTGCTTTATGCAAGTTATATCACTATAGTTAAGGCTTATGCCTCCTACTTAGACACTACATGAAATAAGACAAGAATAACTTCCACCATGTCATTTATTGCTGAACAACAGATCTTCATTGTGCTTCTCCTATAGCTCAATATTATTACAAAGCGCTGGCAGTACGGGAACACACTGCACTGAAAATGACTGCAGCCAATGAGTTAATGTCTAAATCATACATTTTAAGATTGACATACTGCAGTGTTTACCTGTTATGATTAAATAGTGACTGGGAGACTTTTCCTAACTGTTGCTTTTCCTAACTGTTGCTGATAGCAGCTACTCCTCTCTGCACTCATCCCGCGTCCAGTGAATGACAGGAAGTGAAACACGAGGTCAAATATTTTGTTCAAGAACAAAAATAAAACCGGTATTAACCGGTTTACAATTATTTTCTGTTCCGATTCTTTTCCGGAACATTAAAAAATAAGAGGTTTTCTGTTTCGTTTTTGTTCCTGCCAAAATACCAAAAGTTTCCAGTTTTCGTTTTCATTCCATGAACCAGTTCAAAGCCCTGCTTTTAACAAACATTGGGTATGACGTGTACTGAGGTTCTGCAGAATCATCCACAGCATTTTTTTTTTATCTTGCAAATGCTTCCTCAGGACAACATTCACCACAGCCCAACCCTCTGTCTGCTGGCCTGTAACAATGCTGTCAGTATGAAAAATGTGCAGAAAACATTTAGAAGGCCTGCACGTAGTTACATACTTTGTCAACCACAGAACCATCCCCTGCTGGAACTCTTCCCCTGGTGGCCATTGGAACGGTTTGACCTGGTAAACCCTGAACCTGAAAGTGCAGCTACATTTATTTTGTCCTTGAATTAAATTATATCAAAGCACTTTAACACATACAGTAGTTAATACAAACTCCAAATAATTCATGGACTTTTTACATAATTCATGTGTTTTTACCTTCTTGTCTTGAACTTTTCCTGGCAGCATAGTAAAATCAAATAGCTAGCTCATTACATCAGACAGGTCTGAGGAGCTTATTCTCTACAGGAGGTGAATTTCTTATTACTTGACGGATTCCCAGAGTTAATTTAGAATCATGTTAGTTTGGCTGTGTGTTCCTATTATCACTATCTCAAAATGCAGGTGTTTCTTTTCTCTTCCTCCACCTTATAAATGCCAGAAAGCAATAGAGGTGTCTGACAACTGTTAAATGTAAGTGTGCTTCTGATGTTTTCCTGTGGCTACACTTGAGAGCGTTGATCTTTACTAGTGTGAATCAGAGGCATTCTCCATTCTCCATACTCTATTTGTTTGCTTGTTTGTTTGTTTGGCTCTGAACAAATAAATGTTCTTAAAGTAAGGGGTAAATTTTGATTCTCGTCCACTTTTTTTTTGAAAGATGGAAGGGAACCAAAGCAAGGCATTGCTGTATATGCAAAGGCTTTGATATGAAGTGTAAGTTACTATGACAAGGTCCAGGGTTTTTTCTGTGGTAACAACATCAGTGTGAGGGGAGCAACTCAGATGCTTACAGCACTTTTATTCCAAGAGATACAGAACAGAACAGCTGAGCACACGGAGCACACACTGGTCACATGGAACGTCAGATGGAGGGCTCTGATAAAGCTCAGCCATAAACAGCATCCAGCCAGGCTCATCTCTGTCTTTCTCTCTATTTAACTCCCCCTCTTTCTCTTCTCCTCGTCCTCCACCCTGCCCATATCTACGACTTAGCACTTTCCTGCACTCTTTCTTTGTCTATTTTTCTCTCTACTCTCTCCTCTCTCCCTACCTTCGTGGGCAGCAGAGCTTACAGCCCATCTGGCACTGACTCACAGATCCCACTCTGAGCTGGGGGAGATCAATAGTGACAAACAGTGCACATGGCTCTTATATTAAAAGGATTAGACATGGCTGCAAACATCTTTACACTGTGCATGTGTTTACATGTAGTCCCTGTTGCAAGAAAAACAAATATTTGATAGGCTGTAAATATCCAGTCTGCAGTTGAAAAAGAAGTCATTTACATCTGCATTTGTTTTCTGTTTTGTGAAGTTGAAGGACAGAACTTGGCAACTGACAACATATCGGTGATCGAGGGGGAGATGGCCACCATCAGCTGCAGAGTGAAGAACAACGACGACTCAGTCATCCAGCTGCTCAACCCCAACAGGCAGACCATCTACTTTAAAGATGTTAGACGTGAGTCCTGGTGACTGAGACTCAATTTAAAATATGTCTCCTGCAAACACGTTGGCTATTGTGCAAAAATTGGTTTTACAACCACCAAACTAAAATTGTTTGAAAGCAAAGCCTAGTACTTTAGTAGTCTACCCGTCAGCCCTTTTTTTTTCGGATGTTGTTGTTGATGTTGTAAATGTGGTGAAGGTGTGAAGTCTGTTATATTTACATGTCTGAAAAAAAATAAACTTAATGATAATAATAACATTCTTACACTTGAAGACACATTTCTAATAAAGAGAATCTTTTCTGACTCATTTGAAAAGAGCTCAAACATATAGCTATAAATATACCTATATCAACACAAATAATTTTTCAAATATACACAAATCTGATATTGATTCCCATAACAAATTTTGGATAAAAAGCCATGTAATTTTTCTTTGTATTTTTTCCTAGTTATTTTTGTTAGTTATATCAAGGCATATGTCAAAAAAAAGCAGTTCTATAGAGTCTCTTCATTCTACAACAACACCAAAATAATTCATAAGTAAGTAAGAGAATGGAGACAAGAAGAAATGTACAGACAATCCAAGACTCAAGGTCAGCAGTCCTCTGACCGATCAACCTATGGAAGGACACAGACAGACAGACAGACAGACAGACAACTGGAGAGATAGGTGGTTGGGTGGAGGGAGGGAGCTAGAGAGAGAGAGAGAGACGGAGATTCAGGGACACAAATATGTGCAACTACAATAAGAATAACAGTTAATAACTGTTATTGGAACCGTTTATTATTGTTGTTGTTATTATTGGCATTGTTGTTGTTGTAATTATTATTATTATTATTATTATGCATTATTATTTATTGTGTATTATTATTATATCAATTGTTATTATTATTATTATTGTTGTTGTTTTTGTTATTATATAAATTGTTATTATTATATCAATTATATATCAATTATTATTATTATTATATGAGAAAAGCATGAAATGTTCAAACACATCTGATTGGCCCATTTCACTGACAAACAGTTGGACTGATAGTAGTAATAGTCAGCATCAGGACTAGAATTATGAAAACGTCATCAGGCTCGGTCATTCAGGAGAAAGGTTGAGACTCACTACTTTATTAAACACATGGTGGCATGAATAATATTAAGTATTAAGAGGATTGGGAACACTGCTGGGGAACACAGTTTTGTTTGCAATGATTACATTTTGTGTCAGGCAGCTTCCCAACTTTTTGTTCCTAGGGTTGCACCATATAATTTCACTTGGCTTATTCTTATTAGAATTTGAGGATACTTATATTTTAAATATTTATTTCCTTACCATTATTTTTTTTAAGTGCGTACTTCAGGACTGCTTGATTTTGCTTTATGTTTTGAGGTGCTTTAGTGACGGTCTCGTATTTTCAGGCATCCTGTGCTTAAGGAAACACATTTTTTGATATACAGTGATCCCTCGTTACTCGCAGTTAATGTGTTCCAGGAACCACCCGCAAAAACAAAATTCCACAATATAGAGACAAATTATATATTTTATTATTTATGGTAATTTAAATGTTTATGAGCCCTTCCATGCTGATATTAAACCAGCTTATATCTGTATTAGCTTTTCCCACACTCTTATAGACTATATTAAAGCGCTTTTTTGTCTCAAGGACATGTGCTGTGTTCCGAGACTTACAGAATGCAGCGCACTTCCGGATGTCGTCTACCAATAGAATGCGTGTACGGTATCACATGACTACCTACTAAGAATCTGCGTGTTGATGTGCGAATGCGCGAGGGATTCCTGTAGCGGCAAACAAGACCATCAATATCTTTAGGTGAATGTCTTTCATTCTATCCTTGACTTTCTGACTCTTTTACAGAATTCATGAAGTTCAGAATACAGCAAGATTAAAATGAGATCATACAGAGTGCTACCATAATGTAAACGCTTCTCTGTCCTTGCCACTATTTGATTTTACGATAATCTTGTAGATTAGGATATTGAACATTATGATTATGCATGAGCATATGGAAGACTTCTACTTGGAGGTGAGGTTTTGTCTCCGCTTTTCTACTTGTTTGGATCTGGGATCAAAGCCAAGATTCAAGGTGAATGAGGAACAACCTTCATTTCAGTCTATATTACATCCCAGCTGTTTTTTCACAAGTCTAGCTGGTGAGACGTGTGTTCCATTTCCTCACTTTCTAAGAGCGTCAAGGGAGTTTGAACACACATCTTTGTCATATTGCTATAAAAACACACAAAGTTGTCAGAGGGGATGGCAGAGAGGAATGGATTCGTACACAGTTTAGGTCATGATATGCTCAACAATTTGAACAAAATTATTATGACACCATGTAGTAGAGAGATACTAGTTAGATAGTTGTAGATACTGGGAATTTTCACTCTTAATTCTCAGCAGGATTTAGGAGTGAAGCCTGTAGAATTCATGTCTTTTAAATGGTTATCCCGTTTTGTAATATTTTCATAAAGAGAGGAGCCTGAAGAACCCAGTGAGAACCCATGCACTCACAGAACATCTGTGCTCCACATAGCAAAATCCCAGTCAGATTTGAACCGGGAGCTTCTGGTTATGGGAGGACAGTATGAACCTCTGCAACACTGTGCTTATTCTGTCTTTTGGTCAATGTACTGTAGTTCCAATGTAAAATACAAGACACAAAAAGTTACTGAGTTTTGAACTGGAGGCCTAGAGGAGGAGGTTTATGGATGTAGTGAAAGAGGACATGAAGGTAGTTGGTGTGAAAGAAGAGGATGCAGAAGATAGGGTTAGATGGAGGCAACTGATTCGCTGTAGCGACCCCTAAAGGGAAAAGCCGAAAGGAAAAGAAGATGACTGCTCAAACTCATTAAGAGAAATTGAACGTTGGATCTTGATGAATGAAGTTTTTTCCTGATTTGTGCTGCATGATTTGTTGAGAAAAAGGATATGCAACAATGGAAAACCCATGCAGGGTTGGATTCAAAATCACACTGAATATCAAAGTAAAAATCTGACATGATAGGCTCAGACTATGAGATTGCATTCTGTCTATGGCCCTGTTCGCACTCCACACAACGTCAGTGCAGGTTTCCAATGATTTGGTATTCTGGGGGATCTCCTGCCAGACCTGTATCAGGGTGTCACTGAGCTCCTGTAGTAGTACTTGGCGGCATGACATACCTGGAAACATAACGTCTCATAGGTGCTTAATTGGATTTAGGTCAGAGGAACATGAGGACCATTCAATGCTTTTTTTGTTCAGAAACTGCCTACACATGCCGTATAAGACCAGGCATTGCTCTGCACCAGAAGGAACCTGATGCCCTTTGCGTTAAAGTAAGGTTTAACAATTTGAAGAGTTCCACCTGGTAGACCCTTGACTAATAGTAGTTAGGGGTCCCAAATGGATGTCTTCCCGGAGGTACTGGACTACCTGTGGAACTGGAGTTGTACCACTTCATGCGACCAGTAGTGACAAGGAGAGTATTAAAACACACACCTAAAGAAACACCAGTCAGGAATGATGAGGAGAAAGCTACTGCCTATGATCACCATTTCGTTTTTGGGGGTTGTCTTGTTTTTGCTTCTCCATTACACCTGTCCTCACTTTCATTCAACCAGGTGAAATTGATCCATAATCACATGTGCTTCCTACATGCCAGATTAATAGCTCCGGAGGTTAATTGACTTTGTGTTAAACTGGGATGATGAACTATTCCTTAATTTTTTTGAGAAGTGTAATTCCAAATTTAAATCTGATTTCTGACAGGTGTCATTTGCATGTGTTCCCTATCAGGGGGTCTCGTGAACCCTATGGTGCTATTTATTCTAGGCTTTGCTCCTCAGGAACTACTGTTTCTGTCGGGACCTCTTCAGCCAGAGACATTATTACCTGTCAACAGGGCTGCTCAATACTGTGACAGATTTTTGTACATAAACGAGCAAACAGCAGCGACACAGAGACACAACAGGAGCTACAACAACAGCTACTGCAAGCGAAGTGGAAGCCATATAAAACAAACTACTCCAGCAGTGAGAGAATAACAGACCAGTGAAGGTCAACTGAATATTTCTATTGTGGCATTATCCATCATTAGTCCTCTAGATATATATATATGTAATGCAGTGTATATACAGTATACAATTGTAATCTGGCATTCATTTATAGATGCAGTACATAATGTTTTCTTCTGCACCTTTAAAAAAAGAAAATTGATGCAACTGAGTTCATCTTCACCTTTACTTTGCTTTTCCCAATACACGAAGCATGCACGTGATCATAAGATAGATAAAGATATAGATACATACTTTAATAATCCCGGAGAAACTTTCTATATTAATTGTACAAAGACAAAAGAAGAGCTTTTCTGATCTATAGAAAACCAGTTCATCATATGAATGTAAGACTGTGTATGTGTTTTGGCAGACTTGAGTAGACTTTATAACAATACAAGTATATATTGTATACACATATATATATACACACACACACACACACACACACACACACATACTGTATATATATATGTATGTATGTATGTATATATATGAATATGTATGTATATAGATAGATAGATAGAGAGATATAGATATATATAGACATGCACACACGTATTATTATAATTACATATACAATAATCCCTCATGCATTTGCACTTCAAGATGCCCAGCTTCACCTCATTGTGGATTTTTAGTAGGTAGTCACAAGACCAGCGATCTTGTTTGGTCTAGAGACAGTGTCACTGAGGAAAAGATTGAGACAGATTTGGAGGTAGCACATATGAAGATGCTGAGGTTCTCTTTGGGAGTGACCAGGATCGATAGGATCAGAAATGAGTACTTTAGAGGGACAGCACATGTTAGAGGTTTTGGAGATAAAGTCAGGGAGGCCAGACTGAGATGGTTTGGACATGTCCAGAGGAGAGATAGTGAATATATTGGTAGAAGGATGCTGAGTTTTGAACTGCCAGGCAGGAGGCCTAGAGGAAGACCAAAGAGGAGGTTTATGGATGTAGTGAAAGAGGACATGAAGGTAGTTGGTGTGAGAGAAGAGGATGCAGAAGATAGGGTTAGATGGAGGCAACTGATTCACTGTGGCGACCCCTGAAGGGAAAAGTTAAAAGGAAAAGAAGAAGTCATGTGATACCGTATGCGCAATTGATTGGCTGACAGATTTGAGAGTCATGGAACGCACTTCCGTGTATTAAAGAAACACTTTAATACACGGTTTAATATAGTATAGGAGAGCCAATAAACGTTTAAATTACCGTAAATTATAAAATAAATAGTTTGTCGCAATATCACAGACTTTTGTTATTTGTGGCTGGTCCGAATGCATTATCTGCGGTAAACGAGAGATCACTGTATTTATATTTATAACAATATGAATAGTATATATGAACAATATAACAATAATTCCACAAATCTTTTGACATACAATTCACAAGTACAGTAACCCCTTGTAACTCGTGGTTAATGCGTTCCAGAACCACCCGCATAAGACATAATTCTATGATATAGTGTCAAAATATTTATTTTATTATTTACGGTAATTTAAACCCTCCCCATGCCGATATTAAACCACCTTATATCTATATTACCTTTTCTTTCATAGACTGTTTAAAGCACTTTTTTATTAGACAAAAATTGTAGGAGGAACTATGAGTCTCAGAACGCCGTACACACACGGATGCTGTCAGCCAATAGCATGCGTGTACCGTATCAAGTGACTACCTACTTAAAATCTACGATGTAGTGAAGCCTCGCATGTTGAAGCAGGAATAAGCGATGGATGACTGTAATTGTGGTGCTTAGAGGTACATAAACTGTTTGTATTGGCTTTGTTTGTTTGAAACCATTGAAAAAAAAAGATTTTACATAAGCAACATTGCTTTTATAAAACAACCAAAATGTGTAGAAATTTGTTCCAAAATTGTGTTCTTACAGTATAATGATATCTCTCTGTAACTTTTAGGCTGATAAATTTCACCTGCTTCCTAAAATGTTGGCCTAAAATACAGAGCACTAACGTAATAAGAGAAGCTGCATAAAGGACCATATTAAGTCATATAGAAAAGTCATTAGAGCAAAACAAGCTGAAATAATTAGTTGATTACGGAACTATTTGGCTCAGAGAAAATCAACCAAGAACATGTTTTGGTAATCATTTAATTTTAATTTTTTTTTTTTGGGGGGGGGGCGTCCTCAAAAAACTTTGGGGAATCACTGGCTTCAGCTTCTATATGAACAGTTTTCTGTTTTGTTGGTCTTAACTAAATAACTGGGTTTTGGACTATTGGTCCAAAACTCATTAAGCAACTGTGGGATGTTATTTTCTGATATTTTACAGATTAAATGATTAACTGAGAAAATAATCAGCAGATTAATCTCAATGAAAGTAATCAGTGATTGATTTCCTCATTGGTTTTCTTTTCGGTGAAATTGTATGAAAACAGAGGAATAAAAACTAGACATTAATAAAGAATGTAATACATTTTTAATAGATAACCCTCTGTGCTGTTGTGTAAGCAGTCAGCCAGTTATGAAACAGCCTCTTGTAAAAAACATATGCAGCCTCCCATAGGTGAAGGGTTTCCCTCCTTTGCGGGTGCTTCAGCTCTCAAAGTACATCAGTGTCATTGTTTCCCTTTCAAAGGGTTCTCAGGTATATCAGGGGATGAGGTTTGATGTTGATACTGCCCCGTGACCTTGGGTAATGATCGTGATGCTAAGTGTAAATCCTGAAGGGAATAAAAAACTCCCTGTACTTTAAACAGAGAATGAATGGAGTTCATTAGCTTGACAGATGCAGAGAGACGACCAGATAAAGCAGACCAGTCAAAACATCAAAAGGGCTTCCAATCAAATTAAGCCAACCTGTTTAGGTAAAAGAGTGCTCCAGGATGAGGGCTGACCCAAATGAAAGGCAAAGCAAAAACTTGCTAACCTAGTTTGACAACATTAAAAGGAAATTCAGCCAAGATACCTGCATTTGTATACAGATTCCAGGCCCCTTCTGATTTTCAAGGTTCAAGCATCCAATCTCCTGCATTTCTGTGCTGTGATTTAATTCATTATGTATGTTTGAATGCCTCTCCTTTTTCTGGAATACGAGGGTTCAATGCATCCACCCATGACCAGCCAGTCCATTTCAAGAGTTCCCAGCTTGTTAGGAGTCCTCATGAGCACCCTTCACACTTTCTGTCTGTGTGAGTGCTCTGTGAACTGGAAAGCTACTTTATTAATCAACTTCTATAAATCATTTTGAAACTCACTTTTCTTTCACTCAATTAAGAAGAAAGCTCACACAAGGGCACAACTCTGTGCCCTCTGCTCCCTATCTCTGTCTCATTTTCTCCTTTCGTCTCCTTTGTCTTCTCCTATCCCATCTCTCATTCTCACTCCTCTCTACTTCCCTTTGTCCCCCCTCCGCCTCGTGTCTCCTGTTCGTGTCCCTGCACTCGGTAGCCTAACCGTGTCTGTCTCACATGTATTCCCACAGCTCTGAAGGACAGTCGGTTCCAGCTGGTGAATTTCTCTGACAACGAACTGCGGGTGTCTCTGTCCAATGTGTCACTCTCCGATGAGGGACGCTATGTGTGCCAGCTCTACACAGATCCTCCTCAGGAAGCCTATGCAGACATCACTGTCCTGGGTAGGTGTGAGGGTACATTTGTGAACCTCCCACACACATCACACCCCTCCTTGAACACATTTTTGTTGTATCCTGCTCTATTTGAGATGGGGAATATGAACAATAGTCATCTTTGAACCTGCTTTTTGTAACAACTGAAACAAAATGTCAGCCAATTAGGATCTTGCCGTGCTCGCAGCATAACGAAAAGGAGCAGATGCTGAAACTGATGGCTCAGACTACGTTGATTTTGGCAGCTGTGTTGACACTGCAAATCCCGGTGAATGTTGACTTGGCTTCTCCAAACGATTCCCCATTGAGAGTCAGCTGTGCCACACTTTGATGCTTTGGAGTGAAATTACTCTAGTTAAGCTTTATTATACATGCAGACATCCTGGGGGATTGAAAGGAATTAAAAGCACTTTAAAGTAATTACTCTAGTTGTACAATTGAAAACTAGATGCAGTATTTCTGAATCAAGGACTGTATTGAAGAGTCCTTAAAATAAGCACCCCAGTGACTTTTTGCTTTCAAGTAACTGGAGTTCAGTAAGTTTTCTGCTATGACTGGTACAAGTTACTGAAGACAACAGTCCCTCATGTAATTGCATCTGTTTATAGTAATGTGACCACCATATCTAATTACTTTTAGTTATAAAACTGTGGCAAACAATTTCAGAGACACTTAAAACGTTGGTTATCTCATTTTTAAGAAGCCACTTTATCTGCCTGGTGGTTTGTTGAAGGTACATATTTCTATGTGGTTGCATGAAACCTTAATCGGAGGTATCGGCACTAACCACCACACCACCAAGCTGCCTAGCTTCTATCCAAAAAAGAAAAGAAGCATGCAAATTCAAAACAAAATATGTTATGCACATGTGCAGATGGGACAGACTGCAGAAATTAAGCACTGAATATACATTTTTTGATGGACTTTTACTTGAGCATTGTTTTAATCAAAGACAGTGTTTTAATTACAAATTAAAAATGAATTAAACAACTTGAAAAAATGTTTCTAATTCCAGAAAAAAAAGAAAGGCTTTTCAAAACATTTTAGTCATTGTGTTTAGCATTCATCAACCCATTAAGACCTATTAAAACATGCGAGATTAGAACAATTTTCATTGTGCTGTTATTGGAACTGTGTAAATTAAGTTGCAATACTAATTAACTAATTTTTGTTTTAATCGCCAATTGGCTTCCTGAGAGTGTGATGAAAATGTAAGATAAATGTCTGTCTGATCACCACTATTACTGTGGGTCAGTCCCGCCAGGCAGCCCAATCATCGAGAGCCGTGAGGACGTGGTCAGCGAAGGGAACGAGACGGAGCTCACCTGCACAGCTATGGGCAGCAAGCCAGCTGCCTCCATCAGATGGATGAAAGGGGAGGAAGAACTGACAGGTCTGTAGAATAACAGCCTCTCCCGGTTTGCTTCATGTGCTGCAGGCCTCATCTCTGGAAACCGCTGTGTTGCAAAATGTGGTCCTGTAAAACATTAATAAACAGTAAAGTATGTAGTGTTTCTATGTAGTGCTGACATGTAAAACAACGACAATGACATATAATTGTATATGACACATACAGCTGGAGGAAAGAAGGCTCGTTCCATCCTTTACTCCCTGTCTTGGTGTATTATTCTATATCCTCTTCTTTCTGCTCAGTTACAGCATGAAGTAATCAAACCATGCATTCACATCTGCAAGAGATGCTAGCCAGGCTCAAGTTGTTTCACATACGTGCAAAAAAACATTTGATTTAGATGCACTCTTCATTGGTGAAGCTAACTTCATAGATTAAAAAGTGGTGTAAATAGTACAAGTGATATTTACTAAATGATGAGGAATTTCAAATTTTGAAGACAAGACAAGCATCAATTCAAAACATCCATGCACAGTTAATAAGGTTAACTATGTATAGTTAACCATATTAAGCTCAAATTTGCACACTTGTTTTCAGTGCCTTTAGCTAGCTGTAGGCATTTGCAACGAAGGGTATATAATAAAGGGTGGTGAAAAATCCTTATTACCTCTCAGTTGTGATTAGGGCTCATCAATTATTCATTGCATATGTATCGTACAGCAAGGGGGGGATATTCATTTTAGTCACATCATATTTGCACAAAGAGGATATTGCTGGGATTTTGTCATATTACTTATATATATGAATGGAGAGGATTCATTTGGCTTGTTGAGAGATGAAATATATCAGCAAGTGCGAATGTGAAACTAAATGCCATCTGTGCCTCCAATATTCCCTACAGGAGTCAAAGTCAATTTGTGTTTATGAGTTGTGGAGTGTTGTGGAGGTGAGGGAAAGACAACGGGATGGTCGGATCAGCAAAATGCCACTCACACGCTGAGCGAGGCTAATCCATAGTGGCAGTGGATACATAAAAAGAGCTAGAGAGTCACGTCCTGCTGTACCCCAGGAAACATAAATCACTGCCTGTTATGGATGTGCTAAACAATTCATTAGCTCTTGCATTTATTGAAATTAAACAACACATTATAGTGAGTTTTATCAAATGTTGTCTTAATGTCTGTGTCGTACCAAGACAGCTGTAATTGTGAGAAAGAATACCACTGGCTAATACTAACAAAGTCAAACTGGCCAAATTGGTTTTGCAAATGTTCATCGTGGCGGCTTGGGAGAGATTCTACATAACAGAGTGGTTCTTTACATGAGTGACAGCTACGAAACATTATTAAGGTTGGATCCTGGTGAATTTTTTCCACTTCTGCGTTTAATGAAAATCATACAGATGGATCAATGCAAAATGCATAAAGAAGACTTAATCAGAAAGGACTTTTAAAATGTTTAAAAATATTCATTAAGGTATTTTTTTATTATTGTTATTATTATTATTGTTAGTAGTAGTAGTAGTAGTAGTAGTAGTAGTCGTAGTAGTAGTAACAGTAGTAGTATTAGTAGTAATGTAATAGTGATGTCCCTGTTGTTTTTATTGTTGTATTAAATACAATGTAAACATTGTTCTTATGAATGATCTATACATGATAGGTGTTTAAAAAGAAAACTGTTGATAAGGGATTATCGCTGTTGTGCAAACCCTCCAGAAAGAGTGGCTGTTAAACATTCTCCAACAGCGGTACAGTTGTCATTTTGTTCTGATGTAACATGTGGAAGGAGTTCAGGAGAGTTTTCAATATCATCCCAATTACTGTTTTTTTTCCTGATGGTAATACCAGTGGTTCTTTTATGTCACAGCCAATCAAACAGTTTGTTCAGCATGTTGGCAGGCAGAGGTCTCGGGTTAGAAACTGTCTGAAAGGAGATGTCGCCATGAGAAGATGTTATGCTTGATTGCTCTGGCCTTGATCAGTGGTTGATGCTCACAAGTGTTTGATTTGACATCTCTGCTGCAATACTTGTCTCCTTTGCATTCAAATTTGAGCCTTCCATGGCCTGATCCGCAGCAATTGGGCATTATATTTTGCAGGATTCTATTGATGAAGAAGTCCATTTTAATACATATATAATATACAGTATTTATATATTTAGAGTATTTTAGTAATTGTGATCTAAATTATGAAGAAAGTGAAATTGAATATTTTTTAAAATTCCTGACACTGCATGAAGCAGCACTTTTATCTTTACCTTGAACTCTGCCTGTCTGTTTCGTATTTTGCATCAATCAGAGGTCAAATGTTTGAACTTTCAGGGACATCCATCCTGAAAAGGTAGTTCAAGAAATTATGTTTTGCAGTTTTTGAAAAACAAGTCTCTAAGCAGATCATCAATGATGGCAAAATATATGTAGTTATGTATTAAAATCTGATGATATGGACTTGACTTTCTGCCAAGATGGACGTTCAAACGTGAGCTCCGTGCGTGAGTCTCAACAGTTCCTTTATTTTGCACCCTAAAAAATACTAAAATCCAGCAAACAGCTTTAAGACAGAGTTTGGTTGTATTGGTGCATGGCACGTTATTATTTAGGAAGCGAGAAGATAATACCACTGTCGAACCAGCAAGCGTCTAATCCACCGCACCTCACAAAGATGGCGTCTGGCTCCAAAAAAGAGACGCTCTCCCTGGAGGCGCTCATGACTGCGATACGGGAAAGCAAGGAAGAATTATCCTCCCAGATAGACACTAAAACCTTCAACATCCAACTCTCACTGACAAAGATTGAACTTGCACTGTCAACGCTGGGTGACCAAGTTGAAGAGATGGAGAGACGGATTTCTGCTAACGAGGACAACATTAACAACACAACCAAACACGTTGAAAAAATGGAAAAAGAGATGCAGGTGTTTTTAAAAGACAAAGTGGACTATTTGGAGAACAGAGGGAGACGAAACAACATCCGGATACTAAATATTCCTGAAAAATCCGAGGGCCGCGACGCTACAGGTTTTCTGGAGTAGAATACTCCGCGAAAACTTTCCCACTCCCATCACCTGTGAGACAGCACACCGGCTGGGCAGACGCCCAACTCCTGAAGACGACGGGCGGAGACTGAGACCCATGATAGCAAAGCTGCTGAACTTTAAAAACAAGGAGAAAATAATGCGACTGGCCAGACAGAAATGAGAAATTCACTTTGAAAACAACAGGATCTACATTTCCCGACTGCAGCCTGACCCCACAACACCTTAAAGATGCCTTCAAGGATGTCAAGAAAAGCCTCAGGGAGAAGGGCATCGTCTACTCCTTGCACCACCCAGCCAAACTTCGGGTCAAGAATAAAGCAGACATCAAGTGGTTCACCACTCCAGCTACGGTGATGGAATTCCTAAAATCAATCGACATTGACAAGTAAAAACTCATTTAACCACAAAATCATAGTAGGACGACTGTGACTTTTGTGTGTCAAACAAAATAACTGTTACTTGAATACTTACTGTAACTATAAAGCACCGAGGACACATGTACAGTAAGTGCTTCTTTAAGACACTACGGACCTCAGTTGTTATAATTTTGATTTCACAGTAGCCCAAGTTAAGATATAGATCTATATGATTCTCCCAGTCTTTCTTGAAAACATTCTTTTTCATTTTTTTTTTTAAAGATTTATACTACTGCTCTGCAAGTTTAAGTTCAAGGGCCACTGCTCCATAACTTTTAAGTTACATGTTCACCTTTATGCAGAGCCTAAATCATTTGTTGAATGTGGTTTACTGGTAAAAACGTATAGTAGACTGCTGAGCTCACTTATTTTCATAAGAGAGTAACCTACCAACTAAGGATGGTTTATTTTGGGGATGTTAAACAATTTAATACTTCTAGCTATTCCTCAATGCTCAGATGTTATTATTGGTTTTCATTTTACTTTAAATATGGCTAGACAACTTAAGGTAATTTCTTTAAATGTAAGGGGTAATAATTCACCTATCAAACAGAAGAAAATTCTTACATACTTAAAGAGTCATTCTACTGATATTGCATTTATTCAAGAAACCCACCTCTCTGAGAAAGAACACGGCAAACTGAAAAGGGATTGGGTCGGACATGTTTATCAGTCCTCATTTTCAACAAAGTCAAGAGGAGTAGCCATTCTTATTAATAAAAATTTGATGTTTAAGTTAATAACAGAAGAAAGAGATAGAAATGGTAGATGCATTTTAATTAACTGTGAAGTAAATATGAACAGAGTAACATTAGTCAATATATATGGCCCGAACCATGACGACCCAACCTTTTTTAGTGACCTGATATTAAAAGTGGCAGCTGCCGAGGCTCAATGTCTAGTTGGGGGAGACTTCAACTTAGTCTTGGACCAAACAATGGATCGATCCATGACAAGAGCAGTTGCTCGATCAAGAGCAGCATGTATATTACATCAGGGAATGAAACAGGTGGGCCTTCGTGATATTTGGCATCAACTTAATCAGAATATAAAATATTTTTCCTTTTACTCAAGTGTACATGGCTCATATTCTAGAATTGACATGTTTTCAATTTCCCAAAGCATAATTCCCAATATTGTTGATTGTACATATCTAGCAGTTACACTGTCGGATCATAATCCGATAAAGATGATATGGGTAATGAATACCATACAAGCTCAAACTTCTAATTGGAGATTTATCAGAAATCAGAAAATACTAACGCTACACAGTTCTTAAGTTTATTAAGTATTCCAAAACTAGATTCTGAGGACAAGGACCTTCTAGATGCAGACCTAACTGAAAAAAAGATTCCAAATACTATGAACTTATTACAAAATCATAAATCCCCAGGTCCAGATGGATTCCTTGTTGAATATCACTAATTGGAAGAGTGAACATAATTAAAATGACAATTCTCCCCAAGTTTCTATATTTATTCCATTGTCTCCCAATTAGAATTCCTAAGAGTTTCTTTAAAGAAATAAACAAAGCTATTACAAGTTTTTTTTATGGAAAAATAGAACCCCTAGAGTTAAATTTTCAACTTTGCAGGCCCCATACTCTAAGGGTGGACTGAATCTTCCAAATTTTAGACACTATTATCTTGCAGCCCAGTTTCGTTCAATATGGTGCTGGTTACATGGTAAAGAAACTGAAACAAAGTGGCTGCATATGGAAAAACATTTAATAAAGAATCTCCCATAAGAGTTTCTTCCCTTGGTGGCCTTTAAAAAATCTCTTTCAGCTATCACTAAGAACTCGATAATTTTAAATTCTTTCAGTGCATGGTATGAAGCTCACATGACCATAGGCTTAAATACCTCAATACTCCGTCATACTCCCCTTTGGGCCAATCCCAACATTCCTTACGAGATAGCAGACAGTACTTTAAAACAATGGACTTATAAAGGTATAAGGACAGTCAAAGATTTATACAGAGAAGGTAATTTTTATTCCTTTGATGAACTTTCTAGAAATTTCAATCTTCTGAACAACGATCTATTCAAATATTTTCAAATTAGACACTGGGTGCACAAGAGCTACAAAGATTTTCCACATATTCCACTGGAATCTCCACTAGAAGAACACTTATTTAGTAAATCTGTATACCATACAAATGGCCTTATTTCTTCCATTTAAGGCCATTCTAAACAATAACCTTCCAGCTTATGATAAAATCAGTATAAAAAGCAAGTGGGAAGTAGATCGTAATAGTAAGTATGATGAGGAAAATTGGAGTAATCTCCTTAAATTATCACAGACTGTATTAATTTCATCAACACACAGGCAAATCCAGTTCAGTATTTATTTGTGAAATTAACAAATGCTTTAATAAAAATATCTAAAAAAAAAAAATCTGCGTTTGTAACATTCTATGCCATGTTTTTTCGATGACATGTTTTGCCATGAGACATGTAGTGCTGTGATTAGTCTTAGACAATTACTATGATTGGCTGAGAGGATAATTGCTTTCCACCAGAACCATCCAGTTCATACTCCACTTCACTCAACTCATTGGAAACATCCTCAGTGACTTCACAAGGTGACCTGGTGTGGTGCTTTATATTTGAGTGATTGGGTGAAGGCAGCAGAGGTACTAAAGTGTATAACCTGCTATTATTTGCATCAAAACAAGGTGATTGTGTTCCGTAATGCTAAGAAGAAGACACTGTTTTCCGACTGGTGTTCTACAAGTGCAACAGAACGAGTTCTACTGAAGATGATTGTAGAGATGGGCAGTATCTTAGCTGTACCTAAGACTGTGCTCTCCTGGACTAAGGCTTCAGATGGTGTTCCTGGAATCCATTGGGGCTACTCTTCCATTTTGGGGGTCACTGCCTCCAGTGCAGCTACTACTATTGACTTTGAACGTCCACATCTGCTCCAGCTCTTTTAAACCATGGTACTACTTTACTTTTTTGTGTTCCTTTTTCTTGATGTTGCTGTCAGCTGGTTTTGCAACCAATATCTCCAGTTGGTTTGCTGGCAACTATTTGTAAGTCTGGAAGCTGAAGTCCAACAGCATCTTGGCCCTAGTTTATTGACCACCTTTGGTGGCATATCCCATTGAGATATGGGTACTTCTAGATGTTTTTGAACACTATCTCAGGCCCCTTTAGCCACTCTGCATCAGTCTCGTACTTCTCTTTGCCATATGGCCTTCCAGTATTTCTCCATCTAAGCTCCTGATGGATCTGATCAGCTGTTGTCATATCCCTGCCATTGAGGGACCTTGGATGGTCTTCAGCCTGGTGGCCAGGGGTCTTAGTCTCTGTTTGGCAGTTTCAAGTGACTCTGGTATGAAGAGCTTGTATTTCATTGGCACCCTCTAATTCACCATGTTTCCTTTCCTAGTGCATCTTTGATTACTGTTCCTCTACTGTGGACCAGCTAATTGGTCTCTAAGATGGACACTGTAGGGACTTACCTTAGTGTAAAATTCACATCCTCTTGCAGATCTTTTGAGGGTACTCGGCTTTGGTATTTGTTGGAGACTCCAGTCTCCCAGTTGATGCAGAGCATTCCTTCTCAGATTAGCTGCTCTTGTGCTGAGGCTGTTCCTGCCTATAGGAGCTTGATACCATATTTCAGCTTGACCTTGGGCTGATAATGATTGATCCTGTTCGCCTTTTGTCCCGGCCTCCCTTGGCTGTAGCCTTGTTGTGGGATTCCATTAATCTGAATCTGACATTGTGAAAGTAGTTTTTGGTTTGGGATGTTGGAAAAGTGATCTAATAGCTGTTTCTTTGTTTACCTTGATTTTGGGTTTTTAAAGCATCGACATGTCCCACATTCTTTCCATATATCCTCTCTTTTTAGGACTACTTGTTTTGTAGCAGTTCAACTGTTCCTTTTTCCCGGGCTTGCCATTTTATGTTCTGGTCCAGTTGACAAATTATAAAGGATTGACATTTATTTACAGTACATATGTATGCATCACACTGTAGTACTTTTTAATACTGCTATCATTGTAAAAATGATAACTAACTATACTACTGTCTGGTTTAATATACTTTTGAAACCATTTTTGTGGCGTCCTGTTCTGTCACCTCTGCAGAGAAGTCAGATGTGATGCCCTAAAGTGCAATGACCACTTACCAAACCATGTACTTACAATTTTATGTTGATGTGCGGTGTGGGTTTATGTTACATGGGGTTAATATCCATCAAGAGGCCACATATGTGTGTATTGGTGATCATCAGCAATGGAACAACAGTGTTTTGCCCTCCTTGAGTCCAGCCAGGCTCCCCTGTGACAAGGCTGAAATGGAAGTGTGCTGCAGGTCAGGGTCGGTTGTAATTATTTCTTCACTTCATTAAGTGCGAGTAAACCATCACACTCAGCACTGCAGCTAATGCGGTGCCCCTGTGGCATTGTAATGCTCTCTAAATGAATGCCCCTCTGACAGCCTAGGGCCTTGTGGGTAGCAGATTACTGCAGGGTTAGCACCAATAATGCTTAACCCTCAAGTTGCAGAAGCTTCATTAACAGGTTTATATGACACATTCGCTCGTTGCTGCTCTTGTCAGAACTGAAGGCCCGGGGACCATATGAATCCACCAAGTTTTTTTTTTAGATATAACCAAGCAGTTAATTAAACGCTAATGTTGTTTAAAAGTACTTCACTTCTTTATTTAGTATGTGCTTTATAGATAATTATTGCTTATTATTGTCACTACAGGTTGTAGCAGCTGCAGATTATATTTTTAATCACTTTAACTATTATCTTTTGCCTCCTCTTGTACTCCTATTTTTGTAGGTGAGGCAACAGTGGATGAGACATATGACAGGATGTTTACTGTCACTAGCCGGGTGAGATTTTCTGTCACCAAAGACGATGATGGAATGCCGGTGGACTGCATCATTGACCACCCAGCTGCAAAAGACCTCCTGGCTCAAAGACACTTGGAAGTACTATGTGAGTGACCCAAAGCTGTAGTTACTCATGCTTTAAAATGGAAATTTTGTTTGGACTAGCTGGGTCTTCATTAATTCACATCATTCTTAATCATTAATACCCTAAGAGCAAATGATTGGATTTAAAAGACAAGAAATTCAATCTTCAAATTGTTTTTCTTTTTATCAAGTTTTGATTATTCTATTCTATTATTCTGCAACAATTAACACTGCAATACAATAAAGTTTGATTGGACATGGGTTACATCGCCTCCTGTTTCAAAGAGCATTACAAAATTTTCCTTAAACTATTAGATGATTTGTCAGTACAGAGTTTCCAAAAGTTTTGAACTCTTTTCACATATTCTCTTGTGGATAAATGAGCCTTTTGAGAGGATAATCAAACATGATACTTTCACTTGTTACCAATGACCCTCTCTACCTGTGGAGTAATTCAATTAAGGTACATAGTTTTTAGCAAAACACAAATGTCCTTGTCTTTTGTTGCCCTGTCCTGACTGCAAAGGGCCAAGCTTTGTGGCAGGCAATCACACTCGCATATGTTCTATTGCGCTTCCATTTCTTAAATGTTACTCATAGGTAAAGTTAAAACTGCCCTTGCTTCCCAGATTAAATGAAAAGCAACTGTGATTTATGAGAACCTTTGTTAACGCTCCTTTGAGTTCAACCGAAACGGATATATGAAGTGTATATTCATTTCCTCAACTAGCTAGAGAGTGCAACAATTGAATAGTCTTGGTGTTCACATTTATGGAAAATGCATCAAGACAAAGTGAACCAGAATCATCTTTTGAAAAGTACCGTATTGGCCCGAATATAAGATGATATTTTGCATTGAAATAAGACTGAAAAGGTGGGGGTCGTCTTACATTCAGGGTCTAGATATTATACCCATTCACAACACTAGTTGGCGCCAGATATCTTTAAAGCGAATGCTGAACTGAACTCCCCAGGCCAAAGCGAACCCCTGTAACGAAGAAGAAAAATAAAATAGCGGTGGCACGAAGAAGAAAAATTTTTTAAAAATAGCTGTACGAAAGAAAAGGGAAGAAAATAAGAGAAGAGATAACAGAAAATGGAGAAACGTAGAGAAAATCTGAGAAGTCAGTGAAAAGCTTTCCGTGGTCCTCAGAGCGGCCTCTTCCAAGAGCTCGACAGTGTGACAGGGAGGGTGTGCGCGTACGTGGACGAGAAACGAAAGGACGGGATGCCCATCAGATATTAAGATGTGATAGACAGTTTTTGCATGACTTGAATGAGGCAAAATAACATGCTTTTTCTCTCGAATATATTGTTATAATCATTTGTTTCAGATGTATTGTAATTATTTTCTGTATAAAAATTTAATTTGGTGTTCAAAAAGTCTTTTTTCAAACTTGAGTCTTGAAAAAGAGGGGGTCGTCTTATAATCAGGGCCCTCTGATATTTGGGCCAATACGGTAATTTTGAAAGATTTTGAAAGGAAGAAAGCATCACCGAACTGAAAAGTGTCTCTTGAACGCAGGAGAACAGCATCCAGCCATGCCAGGGCTAGTCTGTCGTTTTCATAATTCCAACCTTCTGAAATGTAAAGTAGACTACTGGTGTTTTGGCCAAGGAGGTAGAGTCATGACAGATGATGTTTATGTTCTTTAAACTGAGCGATCAATTGAAGGGATGCAGGCTGCCTTACTCTGTTAAACTTCTACAAAAGGTTAAGGTACCCTTTTGTAGTCTGTGTCGAATATTTAATTTCTATCATGTAGACAACTGTTTTGTGTGACCTTTGAATGAAAAGAGAAAGCTTGACTGGAACTGCTTGACATTTTGGTAATCTTTGGCTAGCATTGATAAGACAAAAAAACATTTTACTATAGCCTGTCTGTCTGTCGGAACTCATAGTGTAGTCATTCCATCCTCCTTAATAGTTCATTTTGGCTGCTTTTTATTTAGGAGCTTGTTTTACTCAGTGCTCACTTTAGAGGATAGTAATCAATTGCTTTTTGCTTGAATAAAAGCAATGCTGTGTTCAGGGGCCCCGTATCCTGTTAAAAATATTAACCTGAGTGACTATGTAATTTCCCCTTGCGGGATCAATAAAGTATACTTCTTCTTCTTCTTCTTCTTCTAAAGGTGCTGGTCATTGATAGTTCTTTCATTCTCAGATAAACCAGAAGTGAAGATTGTGGTGACGTATCCTGAAGGCTTAACTAGAGAGGGTGACAATCTAGATTTGACATGTATTGCAGAAGGAAAACCACAGTGAGTATTCACACAGATGGACACACACATCTCAATACCACAAAACACACTGAAATATCAGTTTAGTTTCATACGCTCCACTAGATAACCATTTTTGTAGCCAGAGCACCCCCTTAACCTTTACATTTCATTGTACTATTTAAATGTTACCGGTTGTTAGCATGGTGAATAAAACCATCATTAGACAGGGTCTGACGATGGCTCTCCTCAGACAATATCAGATTTGACCTTTACTTAAGATTTCTAGCTTGAATAGACAGCAGGTGAGTGATGTGTGTGGTATTTATTCTCTCCAGTCCCCATCAGATCAATTGGCTGAGAGTAGAAGAGGAAGTGCCACCCCATGCTGTCGTCACTGGGTCTGACCTCTACATTGAGAACCTAAACAAGTCCTATAACGGCACCTACCGTTGCGTGGCATCCAATGCCGTGGGAGAGGCCTATGACGACTACATCCTCTATGTATATGGTAGGTACTGTGCTTCTTTGGAGATGATGTTTAAATAGAGTGAGGAGTCAGGAGATTTGCTAGTTAGATCTGCTAATACAGGATTTACTGCAGCATTCATGCAAAAATATAATTGCAATTCATACATACCTCATACAATTTCAAGCCATTATTAATGGGACCATTTTATCAAATAAATGGGGGCTGCAACTGGGGACTATGCAAGTACACAAACTTCTTAATGTGTACTTCAGCTGCCGCTTTTCTGTTAATGCTGTTTGAACTGAGTGTTTATTATTGACTGGCATCAATCCAGGAAGTGACATTGTAAATGACGGATTTGTATTCTTGATGTACTACTTTGCACATTGGAACAAAAAAATGATTACATTGATCTGATACCATTACCTTTGTGGTCCTAGAGCATACTCAGGAAAATTCTGTATGTAGTTACATTACAAGTACCGGTAGTACAAATATAGTAATGTTTTATATCTACCATGGAGATATTCATTTTAATTTCCTAGCTAGGTCTGGTGTCCTTTTTCATTGCTGTCTGAGGCAGTTTACCCTTCATTAACAAGCTAAGAGCATTCATTCCACCTTTTAACTCCACTGACCCAAAGTTGTACTCAAAAAGTACAACTTTGGGTCAAAACAAATTTGATACAAATAGATAGTATTTGTAATTCCACATTCTTTGTTATCAAAGGCAAGTGTGTGCTTAAATTATTAATCATGCTACTAAATTAATTAAGGATCCAGATTGTAGGCTCAGCTGATACTTATTCAGGTACATACAAAAATCTTTATGTAATTTTAGCTCTCCAAGTTCTGTAAAGAGTTATTATTTCTGTTGTCATGACCTTATTTTTTTTGGAGTCCACTAATTGATGTTGATTTTCTTGTGAAAACTTGGATCAGAAGGTTGATGTCACTCTTAAATTTTTATGCCACATATGAAACTATAGTTTGTTTGGACTAAAAAGTGAAGGAAATAACTTTCTAGTCTAACTGTCAAACGGAAAAACAAACAAACCAGTACCTCCCTAATTAACACGTTACTTCATTTATTTGATTAGTGCAAAAGTAGATTAAACAAACAAGGTTTAACAATTAAAGGTGCTTGAAGGCTGAGTTGTTTCCAGGCAACCTCTTTCCAGGTTGTATGCTGAACTAAGCTGTTTGCAGGTTTTCCGCTAAGCTTTGAAGGGACTAACTTTAAATGAAGACAAGTTTTGTCCCCTTGTGCATAAGAAATTAAACAAAAAAGATAAATAATAACAGAGAGGAATGAATTGCCAGTGGATTCACTTCACTTGAATCACACATAATCTGAAAACTTTTTTTGCAAACAACTCGACTGTTCAAAGGAACACCAGGCATCTTTGTGCCTAAATCCTCAAGATGGAACAGTGGGTGGTGACTGTTGAAGGTCTGAATAGGAGAAGGACTTCATCATTTAGAAGTCATGTAACATGACTTCATTGTACACGTATGCACTCCTCACACCTTAATTTCCTATTTTTGGTGGCTGGCAGGAGTGAACAGAATGGGGTGAAAAATACATTTGCAGCAGGTGCAGCCATTGTTGGTGAATTTAGTTTTCTCTCCTTGGAGTACTTGCTCCCTGCTGTTTAGAGGAGGATTTTGTATTTCTTTCCCAAGTTTCAGTTTGTTTCTGCCTGTGTGCCAAAAGCATTGACTGCCAGTGTCCATACCCAAAATCAAGAATAAAGCCGGATCTACTGTACAGACTTTCAAGCAATATGTAACTTTACAATTACAATGTAATGTAATTTTTTGGAAGTTTAATTTGTTGTTGAATGTGTTGAAAATTAGTGGTTTTCAGATATAAATATTGTTGCAAGTCAAGTCGTATTTACTTATTATTCTTTATACTGATAATAGGTATAGTAATTTTTCCTTTTTTCAGGTAAGATTAGTGGTTTCTTGGCCAACAAAATACACCAATGGTAATTGTGATGCATTAGCTGAAATGCAGAAGATCCCACTCCCCCCCCAAAATGTGTTAGGTTTGTTGTTCTCTTCACAATCAAAATGATGTATGTGTCGAGCTTCACACTAGAAGGCCATTTTCACATTCACCTGCTGGAAAGGGGACATTTCTCTGTGTCCACCTTCGCTCCAAGTTCAGTTGTGCAATTGCAAGTATTATGTTCATTGCGTTCCGCGTCAAAGCAGTGATGTAATTGTCAGCTTTTGTTTGTCCGTTAGTCCACCAAATATCTTCGCAACCGTTGTAAATAGAAAGATGAAACAAGAAGCACATTACTCGGGCGGCAAAGGGGATGAAAATGAGACGATGACCTCAACCTTGAGAAAACTAGGTCAAGGTCAAATTTTAACTTTTGTACACTCAGGAACTGGATAAGATAGAAAGCCGAGTGAGAAGGCCAGTGTGAGTAAGACCATAGATCAAAGCTAGTGTTTTGATCTGTGAAAGTAGGTCAGAGCACTAGCTTTGATCTTTGACCTATGCAAGTAGGTCAGAGTAAAATAGTGAATTCAGGGGTGCCGCGGGATGTTGCAGTCTCTGACTGCATTGGTTCTTGTTTTATTCTTGTTTGGAAGTTAATCATGATTCAATATAAATCTGAAAAGGTGGATTATTTTCAAACTCACAGTAGAAGTATTTTTGATGTATTTTAAATCGTGTGACTGTTGTGGAAAAACATCAGACTCAAAGCACTATGCAAAGCAAAGGATTTCTGTAAGTCTGTCTTTGGGATGTGATACGTTATTAGTATTACCTATTCTTAAAGGGCAGTAGGAGTGTACAACAAAATAATTTGCAACAATACACTTAACTTTTTAACATTCTAACTTCCATTGCAATTAGTACAGTCCCAATATTTATAGTTATTTTAGGGTTATATCTGTGTTTTGCATGTTATCCAATATGATGAGATTAAGTCAGCTTTTATTTTTATAGTTTCAAATTAAAACAAAAGTTAACTCGAAGCACTTACCAAACAAGAGAGCAGAAGGATTTTAAATTCTGCAAATTTACAGTGAGCCAGTGCAGAGAAGCTAATAAGAGAGATATGATCTCTTATACTAGTTCTGGTTAGTACATGTGCAGCAGCATTTTGAATCAGCTGAACAGACTTTAGAGACTTACTGGGACAGCCTGATAATAGAGAATAGCAATAATCCAGCTTGGATGCAACAGATGCATGGCCTAATATTTCTGCAACTTCTTCAAAAAGACTGTGCCTGAGTTTTTAAATACTAAGCTTGTGAAAGAAGGCAAGCCTAAACCATGCTGCACAGTGGAATTAAAGGACACCTCTTTATCCAGAAAGACGAGAGACAAGCTCTGCTTAAGGTGTCTTTCAGAGCACTGTGGATTATTAAAATACTTTGTTCATTTTCAGTTTCAGCTGTGAAGATTCTTTTCAGAGATCAGTGGCAGCAACTGGATGTTATTTAAATGAAATGGTCAGATTTGTCAGAAGACCTTTAAAACAGTGCTACTAACTCTGATTTACCATGCCATTGTATAAAGCACGTCATTCCACCCAGTTCACCAAAACATTATGCACATCATTAGATGTGGCCATTGAAAAGAACAGTCTTGTTATTATTAGGCTAACAAGTGCACCAAGCAGAAATAATGGAAAGGAAGAGCATCCAAGATGCAGGATGTTGTTCTGTTTCTGCTTGTTTAAGATGTGATGACAGAAATAATCTGTGTTTAAAAAAAATAGTGTGGCTATGAAATGTTAAAGAAATTTACCTAAATGCATGTTTTTATGCTAATAAATCAATGCCATTTCAGCATTGGTAGGAATAGGATTGTAATGGACGAACAAGGTTTTGGGTAGAGGCGTCAGGAGAAAATCCACATTGGTTGTTTTCACTGCAGGAATAATGATATTTTTTGACTAGATTTCTACAGCAGGGAACTTTTAAAACTTGTGAAATCCCTGCTAGCTTAATGGTTTGCTGGATGTTGATGTTTTCAGTGTGTGGGTAGAATAACCATGTGGGGTTTTAGGAATGTCTCATGAACTGATTTTTAGACACCGTGGGATCTCACTAATCCAAACCTGTCAGGTGCTCATAGAAGCACAACCATCCTTGTTTTTAGTTGCTGAAATATTTTCAAGAATTTGGAGAAAAAACGAGTCCCTGTATGCATTTTATACAGATTTTAACATAATGTGTTTGAATATCAGCCACTGATTGATGTGTTGTTTGCATCAGGTGACTTGAGTGACTTTGTCCCTGTGACATAGGTTCCCTGTGACTCTCATAACTCTGCCACCCCATGGTTATTCATCATTGTGCTCTGCCAGGCAGATGATGACATCTGCTTGTTCCCAATGGATCCATAATGATCACTCCCAAACAAAAGGACAGCATATGCCAGCAAATAGCTCACTCAGTGCAGAACAAGCTATTGAGACTAACTTCCCTAATTGTTGTGTAAAGATCCTTTTGAACAGAGAAGTGCTGTGTATCATCTCAGAATGGGTGTTAATGAACAGGTTGGTTGTTGCTCTCAAACACAGATCTTTATCTATGTTATTATGTTTTAATGGTCTATTAGTGGATGATAATAATGTCTGCTACTGTTAAATTCATCTGCTTAACACCTATACAAACGTATGGACATGTGAGAAGCAACACTACAGATCCACATCTTTGCTACTGACACTAAATTCACAGTCATTGTTGAGCCTTTGACCATGATTTCAATTAGTAACATCCGTTCGAAATGCTTTAACATTTTCATTAATCACTCTATCTCTGGTGTACCAGTGTTGGAAATTCTTTGACTTCAGCTGGCTTTAATGGCACACAGGAGATTGGTTAAAGGTGCTAATAACCATGTATAATTATGTCCACAGTTCCCACTCCTCTTTTCTAGAGGATTTAATGCCAGTGAAAATCATCTTTGTGATCCATGTGAGACTTTGCTGTCCCAGACTAATCATGCCTGCTGCCATGGATTAATTTGTGTGTGCTTTTCCAATGTAGATCAGTCTTAGCATGATCATCATGTGCTATTTTTATGTTGCTTTCTAGCAGCAACTTGCTCGAAGAAATGTGCCACTGGCATTCCACCCACTGATGTCCAGTTTCCATTTTCCCATTTATCTGTTTTTTTCACTGTTTTTTATATCATTAATGAGCTCTGGCTACTGTTCAAGTCTCTCACATCTGTTAAAAAAAAAATTGCAAAATGCATGTTACAAATAGCTCTATTGTTATTTTGTTTTATTCCTTAAATGTATTTGCTGCACATTATTGATAGAACCTAGCTTGACTGTCCATTACTTCTTTTATTCTGCTGCCACCCTTGATTGTACTTGTCCTTGAGGTTTTTCCTATTTCAAAAAGACTAATGACCTTTTATTGTGTGACAGCTCAGACGGGTGTGGGACCAATGTAAATGCATGTCAAATCAAGTCCTTTTGTGATGAGTGTGTTGTATGAGGTCATTCAAATAGACTGAAAAAGGGGCTTGTAATGCTGTTCTCCATGCAGGTGTATCTGTAGAGGGCTGAATTGTACCCCCTGGGCGGTGTGGGAGGGAGCTGGCCAAAGAAGGTTTTTTCTCCCTCAGAGGTGGCCTTGTGCTATGACTCACACATAATGCCTGTTGGCAGGAGGACAATGCTGCCTATTACTGACAGATTAGCCCACACTTGACTTTTTCACCTATAAATCTTCCATGGATGAGAGGTCAAAGATTCACAAACCCCTGAAATTTGGGGTTTATGAGGGTTTAGAAATAACATAACCAGACGGGAGACACTGTTCTTTTGAAGGCTGTTGTAATGCGGTCCCTGCGAATCACACTGTATTCTTAAAAATACAGGTAGTCCTCAACATACGAATCAATTTACGAGATGCAAACATACCCACGCCGCCATGTCCGACTTGACTATATCCTGTTGCTGTCTCTGTGAGCATCTCAGAGCGTCAGGCATCGTACCTTGGATACTTTACTGTTTATCATGGATGATAAAGCAAAGGCTAGTGAAGATAGTGGTAGTGGTGACCATCTCTCTGATGACAACTCTGCCTCTCACCAACAATATCTCCCCCTCTTCCTCCTTTTTGTTTAAAGGTAAGTCACATTCTACATGCTACATACTACATGCTACAATACTGTGCAGTGGATCGTCAACATTAACAGCTGACTCTGACTTTTGTTGGATGCATTTAAAACACTGGCCGAGAGTTCCTTGAAGTGTTTTCTTCTTCTCCTCAAGGATTAAATTGTAAGGAGCAGACTTTACCATAAAGTAATCAGATTTCAGAACAAATCACAAGTGATGCTTAACGGTAGATATTGGAACACATGGATTTAGTACAAAATGCATCTGCTTACACAAACATTTATAGCACAACACTTAGTTCTTATCTATCACATGATTTTCAAAAGTACAGCACAAGCACAGCACATAGATAACTTTAACTGATACATGTGAGGCTGAGTCAGGCGGCTGCTGAGCTCATTCTTCAAGGACAGTCTAAGACAAACACTATAAAGATCACGGTAAATGAATATTCGAGGCTCTTCTTCTCCAGAAGTTTGTTCATGCGTCTGCTGAAGACCCCAGCAACTTATAAACTGCTGAACTTCTTCACTAAACCTTTTTTGGAATTCAATTTGTCTCATCATTGAAGATACACCTCTCAACCAAGCTAAGGAACTGAAGAGGGTTTTGTTCAGAGAAAAACCCTAACAAATATTTCTCTAGTGATTTTAAGAGTCCAAAATTAGTGGTGAACAGACGTAAAGTCTTGTACATCGCCATCTCATCTTCAGCCCTACTTGGCTTTGTGTGTAACGGGAGTTGCTATTGACTAATAGTATGATATTGTATATTTTATTCTGATTTACTGTAGCGTCACATGATATTATCCACTTTTAACGGTTTTCTAGTGAATTCCAATATTTGAGTGAAATGACGTAAACTTGATTTTTATCTTTCCGTGTACTTTTTTTAACACCGAGGTATTATTGAGAACAACTTCACTTCCAAATGACCTGTACCGGTATTTTATTTCCTGCATCCTGTAATTTTTTTTCTGGTAAGTCTTAGGGTATAGTACTTCCATATTTAGAGTAGTAATGGAATTTAAATGACCTCATTGGCGATTATAGACTGAAATTTAATAAATAACAACTTACGAACAATTCAGCTTGCAAACAACCTCTCAGAACCAACTGTTTGTATGTTGAGGACTACTTGTATATTACAAAAAGGGAATAGCAAAGAACACATCATCTCGTATACTATTTTTTTCACAAAATAAAAGAGAAATGCACTAAGCCTTTAAAATTTGTGTCCATGGAGGCAGATGCTCCTGTGACTGCAAAAACTCAATTTGTGCTGATGTGGATGGACCGTAACCTCTATCATAGCAGAATAAAAGCAGAATTATATGAAAACCAACTGTGCTCAAATGTGCCTAAAAATGTAAAAGTAAGCAAAATGAAAAAACCAATTATGCGATGTACACCTTTGGGGCTCCTACACAACATGTGTGAAATTTCAATGAAGTCTGTCCATCATTTGTTGAGGAGCTGTGGATAGACCATATCCCTTATTTATCCTGTTATTGTTGTACAGATGTAGACAGACAGACAGACAAGGGTTACCTGATATACACCTTCTGGTGGGGGGCAAGAGATTGTAGTTGTTGTTGTTGTGTTGGCAAGCAGATTTAAACAATTTCTCCTACATGGTGTTACTTTTTGGTTAAATTTTATCATATCAAATTCCTCATGGATACAAATAGTGCCTGAAAAAATGGCCTCTACAAAATGCACTTGTATTGCTGTGCCCAGATTCATCCAGGCTGGAAATTGCTCATGGAGAATTCTTGTTTGCCTGGATATTATATGTGCCCACATGCTATCTCGGCCTTTGTAAAGACCCTCTTCCCTGAATGGCCAATTCCCTCCCTACAGACTCTGACATTTCAGCTATCATACTGCCTTCGGTCACAAGGAGAAATAAAGTCCAGCCCACCCCTTTTCTTCAAATACTGTCAGAGGAGAATCTTTACCTGATACCCTGATACCCTCCTACCAGCATCAACACCTCCACCTCCACCAAATGTACACTTCATCCCCGGCAGCTACATTATGCTGTCCTTGATGTTTTATCATTAGTTTGGGAGTGTGTGGTCCCCCACTGCTTTCTTTTGATGGAGTGCAGACAGTAAAGAAATGGAGACAGCCAGTCAATTTCCCCTACTGTGACTCTTCCACAGCAAGGGGTCATGCTATCTTTCCCATGCACCAGAGCCAAGCATATTTTCCCCCGATGAGGATGCTTTCAGTGCTCCTTAGCACCATGGCATACCTCCATTTTGTTTTTCTGATTATTTTGTTTGGGAGTAGTGACACGTCTAATCAGTACAGTGCGGGGTGGAGGATACTGCTCTGGGCACTGCTGTGCTGCAGCAGGAGACCACCAAAGTGGTTTAATTTGCAGTTTGACTTAATTATTGAGAGAGACAGAGGAAAATAACAAACCTTTCCATGATTGCCAAACATTAATATTCACAGTTAATTAGGTCATTTATCAAAAAAATTAAATGCAATACACTCATCCATGCATCCATCCATTTTCTTATACAGGAGATGATTGCAATACACTCCTGTAATATAAATCAATCTCTGCAGTGAAATTATTTTAGTCACTTTCTTTTCTAAACACATTGAGGGGTGTGGCTTTAGGTCACCCCTCTCAATCCACCTGCAGGTCAAAGTTTTTATCTCCACATTTAGATGATGGATCAACAGTCATGTTCTGTCGAGCCACCAGGTTATTGAGTTTGAGATCTCGTCAACTCACCAGGTTATTGAGTTTGAGATCTCGTCAACTCCTTGGTGAAATTTGTTACACATCTTCACGTCACCTCTGGATGAAATGTAATCACTTGGGAGTCAATTTAATGGCAATAAATATGCTGTTTTTTTCTTTTTATTATTTTTTTGCTTGCACTCATCGTCGTCAAATAAATATTGATTGCGTCGTGTGAAAGCCGTATAAGATTTACACCATCTCCATTTATACCAATAGATTTCCTTTAGGCTTTTCGTGAACTGTTCCATCCTGTCAGGGTTTTTCCATGAAAAACTAAAGCTTGATTTGCAGCACAAAAGAAGCACATCTGCCATTACACAACTGAAAAAGGAACAAGATTTGTTTTCCCCAGAAGCTGCTCCCAGATGACAGTGAAAGTACCAGACTATTAACTCTACCCTGCAACAGACAAAGACTGCCATTCACAAGAGGAGGCAAAGAGGGAAAGTTATAGAGACTTATAGGACAGATAATCACTCTATGGAGAGACCACATTCCACTGTTAATGTATGTTTCCCCTCACCACTGGGCCTGGAGAGGGCGTAAAATGTCACGACAACAAAATTATTTCAGTTGGAATAGTAAGTAACAGAAACTGAGTTTTTACAGCTCTCTTTGCTTTGGACAGTAAACAGGCAACCAATGATGAGTGTGTTAACAACGCTGGTATGATCTATCTGGCTACCTTTTCATCAACACCAGAAAAAAACTGTGCAAGCTGCAAGAAGATGTTTTCCGTAATCATAATAAAAAATAAAAAATACAGAGATTATGGAGATTATCCAATGTTTCAGTTTCCAAACAAATATTTGCTAAATTAACAACTTTACATAAGATAATTACTTTTGATTAGAAAATGTTATCATTGGACAGTTGCGTTCTGCATAAATCACAGGAGACTAGCAGCATAGGAGCGGAGCAGATTAAATGTAAAGAACAAATTGTGAGGCACGACAATGTGCTACACATGCTGGTTTGTTACACATCTCTTCTGTTCCTGGAACACCAAACATCTACGTGAAGTCCCACGCTGAGGCATTGTTTGATTCAGTGTAAAAAGAACTATTTAAAAATCCAGCTTATTGATGGATAGTCTCTGCTGCAGTTTTGTGGTATCTCTGTTTAAAAAAAAACACCAGTGTGAACATGGTGGCAATGATTGATCATATAATGAATTTCAATGTTCAGCCTTTTCAGCATGCTGGTATTAGCACAGCTTAACACAATATCTTGAAAAGTTAATTCAAGAGAGAAGCTGATACGTTCTGAAATCGGTTCAATACTGGGCTCGCAGGATTGTTCTCACGTTCTTGAAATTACCCTGGTACAAGTACAGCAGGTGACACTTAATGACAGTCTAACAATAAGTTCTGTCAGCAGTGTGAAAATGTTTATATTTAGGCGATGATGATGATAAAAGTAAAAGAGAGCTTAACGCTCTGTTAAGTCGAGCAGAGGAGCTCCATTATGAAAATAGATCCATTATTACAAGCAGTTTAGCCAAACATCTGAAGGGCCAGCACACTGGGTATTTCAAGGAGTTTGCTAAAATTAATTTCATTGCAGCACATTAGAGCCCAAAATATTAGATTCCCAGCTGTCACTGCGTCACCAACTCTGTATTACCAATGCTGCATGACTGCGAGAAAAAAAAAAATACACCAACTTCTGGATGCATGCTATTTCATTTTTCTGTTTCACCACTGGTAGTTACTATCAGGACTAGCAGTTTCTAGTGAGTCACTTAACTGAGAAGTGAATTGATGATGATTTTACCCAACAGAGTCGTCCTTCATGCATGTTTACTAGGAGCACACCAAAAGCCAAAAGCAAGTCCATGAGCGATGTTAGACTCATAATTGGCATGCCATGTGTGGCTCATGGCTTCCAGCTAGCTGTTAATGAGAGGCTTTGGGCGCTGACGTTAAATGCGACGGCTTCTGCATTTGTTCAGAAAAGCACAGCTGCATTCTAAAATGTGACATGATGTAACAGCATCGTGTGAACGTGATTTGTCACAGGCATCAAATCATTAGCGTCAGATGAATTGAAACATGTTTTGAAGGTAAACTGCTATGAAGTTGTCATGTTGGTACTTGGTATAGGAGCATACTGCAGATTTTTATAGCACAGCTTCTCATCTTCAGTGACTTTTGTCTATATCTTTACTCTTGTCTCTCTTTTTTTCTTATACATGTTCTTTATTTTTTTACTCTTTTCATCTAGATGCTCCCACTACTAGCCCCACACCCACCATCAACCCAGTCAACACGCAAGGTACTGTATGCCCCCCACTACTGTCCCTCTCAACAATCATGTGTGTGTGTGTGTTGGTGTGTAAGCCTGCATGCTCGTGTGCTCAGGAGATAAGTCAGAGAAAGAACGAGGGCTTGTACCTAAGGCTAGTTTGAGAGCGTGGCTGGCCAGTTTTAATCAGATAGTGCTGCTGATAGGTGACATTGAGGACAGGCAGTGCTAGGCTGTCAGAGACACCTGTCATAGTACTTTCCAGTGACATGTTTGATCTGAGAAAACGTAGAGACTCTGCTGTTCTGCTATCTTATCACCATCTGCAACGATATCTCAAGCGGCCCATCCATCATATTATAATGCCCTTTACATCTTCCCTACAAATGCCAGTCACATTTCATCTTTGCGAGGCTGAAAACATCAATAACTACTTTCTCAGAGATAATCTTTGCTTGAAAATGAAATGAATGAAAGGCAGTTCATTTATAAGTGTTTATAGTGGAGAAACCTTTTGGCATCCAAGCACACTGTTTATGTTTTGATTTATTTATGCTGCGAAAATTTATTATAATATAATAACAATGGTCTTTTCTTAAAAACACTATTATTTTAAAAGGACCGTTGTAGATTGACTGATCGGGAGGCGACCTCGGGAGCTGACATTTGGATATGCCAGAATGTGGCATTTAAGTACAAAAAAAACCCTTAAAGAATGGATCGGTTTATCAATAGCTGTTTTAGAGATAAAGTCATTTTGTCACTTTTATCATGATTTCTTTTGCTATTTATAGCCATGAAATGTGAAGTGGCATTATTCACAGAATACGTTTGAAATTCAGTGCAGGCCTCCAGACACTGCTTGAACTGTGCTTAACTCTAACTTTAGGTGATGCTTGGATTTTTGTTAGTTATCATTAATATGGGAAATTTGCCAAATAGTAATAAAATGTGTTGATAAAATTTTTTTAACCATTTTATTGTCAGCACACTCAGTCTTTGTGCATCACAAAACATAATTTAAAAAGTTAGAACTGTAATGAAATATAAAACGTCAATGCAATCAGGATGCAGTGAACTGCATATCCGTCTTTATCTAAACACAGTTGAACACTGAATAAAAAGAAGATATGTAATGATCTAATACATTATTTAATGTTTGCTTTAATACATAGACCTTCATTCTGAATTTGGTGCTTACATCATGTTACAAAATATTGGGTCAGTTTCATGTTTATCATTGTGTTACATCACCTTTTATTGGGAAGACAGGATATATAATTAAGACTTATTCATCGCTAATATGGGACTTCAGCTGTCCAATCCAAGATTTTCCTGCCATGTTTGGTTCAGAATGTACGACACGGATCTGCACGACAGATCTGAACTTTAGCTTGTCCAGTCCGACAGCCAGACTCTTCTACTTTAACGCAGCTTGTTGCTGTCTTGCTGGAAACAGAGGGGAATGGATGGAAGGATACGCAGCAGTAAATTGTGTTCACTAAAACCTGTTTCCGTAACTGTATTCTGTGCTCATGTGGTAATATTGTTCATAGAAATTTGTCAGTTTTGAGGGATCTTTCCCCTCACATGCAGATATTTCACCAGCTTCTCTCAATCCTTTGATGATATTAGGGACTGCAGATGGTGAAATCTTTAATTTTTTTTTTTCATGTAGCTTTTTAGCAATTACTTACCTGCAGAATTATATATTTACATATGGTACAAAAATTGTGACAAGCGTATAACCCATTAACAAACATCAATGAAATTAACAATGGATAGCTTTTGTACTGTTTTCAGTTGAATTGATTTTTTATCCGTCTTCAGTCGCTTATACTCTGCGTGTCACGGGTTTCGCTGGAGCCTATCCCAGCTGGTGACAGGTGAGAGGCGTCGCCAGTGCATTACAGGGCTGAAATGAACTTTTCAGTGTTTATTACATCCCGCTTGAAAGCAGTGATGTGTTGTAATCGTCACTGTTCGTTTGTTCGTCCGTTCATTTGTCCGTTCGTTCATTTGTATGTCCACCAAATATCTTCGCAACTGTTGCAGATAGAAAGATGAAATTAAAAAAAAAAGATTACTCAGGCGGGAAAGGGGATGAAAATGAGATGATGACCTCAAACTTGAGAAAACTAGGTCGAGGTCAAATTTAAACTTTTTTACAGTCAGGAACTGGATAAGATAGAAAGACGAGGGAGAAGGCCAGTGTAAATAAGACCATAAATCAAAGCTAGCGCTTTTATCTACCTATGCACTAGCTTTGACCATAGATCAAAGCTAGTGCATACGTTTGACCTACCCTGACCTATTGGGTGAGGTCTGCTGAGTTTTTTAAAATCTCTTTGCCTTGCCACAACGCTCTTCTCAATTGCGTGTTTTTGAATATAGTCTCTCTGGCCGTGACTCGGTCCAAACAGGAAGCTGCTTTTGCACCTCTTTGAATTACTCTGCATTTTTCCTTTAAGCTCTCCTCCTCTGAGTTACACTGATGCAGCCGTCTCCATGTTTTCTGCTGAAACATTCCAGTAATTTCCGAAAGACAGGCTTGAAAGAGGATTTACCGTGATTTATACAGCACATGCTGGAAGGATGTAATTGAGCTTTCTCGCAGTTCACTACTCTTCTAAATACCCTGTCACAGGGGCAATGGTAAGCTGTCTTGTGGTAGATTGTTTTGCACTGCTATAATCAGCATAACAGCCTACTATAGCATTTTCTTCTGCAATGAGGACGTGTACAGTCTTTCTCATTCATTCATTCAGTGTGACTGTGAGCTGGAATGACTGCTGGATAGAATCAGGGTCACTGAACTACAATCTGTCTGTCTGTCTGCCTGTCTATCTATTTATCTATCTATCTATCCGTCTGTCTGTCTAAAGCAATTTACACAGCGGTTTCACAACGGTTTTCCTTCTGCCTCTTTCATTTTCTGAAAGTTAGCTTCATGGAAGAGTCAAGTTACTCATCTATAAACATGTTTTCAGATCATCTCAGATGTTTCCGTTTTTGTGCTTTTATTTCATATTTCCACAAATACAAAAAAACATTTATTTGATGTCTCAGCTGAAGGAAAAGTTGACAGACATGGGTCAGCATCTGACATATCTATCCCCATCCTTCATTTAGACACAATACCAAAAACAGTTTAAACAATTCTATATGAGCGGTTGTGTTGGATTTTTGTTCGTGGGCAGAATTTACCCAGAGTCCCCTGCTATGAAGAAATAGAGGGAGTCTGTGGCAATAATAATCCAGCTCATCAAACGCGCAGAGATGATCCAAGGCAGGGACATCAGATCCTGGCTAAGCCTTCAGTAACTCCCCCTCTCCTTGAGCTTTTCGAGAGGAGCCAAAGGAACGACAAGGAACAAGGAATTATGTTGTAGACTTGATTAAAAAGGCCTTATGTTCGGTACATTTTAAAAAAGAAAACCTCAGGAACTAAACCTTAAAGAGACTTTGGGGTGTGATGAGTTAAACGTGGGTTTCTGAGGCCAACAGCCATCTTCTTTATGAATAGTAAAAACAGTACTAACAGCCAACAAGAGCCTTACAGGAAAACACTGTATTATACTATGTGTGAGCCTGAGTCTGGCCTCTGTACTGTTCCCTTTGACTTGATAATACCATTAACCATAAAATTGTTTTTACCACTTACTTGGGTAAGACGTCGGGGATTTTTCACTGTTCCACTTTAACGTTCACACAAAACAGACATGATTTTTGTGTTATTCCCTTGTGTTTGTTCTGACAAACAGGTTTGTTTGTTTTTTGTCCAAGTGACTCATGTTATTCACTGCCTGATGGTATTTTAAGAATTCATGTCTAGAAAGGTTTTTTTTATAGGTGTTTTGTTTTGCTGTTTCTTCCCTCACTGCTGCTACATGTTGGCAGTTTTCCACTGCTGCAGAGTCTTGGGATTAAATCCTTAACTCCATGCACACTATAGACTTCAACAAAGAACGTAACGAGTAGAGTTAGTATTCAACATAATTAGCCATTAAACATTTACCATTGTTGTTTTACCTCTCACATGTATCAATTCTCTTTGAAGTATTTCTTTGGAAAAAATTTAAAAAATCATTTAGAAATACTAATTAGACTTTTCTCACAGTTGTTTACTCTAATTCTCACTTGACATTGTATTTTTTCTGACCTGCAGTTTTTTTTTGTTTTTTGTTTTTTATGAAACAGTTATTAAAGAACAAAAATATTATAATGGCCCATTTTAATTGGTCTCCAGGGAACAGGTTAGTAATGCCAGCCCACCCTAAAGTTAAAAGAGTGTTTTTTTGTTTTGTAATGGAGCAGTTGCAAATAATTATGAGATTTCTATTTTGCACATTAGGGTTTGACTGTAATGTGTGATGTGCCAATGATTTCATGGTGTGTGTCCTCATTTTTGGCCCATAAAGTACTTTTATGTCATGTTAAACTTGACCCCTTTAGTGGGTTAGCGGTCCTTTTTTTTATCTTACCCTGATCACCACTTACAACAAAAGCTGTACGGGAAACCAGTCACGGTTGGCTACTGTGCAGAGAATTTTGGTAAATTCGAAAAACAGAATACAGCGTCAATAAGTAGATCAACTTCACCATTGTGATTTCCATTGCATTAGCGTTAGCCAGGCCTTCGGTTATATTTCAGCATGTCTGTTAAGTGTCACAGCTGTATTTGTACATTTTAAATTGTTTGGGTTATTGCAAATGACTCAGTGAATCTATTTAGCAGTTGGGCACTGACATTAGAATTCAAATGAGGCCTATATTGTGCTCCACTGGACTGCTGCAAGCAAACAGCAATCCAAAAAAAATGATGCAGTAGAGATTGCCCTTGTGTGCTCATCTCATTCCCTTTCCAAACAGTAACAAACATAAAAGCCTCGGATGTTGGCGTTTTAGTGCTGCAAAACGGCAAGCAGTTGATGCTCCTTAAGTTGATTTTGCTGCAATGCCTCGTTGTCCCGCTGCTGCCTCGGAAAGGGTTACTGTGAGAGAATGTTTAGAATGAAGAGTCATTGTTTCAATTATATCCATGTAATTACATCTGTAAATTGGAATCTGTGTGTGTGTGTGTGTGTGTGTATGTGTGTGTATGTGTGTGTGTGTGTGTGTGTGTGTGTGTGTGTGTGTGTGTGTGTGTGTGTGTGTGTGTGTGTGTGTGTGTGAGTTGGTGGTTGGTTAGTGTCAGAGGAAACTTGCAACTTGAACTGGAATCACACGATTCTTTTTTTAGTATTTTCACACTGACATTGCGGGTATGTCCAACGTGTCTTAGCTAAAGGTCATTCCCTTCTTTATTATCATGACATGCTCATATCAGACCAAAGTGAGATCACCTGCCACAACGACTGGTTCAAGGTAGTTCAAACACGACAAATGAAAGCATCACCAGATGTATCTTCTGCAAAAGAAGTCTATTTTACAGATATGGTTAGGTCTGACAATGTACTGCATGGATGGGTCTTTTTGTAAAATGGTTAATTATAGCAACTGTGAATGCTTCATAAACATGCTAAAGCATCAGTTATCTATCTTTGGCTTACTACTAACATTTCATTTAAAGATAAGATTGACGTTGTTAACCAGTACTGATTCATGAGTGATGAGTGATGAAAATACAGACATTGTTTGAATTCCTCAGAAATAAATGTGTATTGTCTTACGCAGACTTGCTTTCTTGCAGCTGATTACAACCATGATAACTTGCGACTGTATCTTTATTTAGTGTGAAGTGTAATATGCCTACTTATGAGAAAAAAACAATTAAAAGAAAAAGAATACAAATAATGAAATCATATATTTGACAAGTTTGCAACCTCATCCTCCATGCAGACAAATGCCCTGTCTTCTGACCAGAGTGACAAGCATTTCTTCCAGCACAGACACGGAGAGGTACAACTATAAAGCATGTGGTACTGTGGAGTTCAGCGGAGACGATTTTGCTGTACAGACACAGGCATTGGCTGCAAATCCTCTTTATTTCCCAATAAATCCCCACGGCTGTGCACACCTTGTCAGGACGCCGGTTTAGGCATGTCAGCACTCCCTTATGGAGCCGCGAGCAGAGCTGTGCTGGCAGTATGGACAGTAGCCTCATTACAGACATAATCAGATTGTACTTATTTGAAGTGTCAGGCCCCAGAGGTTGGCTTTTCATTTTTTTTTCTAAGCACCTTGGACTACAATTGCATATGTACAAAGTGTGGATGGCCTTTGGGGATCACATTTCTGATCCTAGATATACTGGATCACTGAATGACAACCTAATCTAAGAGAGGAATGATAGTAATGACAATATGACACTTTATCAAGAAAATGTGTTCTTGTAGAGGTCAGAGATAAGGGCAAGATACAGATGAGCACTTCAACAGTTTATACCTACTTTCTCACTCTGTTATCACAATATAGTAAGTGGACAAAATACCATGAACACCTGTTACCAGAATGCAACAGTCCATGTTATGCTGTTTCTGTTAGAGCAACATAAAATGTTGCTGGAAAACAGGAATGCGTCCTGAAAATTTATGGTCCATAAAATTGGGAGACTCGCAGGTGACAGCTTCGGGCCAGCACTAGCGATGAGACTGGACATCAACTGGTCCCAGTTGTTGCTGTGTTTGAATGGGTGACTGGGTGAGAAATCCTACAAATTCATCCAATCTTCAAAAAACACAAAATCCATTGAGTGAAATTGAGCTGAAACTGGCCACAATTTACAAAAATATTCGAATTGAAGCATCAGGGATTAGGACATTCTAATATATAGTCCCCACAGGTCACAAATTTAAAAAGGGATTATCCCATAACAAAGTATTTATCACCCTTTTAGACCCTTCAATTATAAATCTTGCAGATGGCACAGCTATGTTGATAGTAACAAAGGTCGATGACATTAATGACATCATCAGAGGCTGTTTTAAATCTGGCTTTTTCCTGAACAGTTTACATTGTATTGTGGTTAGATTATCTTACTGTAGCCTTAAATCCTCTGTATTGCATCACATTACACTGAACAATATTTCTCATTGTTTCTGCCATTGGTTACAGCAGCACAACAAAATAAATGAAGATGAACACAACGGCAAAGTTTACTGAACGCAAAACCATGTTACCGCTAGCTTGCATTAAATGGTGAGCTCTCCAACAGAAAAAAAAACTTGTTTGGTTGTGAAATTAATGTAAACAACATTTTATTCAACCAACCATAACTGCGGGTCCTGCAGGTGATTTTGTGGACATTTTTGTGATAGCCTTAATGCTCGCTCTGGACATATTTTCCACCTGTTAATAATAAAATAAAACTGTCCCTTGCTGTGAAGAGGCGGTCGAGACCCTGCGTGTTTCCTTGTGGATGTGTCAAACAGAAGACAGTGGGGTGCAAGGTGAAGGCAGTAAGGTTGGGAGGTGCGGGAGAGGGGAGGTGACAGGGCCATGTACAGGCCATTTACTGGGAGAGTCTTCATCAGCATGTAGCATGAGCTTCTCCACATCCAAGGGGAATTAGCTGTGCAATCTGACATCCTTGATACAGTAAACAAACTACACCTTGCTTCACACACAGATGCACAAAACCAGCTGGCATTGTTGTTAACTGATTTAATTGCATTTCTTTCTTCAGGATATCCTCAGCAAACCAGCTTAAGTCCAGCATGAGTGTTTTTAGTTGGAGGCCCCTCATCTTGACTTATTAAACCCTCACTGTGTTGAGAAATGCTGCACCCTCCACTTGTCTTTCATCAAAATCCTTCAAGTTCAGAGCATGACTAGTGAGATTGATGGAAAATTGAGGTGCTCTCTCATGCAGCAAAGAACAGTGTGGCTATTCCTCCGCCTGCCACTCCTCTATCAGTCCAAATGTTCCCAGATATAGCCTATTTATAAACGCATCTGAACTATTCTGAGACTGGAAATTTAAAGGCTTCAAATCTTGCCTTGTTCTTCTGTGCTGCTTGGATAAATCTGGCTAAATGCTAGACAGTGATCACTGACACCTGAGGCAGTCACATATTTCTCTGCTTGGGGACACAGCTGCCAATTTATCTCTAGACTTGTGTCTATTTCTGATGATTGAGCTCTGTAACATCCAGAAATGGCCTCTTAAATCACAATGTCTTTTACAGTGTGTGAAGTCTCAATGAAATTTTGGACTGTGTCTATTGTTCCATGGAGAAATAACTATTCTAAAAAATGTTTCAGCATCACTCAGTCAAGAGGCTCGAGCAGCCTTTCCAGTCATATGAAACACTGAAAATGTTCATATAATGAGTCGGGTTCAATAGGGTAACACCACAAAAGAATGGCTCATAACATAGAGATATCACCTTTTATTTTGAAAATGTTCAGGGTTTTTTTGTTGTTGTTTATGTTTTTACTATTGCCCAACGTATGTTTCAACATTTTGGCAGATTGTCTGTAACAAGACTTGGATGGAAGGTTCGATAAGACTACCACCAAGACTAAAGACGAGGGAGTCAGTTTATCAATACTAATCATGGACAAAATCCCTATAAAAATCAAAATATGTCATTTCTGCAAATTGCGTCTGTATAGATTACTCAAACAAGATAAAATGTGATAATCTGGGCTCTTGAGAGAATTCTTGTTACTTTATGACAGCCAGATTAGCTGTTTTATTCTGTTTCCAGATTATGTAAAGCTCGTGATGTAGATGGGCATGGTATCTTTTCATTTATTTGTTGGGAAAGAAGTCAGTAAGTATACATCCCCAAATGTTTAAGTGAAATAGTTACATTTAGGATATCAACAGATTATCTGGCTTCAAATAGATATTGAATTACTATTTGTTGCTTGGTATTTCAAATGGAGAAGGTGTAAGACAGTTTACCCAGAGAGGAACTTTGGTCTGAAGTGGCAGAGAGGTACATTTGAATATTACAGGACATGTACGGGGGCAGCAGAACAGTGGTGAGGTGCTGCAGGTGAGACAGAGGAGTTCAAGGTGGGACTGATCAGGGATCAGCTCTGAGTCCCTTCCTGTTTGCAGTGGTTATGGATTGGCTGACAGATGAAGTTGGACTGGAACCTCCATGGACCATGATGTTTGCCATTGTGTTCTGCAGTAAAAGCAGGGTGCAGGTGGAGGAACATTTAAAAAGGTAGCAGCATGCTTTAGAGAGGAGAGGAATTATGATTAGCTGAGGTAAAACAATATTTGTGCATAAATGACAGTAGTGGAAAAGGAGGAGTGAGGCTACAGGGAGAAGAAATAGCGAAGTTGGCGGGCTTTAAATACTTGGGGTCAACAGTCCAAAGCAATGTAAGCGTGGTAAAGAGGTGAATAAACTGATCCAACAAGCTGGAATGGGTGGAGGACAGTCAGGTTTCTGATGTGACAGGAGAGTCTCTCCTAGAAAGAAGGACAAAGTTTATAAGACAGCGCTGAGACCAGCCATTATGGATGGATTAGAGGAAGTACCACTGAAAAGAAAACAGGAAGCCAAGGTGTTAGGTGGTGTAAATGAAGATGTTGAGACTCTCTCTAGGAGTGACCAGGTTGGATAGGATCAGAAATTACTTCATCAGAGGAACAGCCAAGATGAGATGTTTTGGAGACAACGTTACAGAGAGCAGACCTCATTGGTTTGGACATGTCAAGAGGAGAGATTGTGAGTATGTTGGTGAAAGGGTGTTGAGGATAGACCTACCAGGCAAGAGGAAGACCAAAGATGGACAGACGTGGGGAGGAAAGACATGAGGGCAGCTGGTGTTAGAGAGGAGGATGCAGAACAGGCTGGAAAAGGGTAATAGGCTGTGGTGACCCCCAACTGGACAATCTGAAAGGAGAAGGAGGCTTGGTATTTTGGCATCATTTGGAATGGAGACACCGTCCGTGAAGCTGGACAGGAAATAACTGCAGAATAACAATAAATAATCTATTTTAGCTGCTGAATTAGCAAACACATTTACATTGTAAGAAATAACTACATGTGATGTGATGTCAGATTCAAAACTGAGAATCATTGACATCTTCCATGCACATTTGCATTATCACATATTGAGAGCAAACAAAGCAGTTTGGTTTATATTTTCCACTTTTTTTATGGCCATAGTTTACAGTGTGTCTTATATTTGTCTTAAGACATACACTTTTTGACTTATTGAGTTTGCAGATCGTGAATTATTTAAGAACACTTTCCTAATTTCAGACTCCAGAGCTGGTGAAGGAACGCCACAGAAAATTGATCATGCCGTCATCGGAGGAGTTGTCGCCGTGGTCATGTTCGCCATCCTCTGCGCACTCATTGTTCTTGGTCGATACTTTGCCAGACACAAAGGTAAAACCCAGTTTGGTGCATTGTGACTAAAATGCACAAGAGGATGAGATATTTGGCTAATGTTTTATAAAAAATCTTTTTTTAGGAACTTACTTTACGCATGAAGCCAAAGGGGCAGATGATGCGGCCGATGCGGACACGGCCATCATCAATGCAGAAGGGGGACACAACAACACAGACGAGAAGAAGGAGTACTACATCTGAAGTGGATGGGCCAGGAGTGATGGGTGGGGATGCTGATGGTGGTTGTGCTGTGGGAGTATTATGTCCAACTCCAATGGTTACGAGAAGGTGTGGGGCTAGGAGGGCAACATTTAAAAAGAAATGGAAGAAATTGAGATTAGGACTGGCATGGTCAAGTCATAAGAGGAGGTGTTGCCGAATCTCCTGTCTGACCCTTCCTGCACTGCTGGGGCCTATTCTGTACAGTTTATTTTACAGACTATTTTGTGCCTTGTCCTTTATTTTTGTTTGTTTTTTGTTGTTTTTTTCCCCCTTTTACATTTATTGAATTGAAGTTTTTAAACGTACCCCACCGAATACTTTGTTGCTTTTGGCTTTCTGAGGGGATTAAATGAGTCTGGTGTTTGTCTGTGTTCACAGCAAGCTTTTTAGCTCACAATCTATGGAGCCCGGTCAGCCAATTTTTTTGAGTAAACTATAGTGTTTAGTAACTGGAAAATGGTGTCAACACATTTTTGCCCGCTGGGTCCAGCAGTCCCCAGAAAATTCATCACATATCCGACAAGTGCAGAGGTTTGATTGGTTTTGACATTTTTAAGTGCAGATCGAGGTCAGGTTCACTGTGTTGATTACTAATGTAACAGTTGTGAGTAATCATGCTTATCATAGAGTGTTCTTGTTCTTGAAGTGAAGTGGCAGGTAACAATAATTTCAAAACTAACTGTAAAGTAAAACTGGTCCTTTGTTAGTGTCAAGAAAACAAATGATGATTAGTAAATGTGATCTTCTTCTCCTTTTGGCTTTTCCCTTCAGGAGTCGCCACAGCGAATCAGTTGCCTCCATCTAACCCTGTCTTCTGCGTCCTCTTCTCTCAACCAACTACCTTCATGTCCTCATTCACTATCGGTTTGGGATTTGATTAGGGTGTTGTCTCGTTCAAGACATCCTGAAAGCTGTATTATGCCATTAAATTGAATCAAACGTTACTCAGATAAAATCAGAACCTCTTATTCTCTTTTTAAAAAGTGTCACTTCCAGCCCGCTGCTGGCTATAGCCTGATGCTCATTCTGCTGAAGTCTCACTCAGACAGTAAATAAGTGTTTCCTAAAAATATCAAACAATAATTTTAGTAACTATTTTTGTAACAAACTTTCATTTAGCATCCATGAGATGGGTGGAACAAAAGTATGGCAGAAACATTGGTCTGAAAATTATGAAGAAAAAAAGGCTTTCTATATGATGGTATTTGGGTCAGACTTTACTTTGACTGCCCTGTATCTCCTAGATGTCTGGTCCTGCTCTGGACCAGACAAACAAATATTTTCCTCTTGGATATACAAGTACAAGCTCTTCTTTTTACAATATAATTACTATTACACACGTTTGTTTGATCAGACTTTTTTGATCTCCTGTTTTGTTTCCAGATAATGAAGCATCAGACGTAGAAAATTTCAACACTCTCCGTTTCACACAGGGTTCCTGCTCTCCCTTTGTTTTTTGCGTTCTGTCATAATATCGACACGGTTTGCCAAGTACAGGTATATCTCACCCTACGTCGTTAATTGGGTCCAGGAGACACGACTGAAAACGAAAAACGATGTAAGTCGAATTAACGTAACAGAAACTTATTTTAACCGAAAATAACCATTCCCAGATTTTTACTGTACTTTATTTATGGATGCATTTTTAATAATATTTGGGTTAATTTGAATCTATTTTAAGCGTACAAGCAAATTTTTGTTTTTTTAACATAGTACAGAAAAAATCTAAATTTACTTGCAATTTACCATACAACTTGGCTTATGACTGAATAATAAAATGAAAGCCTTTTTGTATAAAACAAATACAGGAATCATTATTATTTTTAAGTCAAGTAGAATTACGTAAACATAATTTTTATTTTTCTATGTATTTTTTTAAACCAACAATAATGGAGAACAACTTAACTCGAAAAAACATAAGCTGAGTTATACCTGTACTAGTTTTTTGTTGGTATTATTGTTTTTTGGAGCTGCATTCATGTAAAAAAAATCATACAAAAAGAAAAACCAAATGTATTTTGGAAAACAAATTTCAGCGCAGGTCATCTGGGTGAGAGTCGACAGCCGTGACCTTTACTCCAGAGTACATGATAGTGTTCATTGACTGAAGGAAGGATTTATATTGTCTTCAGCATTTCATGGACACTGCAGTCATGCCAGGCCCTTTAATGATAGAGGTTAATAACAGGCCCATTTTTCCACATTAAGCTTTTGCTTTATTGACCTCTGCAGTAGCTCTCATGTCTACTGGTTTATATCTACTCATACATCTAGAACAGTAACACATAGCTTGCTGTGTTCCTGCTCCAAACCTCCACATTTCTTGTAAATCAATGGTAAAGAAGTATTTTAAAAAATGACAACAAATTTATCAGAGTTAATGGTTTCCATGGGATCAATTTGGAATAGTGCACACTATGGCAGTAAGTGTTTAAATATATTTAGAAAAAAAAATTATGCTTTTGCATTATTTGGGGACAGGAATTAGAGATGCAATAAAGGTTTCTGATATGATATAAACATTTAACCCGTCTGTAAAGTACCTGAAGATAGAATTTTTCACGCTCTCCTACCTCCCGTATGGTTAACAATAGACCAAATATAATCATATTTTATTATTATACTGTAGTGATATAATAAAATGACTTTCCATAAATGTAGTAAATACTCCGCACATATAGCAAAGTAAAATGCTCTTCTCCAAATGACAGATTTGTTTTTGATCTCATATTAAAAAAAAATATATACCATTTAATTAAAATGTTATGAAGACATTTGTCTTATTTAATTTCCCAAGTTTTTTAAGTTTCTCAATTATTTGTAGTATTTTTACATTAAAGGGGCAAATGTCATGGTTTCAAAGGCAGAGTTTGAATCAGATACTTTTAAAAAATAGCAAACATTAATATGAAAATCCCTACTATTTCTTTTAGGAGTAAAGGGACATTCATTCACTGCAAAACATGAATCAGTTGTAATTCCACATGTTTTTAAAGACATTTTACCTTTATGCTTTCTTTGATAAACCTGCAAAGGCTTTTGGCCTTCAAAGTTATTAAAGATTTGCTTCAGACTTGGTTTGGTAACGATCATTTTCTTCCCATCATACTGCAGCCTCAAACCTTCGAAAGGAGTTGTGTCTACTTTGAAATAATTTTTTTTATTCACCAACATTAATCAGAAAATGCTACACTCAGACGGGAGCTGCAGATAGCGGCTTGTGCATGCTTCGTGTCTCTCACTCTGTTACGGCAAAAGAGTGAAACCTGTTTGCTAATTGGTGAGGGATTTCATTTTATTGCCTGAATGAGAAAAAAAAAATCTCTAGATGTATTATGATAGAGTTAACCACTGCCTTAAACCCACGTCTTGACACTTATCATTATGAAGGAAAAGACTGAAGGACATAATTTAGTGCCTTCTTTGATTTTGAGGCATATGGTTAGTATCATACAATATCCTCATGTACACTCTGATCGTATATCTTGTATATATCTGTCTTTTCTGACTTACAGGGCCAATACTGATACACATTGTCTGTATTCACAAACCATAGACTTGCATCACAGTTAAAACCTGGATCATAAAAAAAAAAAAAAAACAGCCTGGAGTGAGGTTGATGTTAAAAAGGAATGTTATTCTTTGTTATTCAGGGGGCTGTGGTGGCGTCCACTGACAACAATGTCATTTGCCAGGATGTAGTATTTATTGTCTTGTTTACTGATCTCAAAACAAATTCAATTTGCTTTGCTCCTTTTGTTATTTATTTGGATATCTTCACGGACAAGGCTCTTATAATTAAGAAAAATGACTAAAGAAGCTATAATTAGTACACTAATGAGTGTTTGTTTCTGGGTTTGATAGTTTTACAGTCATGAAAATCATCACATGCATGACAGTTTTTAGATTAAGGATCAACATTTGTCTTAAATGGTTATGAGTTAGCCGCTGCTTTTAAACCAAGGAAAACAAAATAATTATTTGATCCAATTTCAGATTTGTTTTAAATATGATTTTTAGTTTGCGTTCACTCTCTCAGGTTCACGAGTGTCAGTAGTTATGTTTTTTTGCATCTCAGGTAGAATGCAAATTTAAGGCCCCTATTATATACTGCAGTACAACAGTCATTCCAGAAGTGAAGAAATCACAAGATGTACATGTTTCTTATTTGTACATGTTTATGTGTTCTTAATATGATGCGCTGTTACAGTAAATGTTCACTATTATTTTGCATAGACTTAGTTCACGAAGAACAAAAAACTAGATTTGTTAAGCAGACAAAAATGTTGTATAGTCAGTATCAACAAGACCACAACTATATCCATGAAACTTCTCCTTCTTCCACTGCAACACTTTGCTTAAACAGTATTGGTTATTTAGTAATTATAGGATGTGAACACACCCCATCAGTCAGGCAAATGATCATCCAGACCATTCATGCATACATTTTCATAAATTTAATGATGGTGTATTTACTGTGACATTTTATGAATGGTGTGTAACATGTCTTGGATATTTGGATGAAGCCCATGTTCAAAGCCTGGGGAGGGATGAGGGAGGGAGGGAGGTGGGTTTGTTTGTTTTATTTGCCTGAAGTGGTTGTTTTTTTGTTGTTGTTGAGTTTTAAATTTCTCTCTGTACCCAGGTGACATTCTTTCTTTTGTGTAGTGAAGAGGATGTTTCTCATATGACCATGCATATTTTGTATTGGTTCATCAACATTTTTACAAAAGAAAAAAAAATCAGAAGAGTACTTGTCTTAATAAAAAGAGATCAATGTTTGAAGTGTTGTTGTGACTTGATGGTAAACATATTTTTATCCTGCTCGAAGATGCAGACAGCAGGATTTTAACTGATATTTGTTGTCGTGTTCACTCCGACTGTTCAACATGCTGAATACATTAGCCGGATTGAACGTGCTCGCTTCATCCTGAGCTGTTGATACTTGTCAAATACCCAAAGAAGAAGCATGCACCAAATCTCTTGGTGGGGAGGGGAAAAAAATACTGTACCAACATCTACTTAATGTGGAGTAACCGCAGCAGCAGCAGCATCAATCTGAGCCCCCATCAGTGACTGACACATGTGCTGAGGTACGGATAGAAGGGGAAGCACTTTAAATGACAACATGACTGACATCGACAGGCGCCATGGCTCCTGGTGAAGCATTTGGGGAGCAAGACCTAGTTCATAACCATAAGAAACGCTGTCATCAATTAATTAAATAAATTTGTCAATGCCACCATTTCCCATTCTTTATCCCAGGTAAAGGTCAATAACATTATTCAAACTTTAATAGGAATAATGTAACCTTAGAAGCCAGCCACTTTTCTCCCTTACTCATACCATAATTAAACTATAATGTCTCCCTCCAGAAACATAATAAACCTGCCCGTAGACTTTTTTTTTTTTTTTTTTAAACTTAAAATTATGTGCAGGCATTTCCGTACCAGCTGTCAGGGTGTTGTGAGAGCATGAAAGTAAGGAGGTGATGTTTCAGTTAGTGCTACTAATCCTTTTTAAACATTCAATTTTAATTTGGAATGACATGGTTAAGTGTAATTAACACAATGGGAAAGCTGAGAGTGAATGAGTGTCTGAGCATGGCTTGTTTAGTTGGCTAATTGATTGATTGAGATTGATGGCATACAGCACTTGGTTTGGCTGAGGTATAATTAAATGATGTGGGAATAAATGGTGGGTGAACAAAGGCAAACGCAACAGGGTTCATCTGCACACTTGTCTGCATCTATGTGACTCCTGTAAAGCACAAAAACATAAAAGGACTAGTTTTATTTTCACTGCTAACACAAATAAATCACTGTAATAGGGTGCTTTGTGCAATTTATAACTGCAATTTTACTCCTTGTAGCTGAGCAGTGTTTTGTTATACAGCATGATTCACCTCGTAATTTCGATAATTTAACATAAAAGCTTAATATGCCTCTACCTGAAGTTGTACAATAACGTCTTCTGACGAAGGAGTTTATACAACAGCTCTGAGGCTAAATCTGTAAGTTTCTCTCTTTCAACAAATGGAAAATGGTGATGAAAACATGAAAACGTGCTCTGCAAAATTAATTGGTCACTATATGTTCCGCTACTTTAGTATACTGTACTGACTTTACTCTTATTCATATTCAGAGTGCTTTGAAACATGTTAAAGTGCAGCCGTACCAGAGTGACAGATTGTATGGATTCAGGTCGATGCAACATCACGGAAAGAATTCTTACTTTTCCTGCTTCTTTGGATGAATAGACAACGTTGTCTTTTAGGAGTAATGCTTGTATTCTCTACCAAAATATTAGATTTCACATTTTATGAACATTTTACTACTCTGTATCGAAGCTTTTCACTGGTTCGTGTAAAAGGCTTTCAAAATTCTGCGAGAGCAATTCAACATGCAACATAACCATGTGGAAGCTTTTCAGTCATTTTCAGGGGAACTTTTCAGTTAAGCACAAAAACCTTTTTTCCTGCTGAGGGTGTGACACTCTCAATACGTGTCCTGCATGTTCTGCAAGAAGAAAGTATGTGCAAATAAAAAAAAAACATATTGGATTTATCAAAACTTCTTGGATTTATCTACACTTGTTTTTGAACTTTTTTAATAAGTATTGTCATTGTATATATTTAATACATTTAATTTCATGTTTAATTTGATCTCACCACAATCTGTATGAAGCATTTTAAAAGTTTGATATTTCAACTATTAGTCTGTTGTTCAATGCTATTTCCTATTTGTGTGTTACATTTAGCAAATAATAGAAACCATTGATACTGTTTGGAATACATTTCTCCATGGCAACTACAGAAATAAATACCCCACTAAATACCCCACAAGGTAGGTAAAAGCTTCCAGTTCATATGTGTTAGACATCTTGTCTTCACATAAAATCTTTTCTATCTATCGCTGCTGTACGATTATGTTACAATGATGCTCGATCTGGTAATATACTGTAAGTTAAAATACCCCACAGATTTTATGTTCATTTGGCAATGACTTTAACATATATTAAAATGAGGGGAATGATGCACAGGAGTGTGTTTGTGTGTGTGTGTGTGTGTGTGTGTGTGTGTGTGTATGTGTGTGTGTGTGTGTGTGTGTGTGTGTGTGTGTGTGTGTGTGTGTGTGTGTGTGTGTGTGTGTGTGTGTGTGTGTGTGGAGACAGCAGTTTATGTTTAAAGGTGAGAATAGCATATGAAGACACGCATCAAAACTGATTCAGACAAGGGAGGAACCAAAAAACTCAAAACATATTTCCATTTCAATAAATGAAAGCTGTGCAGAGTTAGTGAAAACATCACGTGACTTCTATCTCATGTTCATAGTCTCTTCCATATTACTATTCATGTTGCGAGGAAAATGCCAGGTGATTATCCATGAAATATAAGAGCTAGTTGTCTAAAACAATGATGAAGGACAACAACAAGAAGCCTCTGATAACAACAACACAATTGTCTCAGACTGCTACAGTATGACCTAGAGAAATTGGCATTAATTAAATCACACACAACCAGTGTGTTAATCCTGTGTGATAGTGTCAGGGAGGGGAGATATGTGTTTCTGGGATGATTAACTCCAAAATGCTGTGAACAGCACTATAGGCTGTAATGTCAGTGATGTTGCTACCTGATGTTTAACACAGAGTTTGATATTTACCAGATGGAGGAAATGTTCATGTTAGACCCTTTTAAGTATGATGAATTAATAAATGCAGTGAAAAAAATGTGTTTGTCTTACATTTTCCCACTCCAAAAAAAAAAGTCTTGCACACAGGAAATCTGCAACTATCTTTAGCAGCATCCTCTGAAGTTCCCTCAACCACATCTCAAGGTGACTCCATTCTGCAGGAATGAACGACAGGTTCTGCCAAATTCGCATGAATGTTCCATTTCATAGCCACCACCCAGATACAAAACTGCAATCTTTTTCCATTACCTTCTGTTCCCCTCTTATCTTTTATTCTACCACATTGGCACCTAATCTCTCCATCATATTTAGCATTGTTGATACATGATTAATATTCATTTAAAGTAGATTTTTAATTTGAAACACTTTGCGATTATCGTCTTTGAGATAACTGCAAAAATGCTATTGTTGCTTTACAGGTCTATTTAGTCATCCATCTTAGTTCTGATACACTGGGAAGCATTGATGGATGTTGCTTTCCACATGTTCTATGGCTGTGTTTCTGTTTTATGCAAATAAAAGTGGTCTATTTTTGTGGGAAGATTTCATAACAAAAAAAAAATCTGTACACAATCTGGAAGTCACAGGGAGCATTATTGAGTCCGTGAGTTGCTGCAGGAACATTGCCACCTCAATAATTTATCACAGTGAGTCTATTTTCACTCATTAAATTAATCAGTTAGGTAATTAAAAGTTACATGTTTTAATTAAATTGGCACTGAATTCAAACACTGGGAAAGAAGGCATCATGGGATGGAGTTTGTCAGCTTGAATGAGCTTGAACTTAATTTCAATTAAATTTAGGAAGATGTGCATGAGTTAGAAACATTATCTTTTTCATGCTCTCTAACCGTTACCGTCGCTCTCTTTTGAAATAAGAGCTGGAGATAGAAACACAATGCATTCCTTACAAAGAAAGTAATGACTAATGAAACACACAGGTGATTAAAGAAAATAATCAAAGGCCACAAACCAAGTCAAATAACAGGTATCTCAGTTGTGCAACGGTGTGAAGATTAGAAACTATCGTGCTCTTAAGCAAGTTTGTCAGTACTATTGTCAATGTCAACTGATCGCACAATCAGTTGTTAGCCTAACTTTGTGAAAAGTGTTGTCATGTTGAAATGAGCTAAAAAAGGATGATGTGGACTAAAGGAAATTACAACGGAACAACAAGGTTTTAGGGGTTCTCACAGATGTCTGTATAAACTGACAATAAATGCTTACCCTACTGCGGAATAAGGATTTGACAGGACGATACAAGTATCATGAGAATGTGTACAGTCAACAAAATGATGCATACCATACCAAATCAAATGGAATTTCTGTACCTGCTCTGTGGCACTAAAGCAGGATAAACAGTGAACTGTTGATGCAGTGACACAAACAAGAGGTTTTTCAGGGCAGACGGTGAATATTATGAACAAATATGAGGGATGTGGCTGATGGTTGAGTTTTATTTTATTGTATTTGAAGTGCTATAGTGAAAACACTGGTACAATATAAATAATTTATTCATAATCGATGGAACAGTTTAAGCAGGCTTGTTCTTGAAGAAAAAAATTGCAAATATGTCAATATGTATTCAAATATATGTTTTTGTAAAGGAGTCGCAGTCATATGTAAGTGTATAGTGAAATAACAAAGCAATAAATCACTTCTTGTCATTGATGGAATATTTATTGCCAACTATTTTATTATTTGCCACAAGTGTGTATCTACTGAAACAGTGGAGTGTTCACCTCGCATAATCAACATGTTCTTGTCTGTTCAGTAGTACTTTTTGCCTGGTTAATGTTCCACCCATTTTCTATTTGGCACAAAGCGTAATGGGTACACTCTCTAGTTCAAGGGTGGTCCACTACAAAGACATGGGTTCTGTAGTTAACTCTTCGGTGTCCATGAAGTGTTTTGAAGTGAATAGTGTTTCTGATCCTGACAAGTAATTTTAAAGAGATTTGAGTTACAATAAAAATAACTAAGTGGAAATGTAACCTTTCTGGAAGGTCCACCTTTTGAAGAGATTTTGTGTTCAGCAAAGATAAATCCTCTGGGGTTCCGCAAGGGTCTGTCTTAGGGTCATTGCTCTACATTCTCCCTCATAGTATTATCTTTAAAAACTTCATATATCTGACCTGTCATATGACAATGACACACAGCTGTTCATTTCTCTTTCCACGGGTGAAAAAATGATTTATGAAATGTATTTTTTCCGACAACACCAATATGGTTCTAAGATAGAGACAAGAGGTTTCTTCAACACTGCCTTTTAAATATTTTCTGATTAAGGGAGTCCAAGATTTTCAGCTGGCCCACTGAACATGTAATTTAGAGGTAACTTAAATAAGATCAAATAAAGTGATCAAACCAGTTAATCTAATCTGCAAAGATAGACTATGAACTTTAAGTTTCAGCACTTTTTATCATTATTAACTTTATTTAGGATGTCGTGTAATCCATGTTTTATTTTTCATAAGTTTTTTTGTAGAGAGTTTGTATGTTCTCCTCTTGTCTGTGTGGGCTCTTTTCAGGTTCAAAAACATTCAGCTTAGGTGAATTGGTCACACCAAATTGTCAAAGTGTGAGTGTTTGCATGTTTCTTTGTCTTTCATGTGGCTGGCGCCTTGTGTGAGGTGTGCCCCACCTTTAACCCTTAGCCAGCTGGGCTAGGCTTCAGCAGCCCATGACCAGCAAGGCGGATAAGTGACAGACAGCAAAACGGATGAATGGATTCAGAGCATCAGATGTTATTTTCAAACTTATGAGACAAAATAGCATGTAATCACGGCTAAATAAAGTGAATTAAGTTAACGTCTGTCTTAACCAACCATTGGTGCAGACTATTGTTATTTATCCAAGGCCCAGTCACTGTATTTCAGCTTTACATGCCAGCACAGATGAAGAACTATTGAGTATAGAGGGCTGCAGACAAATATGGAGAACTACTCGGTATTAAATTCATTTGTTCAGCTGTGCAAAGGATTAAGTTTTTTCTTGGTAAAACAATGCTGAGCAGAGCTATTAGTTTGTCAGTTAGTATGTGTGAACACCTCTCCACATCCACACTGAGTTTTACACGTTCAACACATTCACACAGCTCAGATTGTACAAGAAGTCACAACGTGATGAGAAAAGTTGTCATCTAAAAATGACTCTTGTGCTATCACTGGTTATTCATTTTAATACATTAGAGCTTGTGCCTGAGATGTAGTAAGTACCCAGTATGAACGAACTCTTACCATGCCATTGTGATGTGAACAAAAGAAAGCTGAGCAACTGAGACAAGAAAAATGTGTACAAAAATGAACAAAAGAGACAAGTTAATGGAAATGAGATGGAACTTACTTTCCTTACAATGTTTAATTAATGTTGAGGAGCAGATGTAGCACCAAGAATATTGTTTCTCATAGAATATTATTTTTGGATTTGAGTGCTTACAACAAATGTGAACAACATTCTCCAAAATTACTTCCAAACACATCATTAACCCCTTTGAGACATACGCTTCCTGCTTTCTGTAAGGATTTGAATGAACTTCTAATAAAGCATTATGACAAAAGTTAAGTGAACTCACCACCAACTTCATTTTTGTCATTGAAACTATAAATGACTGTTAACGTTCAAGCAAAAGAGTTTAACAGTTGATGAGAGACCAAAAAGTGTTTTTCAAGAAAATTCCCACCTCTACCTGGTTAGATTTTTTCCAATTTATAAAGGGCATGTCAGGAAGATAAATGATATCTGATTGAGTTTTGTTTCTTAAAGCAGAAATTAAATTGGAGTCTTAGATATATAAATTAAAAACTTGAAATTACAGAAATTGGAGCCTCGAGCTAGTGAGGCTTTCTGTTGTGGACAGTTAAATGACTGCATGGGATAATTGCTTTTCTGCTCAGTTAGAACTGTCTCCTCTAACACATAATTTTCATACATAGAGTCTTGCATCTGCCTTCTAACCAGTCTGGCCAACCGCATATTTGTACATGTTGTCCACCTGTAGTGGTGGCATGGCATAATCAACCCTTGAGTCCTCATAGCAACTAACTGTGAGCTTATTAAATCTGGCCTGTCATCCCATTGCTCACGCTGGGTGACATTAAAACTCACTGATCCAGATGAAAGTGTTTCAAAGTACTCTCTCAGTTATCTGCAACCTGTTCCTTGTTAATTGTTGTTCCTATTTCTTAAATTAGTCATGCTTGTGGTTTTTAATTTTGTCAGATTCAAAATCATTGAATTGTGTGTAGTAGAGTAGATCCATGTCCCAAAACACAGATGTATGATTGACAAATAAATGGCCCTAATAGTTTGGCCTTTGCCACGGGTGTGGTCAGACCCAAATGCAGTACACTGGAACTGGGACCATGACAGCTTGGTGAGATTATTCAACTGGTGGCTACCTTTTGAACCAACATGATGCTTTGTATGATTACATTCTTGTTCTCAGGCTATTATTCATCATTTGAAGGTCAATAGAAATGTTTACAGCAAAAATTGAATCTAGCATTACATGGGCCAGCAGGATGTGGTTATCTAATTTCTCTGTCACTTTGATATGTACTGTATGTGAATGTTAAATTTAAAAATTCTCTGTGAGAAGCTTTTGTCTAAAGCTACAGCCTAATCAACTATTCAATCACTAAGCCGTGTGTTCCAGCTCTCCTCCACTGCTTCCTCTGGCAGCTGTTTTTTTTTTAATTGCAAAAGACACGGATGCACTCGTATAGAATATATTTATGCCAATGACCAGGGCCTAATTATTTGTCTGAAATACTAACAAGGATCTCTTGGATGTGGTAATTAAATCAGAAGCCATTGTCATGCTAACTACGTAATTAGGTGAGCCACAGATGATCTCTCTGTCTCTTATCAGTAGAAACAGCACATCTTACAAATGTGTATTGGAAAAAAAGTCTGCAACATACTGGTGACTGTGCCACTGAAGACAGCAGCATGTAACTTCATAAACACAGAGGTGATAAAAAGATAACGGGCAGTAGAAGCTGTCATCGCCTTGTGTAGGCCTTGTGAAACTCACTAACCATCAGTGTGGCAGCATCACCTCAGAATGTGGATCAAACTTTTCCTTTGTAACCTGGACCAAAAAAAAAAAAAAATTAAAAGATGCAGAAGTTTATAATCAATTGCTTTATGTACTGCATTTCAATGTCCAGTTTCAGGGTATGTCACAGTGCTATCTGTACATAGAGTGCTGTCAAATTCACAACAGAAAAATGGAAAAGGAAAGAATAATAAAACAATTACCTCATACTAGACGCTTATCTTTCAATGGGAGTTTGTTGAAGTGGAAGCATCTGCTGCAACATTCTACTATTTAAATGTTCCCCATACTTCACAGTTCCAATAATGTGTTTTAATGGAGCATTTTGCTATTATGAACAACCAGAAGAGAAACACAAGTCTAAATATGCCATAAGGTCTGCTGAATGTGAAAACAATATCAACCTTTCTAAACTCTGTAAGTGTGTAGGACAGCTATTATCCAGCAGATCACCCGTCCCTGGAGGGCTGACAGCACTTTCACCCTGCAGCTGCTTGGGGTTGGCAACCCACATCTCACATATCTCATCTGTGCATCTGCACAGAACCAGATGTTCTTCGATAATTTCTCAGACAGGTGAAAGTTACCTGCGCGTCTAAACCTCGAACGGAGCTACATTTACCAGTTCAGAGACTTCAATCAATTCCAGCTTACTCACCTCATTTTTTAACGTATTTGCCACAGCGAGGCAGTAAACCCAAGGGAGCCATACATGTGAGATATTTTTCCAGTCATTTCATTTGCCCAACACTGAAAAATAAGAATTTACCCTGGTCTTGAAAGGCAGCATGTCTGAAATGCATCACAATGTCTTAAAAGCAGATGGCTGTCTAGCAGGGCAACAATTCTTTCTCTGGAATGCTGAATAATACATGCACATCTTGCTCTGATCCAGCAAATTTAATAGCCTATAGAAAAAGATTGCTCTCAATGTAAACCATTTGGCTGGAGGCCGTTCTCTTTCCTCAGGTCCAGTCTTCTATAAATAATTTGACTTCAACCTTCACATGCATAAAATTGCAACTTGTTGTTTATGAAAGAGAACAGTGAGGATGCGATTTGAATGCCAATGTGGTGATGATAAACAATAGCTTGCAGCTCCAGGAGCAACGCAGAGCTGCCAGGAGACATCGCTCTGAGTTCACAGGCTCTCTTAATGGATTTTGCCACGGACCAAGTCTTTCAGTCAGCTGTGAATGGGAGGTTGTTTTTATCTGAGCTCCAACAAAAATCATTTCTAAAAAAGTAACAATTACCAAGGCACTTTGGACAACACTGGTTTCCCTCTGATTATCATTCGGCTACCTAACTTACTTTAAACTATGATCAGACGGGCTTCCTGTACAATGAGCATTCAATATGAGGGAACTGGCCCCACATTCAAAGCATCTGCAGAATCACCTGGTCAGCTTGGAGTATTTAAATAATTTCTCAAGTTAGTTGTTTTAATAACTTCTGCCAAAAACAATACAAATGGAGTCAGGATATTCTATATTGTTATTAACAGATATGTGGCATTTGAGAAGCATATCAGAGTCTGTGATCTCCACTCAGCCTTTGCGGTTCTTCAGTGCTACAGCGCCACCTGATGGTGGATGAGCCCCCCCCCCCCCCGAGCTGCAGGAAGCTGCCAACTGATGGGAGAGCTCAGAGGGAGTCGAGTTGGAAAACAGAAGGAAAAAGATTCTCATCTGGATGTGGGGTCAAAGAAAACCAAGGGAAAAGTTCCACTCTGTTTAACAAAGACATACATGACGTATGATCCATACTTTAATGTGTGACCATGCCTGATTCTTCTTTCACATTGTTTCATTTTTTAATTGTCGTAATGCTCTTTTTTATTTCTCTGAATGTTTATATTCTTCATATTTTTGCTTTTCAAAAATAATTCCATACTTGCGATTTCCGAGATGTCATTTTCACATTTATATAGAAAATAATGATTATTCTGTTGTATCTTTTAATGTTTTCCAGCAAAAACAGATCTTGAACCAGACATTTATTAGTTTGAGAGTTTTGCATTGTTGTAAATAGGTGTAACTCTTAGTCTTAGTCACTCACTTAAAATTCCAAAACCTAACCAAGAGGGGCAGAATGAAGGAAAAAAAACAGAATCATCACTTGTGCTTAATTATTTTCAGTCAGTCATTTTCTCAACCCGCTTAATTATGTTTAGTTGTCTTTTAAGACTTAAGTAAGCTAAATTGCTAAAACCTTCTTTAATAAGGAAGAGGTATTTGCTATAATTTTTATTATTATTTTATCACTGCCCTGGAACTACCAGAGAGACCATGTAGTGGTTAGTGTTCTACATTGTTGTTTGGCTGAGAAGGGAAACCAGTTACGCTGAAAAGAAAACGTATCAGTGGTTCTGACAGTCGAATGTGTTTCTTTGAAGAAGGTGCTTCTTCCCCTTCAAATGCATGTTTGCTTTGGTGCCTTCTGGTGTTGTAGCGCAAGTTGCAGCTGCTCTCAAGTTCTCAGGACGCGCCTCTGCATTAGAGATAACTGGCTGCACAGACAATATTAGATGTTGCATTTAAGCTGCCAAGAAAAAGTGAGTACTGAGAAAACACTGAAAAAACGATGCAAATGACCTCCAAGTCGTACACCAACATTATGACAAAAAAACACCCTGTATTATGATTACAGGGCTGGAGAGTGTTAAAAGAGTTATAACGTTAGTTTCTGCTCATATTTCCACTGACTCGTATCTTCTAATGGCTGATATTTAATGCAAATATCACAAAAGGGTAAACCCCTAATCAATTCTGCTCAGCTGTGTTTGCAGGGCTAACAGAAGCATGAATGGGGTCTGTGGGGGCTACCACTTGACATGAAAACTCCAATTATGTGTTGTAAAAAAAAAATACACACCAAGCACAAAATTATTCAACCCACTTCAATTATTGATATATCTTTATTTTTTAAAACGCTCATTAAAATAACTCCTTTAACATGTCTTAACAGAATAGTCTGACCTACATCTTTGATTTGAAATATCATTAATGCAGAAAACATCATAATTTATGTAAAACACAACAGTGTTAAAAGTTCCCTAAAAGAGGAAATCATTTCATTTTTGTGACAAAACCACAATGCAATACAAAATACACTGTTTCACCTAACTCAATGAGCTCATTTGCATCGACTGTATGTCTAGCATATTTTTGCCACGGTAGCGTTGACCTTAACAGAAATAATTATTTCAAGATTTATTATACAATGTGCAATAAAAAAAATCAAAGTTAGAGAAGAAAAAACAATAGAAAGCATGAGGTTATCTTTCATTTTTACCCCTTTGAAAGTGCCGATATAGTATTTACTGTAGCAATGACTCAAAGCAAGCAGCTTCTCACACAAAAAATCGATGTGTACCGTCAATCATGAGGTTTCATTTACATCATGTTAAGACAATGGGCTTCAGACACAGTTATTCTCAAAAGTGCTTGTTGGAGTCTGAACAGACCAGAATAGAAAACAAATGTATGGTACATTGGCCACATGTTAGTTGTGTGTTATTTAAACAGACAGAAAACATTTAACATCGATGTTATTTTATATACATTCCTAAACTTCATATTCATAAATCAACTTACGATAGCTATTAATCTCTTGTTGTTTAAGCGTTAAATAAAATATAGAAGCAACATTGTTATCAAACAGCTTTCATTCTGTTACCTTTAAATCTTTGCATTCAAAACATTTGCAATCAACTCATTTGATCCCTTTGAACTCCCTTAAAACGGAAAATATGAATTTAGCAGTGATGGTGGGAGTACGGCACCCGGCAGCAGCCTCACTTCTCTCTTTTTAGCAGCTTCTCAAGGTTAAAATAAACTCTTTCAATACAACAGTCAGTTGGTCTGGCAGAGGATAAAGTGCTGTTTTACTTTGGCCCCGATGTGGAATCAGATAAAACCAGTCGCTGGAATCACTCATAGACCCCAGCCTCAGATCTCAGTGGAGTGTGATAAAAAGCCTCCTGACCCAGAGCTTTGGACAGCAGTTTGTGTCCGTGGGGAGACATACAGCCCTGGCTAGGCAAATATCCGCCCACGGCTTTGCTGGATCTTGTGGATTTAGGTTTTGGAGTTGCATAATGCCCCTCCATGTGATCATATTGTGTGGGCTTGACTTTAGTGCTCTGAGTCCTTCTGGTAGGCTGAGTGGAAAAGGATCCCAGATGTTCTGGATCTAGAGAGGATTTGATGTGTTGATAATGATGGTGACGGTTTTCTCTGGTGCTCTGTGACCTCACCGGTCTCCTAAGGATGCTCGGTTTCACAGCACCAGAGTAGCTGCTGCCAGTTTTGGCCATCATTAATCCTTCTTGGTTATGACCTCGTGTATGGCTTCTGTTGTTGTGCTCGATGTTCTTGAAGTTACCACAGCCTCTTTCAGGAAGCGAGGGAACTTTACGCAGTGGTGGTTGAGGCCTGATCTGAATCTGCCTGGATGGTCCTGGTTCTGCACTCGACCGGTGGTCGTAATGCTGACCGGCGACCTCCAGGTCAGCCTGCTGAGACCTCAGGGAAGTTGGTGATGGAGCTAATAAAAAATCAGGATTTTCTGTCCTACTGGTGGAAAGAAGGCAGGCATTTCCAGGATCCGACTTGCTTCTTGTGTGCATTATATCCCTACCTCTTGAGTCAATCGGTGAGCTTGGGCTCTCAGGTGGTGACACAGGTAGACATATATTTTTATTTCTAGATTTACCTTCATGCTTGACCGGTTGATAAACTACTCTTTCAAAAATTTCTGCATCTCTAGCCTCGTAAACAAAAGTGTCCTTGCTTTCTACATAAAACTCCCTGTTCACAGGAGGGACACGGTGTGGAGAGTAGTTATAATAATCAGATTGCCTGTTTTCCCTCTCGCAGCGTATTGTGTGAGGCTGAGCATGTCGGTTATCACGTTGCTGGCTGGGCTCTGCGTAATAGCAGGAGCTATCTGCTGGGTTAATATCAAAATAGGGGCTGTAACGATAGTCAGCTCGGTTGTTGTCAAACTGGGGCCGAGCCGAGTGGATGCCAGTCTGAATCAGCCTCTGATAGGGCACCTCCTGGCTGGACATTTGCGCGGTATAAAACAGTGAATCAGGGGGCAGGACTGTCCTCTCTGCCAGCTCATAGTGACTAATTTGTGGAGCGTGGAAAGAGCGAGCCCTCCGGATGGCCGGCTGCCCAACTATCCTATCTTCAGATCTTTGCCATGGGACTTGCTGTCTGTGGTGGCCACTGATAAGGTGCTCTTCTCTGTGGTGATGTCTGTACTGAGGTGACAGCGGATATCTGAACCCTAACGTACTGCAGCGACTCTCAGACGACTGCCTATAAATACCCCTCGGCCCAAACTGGTGACACGGCAAAGCGGCGGGCCGAGGGCAGTGACGTGCAGGCGGTCGTCCTGTTTGAATCGGTCGATGATGCTGATGAATGCCGTACACATCCCCAGACAGGTCTAGAGGTTCATCCTCTGGGTTGTACAGATGTGCTGAGGGCTGCAGCGAGCATGGGAGGACCTCCTCGATTGAGGCAGGCATGGAGGTTTCTGCCAGAACCGCGCGGAAATTAAAAATATTGATAGAGTCGGTGTTCACATACACGGGTGAAGTCGACTGGCTCTGAGTGGAGCATACAGGCTGAGTGGGTGTCGAAACGCCAACACTCTGACAGGTGGGTTCTGCCTGTGTGACATCTCTAAGCTCTTTTTCCTCTCTGGGGTCGCTCCTCTCTGCGCTGCAATCATCCAAACTCCCTGACCCGAGCGGACTGACATTAGGTGTTAAATTACTTATACTTTCCTGTCCATCAGTGACCTGCGACGGCCCGGAGCCAAGGTGTGCAGGAAGGAAATGAACAGGATGACGGTAGCAGTGGCTTTCCATGGGGTTGTGCACTGATGTTTGCCACTGGGAGGAGACATGAGGACAAGAGTGCTCTTTAAGATTGAGGACAGAGGGCCGGGGCGGTTTGTCCTGGACGTGAGGTGCTTCCAGTCTCCGAAAAAGGTGGGATGAGATGTTGTTTGTTCTCTGGGCGCTGCTGCTGGCCATCTGGGCAGATTCAGCCAAAGCCAAAGCCAACTTGCGTGCAGCACTCGTCAAGGGAGGGTGAGGAGGGAGAACAGACACTGAACTCATAAGTCTATCTGTTCCTGGGGAGGGATAAGACAAACAACGCTGCAGTATGACAGGACAAACAAAGCTATGGTAAGACATGATGGGACAAGACACGAAAAGCTTTCATAAGAAACTATAGAATAAGCTATTATACTAACTTTACAGAGTATATAAAGTGTGTTACGTTAAAGAGGAGTTGTACTGACCTGAATCGGGCAGGTTCTGTGCAGACTGACTGAGGTCAGTCAGGGCCGATGCTTGGCTCGCTGTGCTGAGTGGGCTGCAGTGTTGGTAGGACGTTCTCCTCACCTTTCCTTCTGCCAGCTGGCCTTCACCCTTCTCCACTGGGGGTGACATCGACGGAAGAAGTGGAGAAGAATCGGACGCTCTCTGAACATCTGCTTGTGTCTTAAAAGATTTCTTCCTGAGTTTAGGAGAGAGCGACTTCAGGTTAATCTCCTTTCCTCCGTTACTGAGAATCGGGCTAATATCTGGAGACTGAGAGCCGCTAATGTTGTTGTTCGGAGAGGAGATGGGCTCTGATTCGCTGGAGCATCCCGCGCTCTTCCTCCATTTATGTCCATCTTTGTTCTGTTGCAGCCCAGGAATAGCTGAGGGTGGGCTGCACTGAAAAGACATGGGGTCAAAGTCCAAACTAGAGATGCCTGCAACTGGCGGACAAAGATCAAGATCGTCTTCCTGGTGTGGAGGTGAAATAAGTGATACGCTGTGACCGCGATCAGAACCAGCACTCCTTTCACGCAGCAGGTGTGTTCTGTGGTCGTCTTTACTCCTGGTGTGAGACTGGTCGTCTCTACAGACGACAGAAATGGCCTCACTAGTTGAACGAGGTCTGCGAGGGCGGTAATTCCGAGGATCCCCTGAAACAAACAAAAAAAAACCCATACAGTCTTTAAAACACATTTCCACTAGAGGGGGGAATTTCTGTGTAGGACAGGAATGATGTTGATGAACCCTTACCTTCTACATTATGCAAAGAGGTTAGAGATTCCTCGCTTTTGGTCGAGCGCAATGTGCCGCTATCTCCTCTTCCACCTGCACATTATTTGTCACAATTAAATGCATGCATTCTCCCAAGTTAAGAAACAGAAAATATCTAGAGTAGTTGAAACCAAAATTCTATTAAAAAACTGCAAAACAAAACCTTTGAGAGTTGGAAAAAATGTGGGTTTTTAGGCTGTGTAACGGTGGAAGTTGTCTGACCTGGCAGTGCAATGCTCTTTATTTCGTTAGGCTCGCTGGGGTGTCGCTTCAGTTTACGTTTAGACACAGACTGGGATTTTCCCAGATGGAAAAAGGACAGCCAGTTCCCCACAGGAGACTTTTTAGCTTTACTAGGAGGCCGCTTGCTGCTGTGACAAAACAATAGAAACAAATCAACCTCTGGATCCCTGTTTCACATCTTTCCAAAGGTCCCAGTGATCTCATACAAGCAATCAAAAAATCACAAAGGACAGAAACAGAATATCTTGGTTTCAAGGCTACATCTTCAAATGGGGTGAATTTTTGTGCATCCAAAACAGAGCTAATAAATCTTTGATTCAAGAAAAGCTGAGAATCTGCACACAAAAACCAACCTAACCAGAAAATGCTTGATGTTATTTGTCAATATTTGCATTACGAATAAATTAAATTAAACTGTTAAACAGCCCTTCAAATTATTTACCAACTCTACTTTATAGCACTACAAACTATGAACAAACACATTCCAAAGAATCGTAACGGCACAACTCAAATCACAAATATCGATGCAGGACAAGCATTCACGTCAGGCGGTCGATAAATCTACCTCTCCACTGGAAGCTCGATGACTGTGTGGAACTTGCCCAGCAGAGCTCCGGGTCCCGCCCCGACCTCGATGTAGTCACTGTGGCTGATGCAGGGGGTGGTGGCTGGGGAGCCCAGCTGGGCCTGGGTGCGAGCCTGGGCCTCTTCCAGAGACAGTAGCTTTGTGGATGGGGAGCAGACCAGCAGGGACTTGGGTCTGGCTAAGGTGTTGTTACCTGTGAGTGGATGTTTGGACTGTTAGAGACATGGAACCTCAGGTTGGACGTTACACTTCGTTCTGTTTCCATTTTCACCCACCTGTGCTTTCCCGTATGATGGCGCTGAGCTTAGAGCTGAAGAGAGCCTCGGTGTTGTTGAGGATGAACTCCACCACCACCGACTGAATACGCACTTCCATGAACGCAGCTGTCCCACTAAAACAGGCCGACTCGATCTGTCTGGACCTGAAACACAGTTAGGGGACACCGTAGCCTATTTCAGAGCTCTGGACCGTTGAGACATGCCCCACTTCACTGTCACTGAAACATCAGAAGGAATCAGCAATGTTGGCCTTCCAGTGTCAGCTTGGCTGTTTGCATGGAGCCGTACATGTAGAATGATCATTTCAGAGTCACCTGAGGAGGTTGGGCGCCCAGACAATAGCCAGGTTTTTAGTGTGCATGTTAGTGATGGAGCTGAAGGTGGCCAGGTGGGAGAGGTGTCGCATGAGGTACTCCAGACTCCTGTGCATAAAGAAGGGCAAATGTTTAATACATATTTCAAGTGGAAATTTAAAAAAAAAAATCTTTCAGACAGTAAAATGGTATATACTGGATCAATTAGGTCAATTAGTCTGTCCCCTCATTATCATCAGGTGGCGTCACAAAGATAAGCCCCTACTTACAGCAGAAACACAATAATATACTTGTACATGCGGCAGAGGGAACAGTACCACTTCAGACCACCAGGGTGCAACATTGAGCTCTAACCTGTAGTGAGGAGGGGGCAGCTGCTGGATGACATTGTGGATTTTGACCAGCCTTTCCTCATCTGTGGCAGCAGACACAGCCTCCTGTGAACACACAGAATAAAGCATTACATCACTGAGTGGGCTGAGACTCTCAGAGGAGGGAGTTGCCTTAACTTTCCTGCTCTCTTTATCTGTTTGTTTTCGGTTTTTTTTGTTTCTCACAGCAGCCAGACTCACTTGATCTCCTATTCGGTTTTAGTATCCCCCTGCTGTGCCTAGGAAGCCCTGCAATGACCCCATTTTTAGTACTTAGAGATGAGCTGAACAAAAAATTTCCTGGTTTAAATGCCACACTAATTTCCATTCTCCGCCATGACTCCACTCCCCACAACCACTGCCCTGGTCCTTACTGAGAATCTGTCATAGAGCTGGTAGGTGAGCAGAGGGTTGGGCAGCTCCCTGAAGTACAGCTTGCACAGGGAACCCACAGAGTGTATATCCTGTCTGAAGACGTCTCTGGTCAGGTCTGGGATTTGCTCAGAGTCAAACTCGTGTCTGGATGACAGAAATGAAGAAGAAATGATAGACCGGAATGGTAGTCGTCCCACTGCCCATTTGTCACGATGAAAACGCAAAAACTAAGAGGACACTATAACACTGTACTCTGCTTCCGATTAGTGTGCTTGGTGAACCATTAATTTCTTTTGAAATTGCCTGCTGAAAAATATTAACAGCTTCAACTTTAAAATATACAAGAAAGACGAACAGAGGGGGATGGATTTCATCTCTTTGCATTTTCAAAATAAATAAAAATGACATGTTTACCAGTGAAGTGGAGCAGGCAAGAAGAAGGCCTTCATTAATTTAAATTATATAATCTTCAATGCCTATAAACCAAATATTTAACAACCCAGAAAACTGGGATGTATCCACAGTCAAGTGAACAAGAAACTTGTTACCTAGTTACCCACAGGGTAATTTGCCGTTAAAGTAAAGTACAGCCAGTTAACAACAAACTATTTCCAGGTTAAAGTTTTAATCTACTTCATTAATAATATGGGTTCAAACCTCAGTTTCTGGATATTGGAGGAAATCCCAGACAGTCTGTAAATTCCGTCCACAACCCCGTGTTTCTCTATGAACTCAGCACAGCTCTTCACAACCTGAGGGACTAGAAAACCCAGGTGACAGCGAGAGTTTCAGTTCAGTTGGATGAAACGCAGGACAAGGAACTCTAAGATCGCTGTGTATTCATGGAGATTCTTAACAAAGTTTGACTTCAAGGCATGTCACTGTTCCCATCTACTCAAACCACATTGGTGAAACTTCTATCTATCCAACTTATTTCTATTCTCAAAAGAAAAACAGTTTCCTGTTGTGCAATCAATCTATTACGATGTCTGTGTAGCTCATCCTGCTGATAAACATGAAGTAGTCATTCACACCATCAACTCAATTCACATCAAGCACCACAGGAATGCATCACAAATCCTCCGCACAGGCCTTAGATTCACAGTGTAATTCCTTCTTGGGGTGTTTTTGGTTTGAATATTTGAAATATTTCATTTTAAATTGACGACAGGTAAGAATTACATAACAGGAAATAAAAGAGGAGATGGAACAGACAGGGTAGGAATGATTTACCCTCGTGTCCTGAATTGTGAAGATGCTCCCCCAAGTCGCAGCCAAACACTCGTTCTCTGAGGATCCCACGCTGCCGTAGCTTCTGAGGCGGTGGTCGTGACTTCATGAAAGTCCTCAGGAACGTTACCAGCTTTCCATGCTTCTTACACACTGATTAAGATGACACACACACCCAGAGACACACGTCACGCACACTTTTAATCAATCCGTCTCACATCGTTGCAACAAGGATTAAATAAATCATAAAGAAGCAGCACAAACAGTGAAAAATACCTGGCTTCGGCACGGAGCTTTGAACGCTGGGAGGGATCTTGTCATTTATCAGCTCTACACAGTCGCAGGGAAAGAAACCAACCTGCAAGATGAGAGACGTGTTAACACATCGAACGGTGTCACTGAAGCACTGTGGGTGATTTGAAAAGAATATAAAAATCACAAGATGAGCAAATACGAAGTCAAACAGCATGTCTTTATATATTTGATGAAACACTGTAGTTTTAGACTTTGAAATAAAGTAAATTTCTTTTTTGTAAGTCACATCCTATCACATCCACCTATTTGTCCAGTCAATTGGAATTTGACTGGTAGCTACCCTCAAATCACCCAATGACTGTTAACTTGTAATTAGCTCCCAGTTAGTTGACTTGTCAGTGTTTGGATTTCAGGCAACAAAAACTGTGTTCAGGTCCATTTGATCCATTTAAATAATTTAAGGTTCATAGATTTGCAACAGCCAAGCTTATAAATCTCGTCAATCAGGATTTTAATTTGAAAATGATCCAATTTGTGCATGCTCATAGATGCCAATCCTCTAAAAACGCTGGACTGTTTTCATTATGTTCCACACGTTTGACCCTGAGAGATGAGATCAAATGTTCTAGCAGTGTTGAAGAATGTGAAAGAAAAATTATGCATTCAATCAAGATCTTTTTGGGCCTTTTTTCTTCCTGAGGCCCATCGTTCCACCACGTTTTATGGAAATCCATTCAGTAGTTTAAATATAATCTTGTTGACAAGCCAACCAACAGATGGATGACAACATTATTGAAGCGGAGCAGGTGATTCACCTGAAAGCCGTGTTTCCCTCTCCACCATCCCGTGTCTTCTTTCGGAGGCATGTCTATGACCGACACAATGTCTCCCACCTGGATCACAGAGGAAGAGACACTGAGGATTGAGTCTGAGCTGCCGAGCACATTCAAAGGCATTTGTCTCCTTTATCTCTTTTAACTTCGAGGTCACCTCAAAGGTCAGTTCGTCTGTGGCCTGGGCCGTGTAACGTTTGGTGACATGAGCAGCCGCGATCGCAGGAACGTTGATGGAGGCCTCCTCAGACACCAGCAGATGGTTCCCCTTGTTGTCAATCTGGATAGACAATCATGGAATGATTACTTTGGATTTTTGGGGGATTTTTTAACAATTGATAAATGCAAACATTTCAGACATTTTTTTGGATGTCATGGATATCATGTCGTCCAGGCTAAAGAGAACTGACAACATCCAGATTGTTTCAAAGTTCAAAAGCATAAATGATTATCCACATTGATAACCCTCACACCTGTGAAGGCATTAATGCTGGAAGGTTTACACACACTGCCGCCATTCCAGAAACCTCTCTGTTTATCACAAGAAAACGACAAGCCAGTCTCTTCCAGCAGTGGGGCTTCAGAATAAAAGAGTGTGATAAATATTATTGCTGTTGTATTAATTGCATTTGTGATTAAAAAGTCACCTCCATCCAAGTCAGCACTGGACCACAGTTGATCTTGTTGTCAGCGATGGCCGAGAAGCGGGACAGGTAGTTGGCCAACATCTTTGTTACTGACTGAATGGAGATAAATCAGAGTGTAAATGTCCTCACGTCTGATATTTTCAACACAGCACATGACTAAGCAGACTAAATTCATCATCGGCTAAACCCAAAGTGTTAACGAAGCTTCATTTCCAATCTGTGACTCATTTATAGCACAGACTGATGACATGATGCTGCTTCTCTGTGGTACCTCAACAGTGTCCTTTAATGTGTCGTTTCTTGGCAACTCAATCAGCTCTGAGTAACGGCGGTCATAAATACACAGGTGCAGGTGTTTGTCGAGAACACGGAAGTCTTCGTAGGATCTCTTCACTAGCCAGTTTCGACCCTGACGTGGAGAAGTGAGATAAAAATATTACAAAGTCATTTAAGATATTATATTTTATATTTTCTGAAGGGGATGAATGAGTGATGTTACCTGGCAACCGATCTGGACTAGAAAGACCAGCTCTTTGGAGTCTAGACCAGCCTTTGGTCCTTCGCTCTGGCCCTCTGCAAATGTCAACTAGGAAAGAAAAAGAGTAACAGAAGACAAATATTGAGAGGACACACGTGGTAAACAATGGATCATACAAAAACCTCTGTATTCGATCCACAGTGGAAGAAGAACATGTCTAACTTAGTTCTTGCATTAAATGGTAAAATCCCCTTTATACTTAGTGGTGGATTAGAATCGAGACCTGAAAAAAAAAGTATGTCAACATTTTAAAACAATTTTCAATGCAATAAAAGCACTTCTTTTAAAAAAATCTGTGATTAGGTTTTCTCTGAAATAAAAGAACATCATAGAAAAAAGATTCTCGCTGCACTATAACTCCTGCAGCACGGCTTGAATAATACATAAGTTGATACGATATCAGTGCTTGAAGGCAACGTAAATTCAGCTCAGAATCAAGTTCATTCTTTCCCCAAAATAGATAAAATCACAGTTAGAGTTTGGGAATACAACAAAGGCCCAGAAAGGAATTTCTGATTATTTATAACTGTAAGCAACTCATCCACATGTACTGTTAAACACCACAGCGACCTAGTTTCTGAAATCACAATGAGAATTGTTCTTCAATAAGTCATGGAAGAGGATCTGTCTGAAATACACTCCGATACTAAGTGTATGGATCCATTACAGTCATGGTGGAGGCTGGAGTTGGAAACACATTCATCCAGATAATTAAAGATAAACAAATGTAATTTTTAAATTTAAAGAAAAGTATCTCGTCACACAAATGGAGCAAAGGAAACAGACGACTGACATCTAAAAGTTTCCTTTAATGCTGAAGCATCACTTCCTGTTTGATGCTCACATTTCTAAGGCTGCATGATAAAACAAGCTCATACTTCAAACTTTCATCTGGCATCATTGATGCCCAGTCTGCATTGATGCACAATCGCCCATATATTGAGTTTACCTGCCTCTAAGGCATCTCAGACATCCATGTGCAGGTGGTGGAGGAAGAGGAGGGTCTCTCTTTATGTGCAGATGCGGTCCTGGACCTGAGTCAGATCCTCCAATGAGCCGATCCCTGTTTCAAAGCTGCTCTCGACTCGACTGCTGCCTGACGTAAAATACGTTGGTATCACGTCTGATACTGATGTATTCAAAGCAGAGAATATCAAATAAGGATGCTCCCCACAGTGCGTCTCACCCCTTTCCTGCTAGCCTCTTTCAATCTCCTCCCCCTCCCCCCGCTCCTGTACTTGGCATACGTCGCCCTCCCCTTCTCCCCTCCTTCCTTTCCCCTTGCTCTCTCAATTGCTCTCCTTTCTTCGGTGACAATGGGGGGTTTCGCAGTAACTGGCCCAGCACAGATTCACATGCTCATCCATCATACCCTGGGGAGATGCGCAATGTAGATGGGCGACCCCTCCAAAACAATTCTCATTCATTCCGCTCTCCAGGCGAGACTGGGGCTAATCTGCAGACGAATCGGTGAGACTGACTGCAGGCAGAGGCGGTCTGCTGTCCTTGAGCTGCTCTGCAATTAGGATACATGATACCTGACCAGAGGCTTCCCTTCCTGCTTCCGGCGTCTGAATATAGAACCTTGGAAATTTGTGGATAAACGAAAAGAAAAGCTGATCTTTCAGACGATGCAGAAATAAAAACAGCAGAACGCACAGAGGTACTGGTCCACTGAATATGAACGTGTCTGTGTGCAGAATTTCTTTCTTGTTTTGATCATGTGAAGCTTTTCAAGGTCACTGAGACAATGGGGATGTTTAATAGTGCCAATGAAGCCATCATGGAAACCACAGATGGACGTTTACCTGACAGCATCCTAACTCTATGACTTATCCAGTCAGCCCCAGATGAAATCCAGTTGCAGCGCACCAAGGGCTTCAGACTGACTACAAGCACAAACCGGTCATGCACTCTTTTGTTTCAAGCTGCATTGGCAGCTTGTTGTTGTACATAGATAGAAGACTGCACTGCCCTCTGCTGGTCAGTAACCTAAACTGCACTGAAGTTCACCAGACGGTTCAGTGGCCGAGCGTTCTCCATTGATTTAATACTTCTGCAATTACAGTCACTCTTAAACATGTGAATATTTGCATGTTTTCAAATCTATGCAAAATATCTGCATCATGAATGCAGGATATTTACAGATCAACAGTGTGCAGTAATGCTGCTGGCATTAAACTAATACATGCTCACAATGAGAGTGCAGACAGAAATAATGTCTTCTACTCTCACCTCCTAAATATCACTTGTTGGCTTGTTTGTAATGCTAGGTAGCACGAAATATCATCTATGGCTGAGAATGATGGGAATTGAAGCAGGTGATCCTTGCAGGGTCACAAACATCTGCACCAAACTTCATGCCGATATATCAGATATATATATTTAGGTATTTTACCCTGAACTCCACATATCAACACGATGATAGTCAAATAAATATTCAATGGGCTCCTCCTGGTAAAACAACACGCTTGTAGATCCAGTGTGATATTCCAAGAGAAAGCAGGACAGGGCGGTTCAGAAAAACAAGGAATTGATTTTTCTGCCATACTGCATTTCATGACGGATGCATTTCTGGCACATTTCAAAAAAACATTTGAGCCAAAAAGGCAATTGTGAAACGTGCTGCATGACCCCTGTTGAAGGTACATATTTTCAGGTATTTTTAGGACTCACCTGAACGTTACCAAAGTCGACGGTCTCATAATGGAAATGAGCACACTCTGCCAACCTGGGGAAATGACCTCTGGGGAATGTAAGCCTAAAAAAAAAAAATAAATAAATAAAAAAGAACAGCATTCAAAACAATGAAAAGACGATGAAAGATGAGGAGAGGAAGAAATATAAATTTGGCCTATGTGTGGAGGAAGAGGATACAAGACGGAGACTGCTCCTTCTGTCTGTGCCATCTCCTTCATTTCATAGGTCCTTAATTCACTTGTCTGATAACAGCCCTGTTTTATAGCCTATTACACCCACAACACAGACGCAGAGAGTACCTACTTCTTCATGTTCTTGACCTTCATGCTAGCCGTGCTAATGCAGGAGCGCAGGAGGGGCTCGGCTGTGATGTCATCACTCCTGACCTGCAAAATGGAGAAAGCAGAGATGAAAAGATGGCCAGTAATGCACAGGAAGACTTCTGAAGGTCATGCAAAAGTTTTTTTTCATAATAAAATTATGTTGTAATAGGTTAGTTTATCACTTTATTTGAGCAGTAACCTTGTTCTAAAGACATGCCTTTCTAGAACTCAAATATATAAATATAACTAATATTGGTAATGCTTGTGTCCTGTACTTTTTTTTCTTTTTAATTTGAGAACTGGGTTTGGTCTACTTTTGAGCAAGTGTGCAGGATGGTGCATATCTGGTGCATATCTGTTGAGCATAAGAGCAAAGTTTAATCATTTTTCAGAAGCCCTAAAGCACACACAACGTTCCAGCTCACAAATCTGGAGGTGAGAAATTCTCAAATGCACTTTGGCACCTTTTTCACAGTTACCATCAAATGACTTTATGTGACCACTGTAAGAAAACTATGTGATAATATTGTTTTATGAACTGCTCAAAACATGGAAGAAAGTTGTCTGTTTGAAGAAATGTCTGTTTGAGGCCATTTAAACAACACATTGCACCCCAAAGGGTTTGATTAGATGAAAAAAGAACAGACAAAAAACAGACTGAAGACTGCAAAGTTTTTTAGCTCTTGAGCATGTATATTTGCTACACTTCTACTGTAATGTCATTCTTCAATGTTGATTGCTCTGACATGCATGTCAGATTTTCTGATTTTATTTGTGTACAGGAATCAATTAGAAAACACCCAGCGAATGCAAAAAAATAAAGTTTTCAGCAAAAGCCTAGCTGTGTAAACATGGCCAAGTATGTGTTTTATTTTTCCTTTTTTTTCATAGATGAGTCAGTCTTTTGTGTGTGGGAGTAAACCATGGCAGTGGACATCTGCTGTGGCTGTTTCTCTTCTGGAAGATTGTGGGTAGTGCCTTGAAGTAAGACATCATCTTCGCCCAGGTCAGTAGATGGTTGCAAACTGCTGTGGAAACAAACAGGAAATTAAATGCAAAGGTAAAACAACAGAGAGGCAGTTTCATGTTGACATACAGTACAATCCATGCAGCGATAGTTCTAAACATGGATTGTAGTTTTTTCAAAATTACACTAGAGGGCGCAAGTGAGTCATACATTTGCAATTTGGTCTTAGCTGAAATCATGACAGCATCAGCATGGCCCAAAAAACATATTGTACTAGGCCTGTGAGTTTTGAATCCGAAAATTCAGTAGGGAATAAAACCATTTGAACTGATTTTAATGAGAACAAATACTCAAAGCAGATGAAAAACTTCAGCATCTCACACAGTGGCAGTGTCAACAAAAAGCCATAGTGTCTTTTGAATGTGTTAAGGAAAGCAAAGCTCACCTATTCAGAGGACCACAAAGGCAATCCTCCCAGAAGGGAGTTCTTAAAAAAAAAAAAAAAAAAAAAAACCCTCTGCTTGAAATGTGACTCAATGTATTTGGGAAAGGAGGGCGAGGTTAATTCAGCTCAAGTATTATGAGCAACAAAGAGAGACAGGCAGGCCTCGGATCTGTCACAGTGATTCAGCCTGATGAGATCAGGTCATGAGGCACAGAACAATGACACAGTGTAATTCATGTGCTCCACAACGACAGCACTAATTACATACACACAACGTAAAATTGTTGGAAATATGACGAGTTGTGGAGCTGATGGACCTTTAGGCAGTATCTGTTTTTCCTTCTGGACACGGGGTCACGTTTAAGCCTGATGGCATTTATTCATGCACCACGTCTTTACTTCTCCTGGTGAGCATCTGTGTGGCATTTACATCACTGTCATCAGCTGACAAAAGAGAGTCACTCACCGCTGAAGGACGTCACTACTTCCTGGTTCAACCTGGGATCCTGAAGCAGCATTCTCAATCACCGCGGCAACGACACAGCCAGCCTCCATGATTCCTCACGACAGCAACACTCCACTGTAGAGAAACACGAGTGGGAGGGAAAGGAAGGGAGTGAGGGTGGGCGGATGGACAGCCAAGGAGAAGATGGCAGGAAGAGTCCGATGAAATAAAGCCGCTGCCAGACGTCAACCCACTGGAAAGAGCAGCTCGCGTGACTCTCAAGGCTGCAATCCACACAAACAAGACTGTTATCTACGATGACATCATGCAGCGGAGTCGGCAACTGCTTAACTGATAATACATGTGAGGCTGAAAATTCATGGTATGTTTATCACTGAAACATCAGTTTCTTTAAAGCGTAGTGCTGACACAAAAACACTCCCTGAAGGAAACGTGATGACTGTCAGAGCAGCTTCAGAGCATTTCATTGGATACCAGGAGGAGGGTTAAGGCCACTGTTTGTGCTGTGAAAATTAAAGAACATGTTTCATCTTCTTTTTCTTAATAATTTGAACAAATAAAATTCATATTTTTTGTATTTATATATAAATGAAGAATTTTAAGTATATTCCACTCAGAAATAACATGTCTGCCTCCATAGACTCACCACGTGACCTGGTGAAAATTAGCGACCTACTGCCCCATGACCAGTTCAAAATGGCTTCCGTATTTGCTGCCATGCTTAAAAACCTTCATATTTTTCAACACAAATAATCTAAGAAATATTAAAACTAAATAAATGTAAGTTCTGTTTTGTTTTGTTCACCATGCCTAAAAATATGCAGGATCATTGTTCTTGTGTTCGTAACGACTGGTTAGTGATTAATAACAATAACAACAACGGTGAACCCTGCACGATTAAGACTTTGACCTGGTTGCACATTGGACTGGTTGTCGGTTTGTTACTAAGGTAACACACGTAGACACACAAATATTCACACTCAGATTCATCAACCTGTCATATAAACAAATCTGTATGTCTGTAGACTTTGTACACAGAGGAATGCGGTGCAAGCAGCATAATAGCACACCAACGACAGTCGAGTCTGTGAGTCAATACAGCTAACCACTTCATCTTTGTGTTAAGACTGTATTCACACTACACACAGATGTTGTTTTTCTCAAATCTAATCTTTATGTCTTGACTTGTCACATTCACCTTTACATATTTGTACCTGTAATCTGATATCAGGGTTAAAATATCTACACACAACCCTTATTGCAAACAGCTATATACAGTATACAGTATACAGTGTGTGTGTATATATATATATATATATATATATATATATACACACACACACACACACACACACACACACACACACACACACACACACACACACACACTGTATATAGCTGTTTGCAATAAGGGTTGTGTGTAGATATTTTAACCAGTAACCATCTCAATGGCAGACATCCAAGAAAGAGTGTCAAAGATGAAGAGTTGGTCAGCACCGGGCCCCGATATGATCCATACATACTGGCTAAAGAAGCTGACAGCACTCCATGAGCGCCTAGCAGCACAGATGAACCAGCTGCTAAGGGATGGGACGCACCCAGAATGGTTGACTGAAGGCAGGACAGTCCTGATCATGAAAGACCCACAGAAGGGATCTACACCATCCAACTACCGGCCAATAAGCTGTCTCTGTACGACATGGAAGCTCCTGTCAGGCATCATGGCGGCTAAGATGAGTGGGCACATGGATCAATACATGAGCGGGGCACAAAAAGGAGTTGGTAGTAACACCAGGGGAGCCAAGCACCAGCTACTGGTGGACAGAGCAGTACACAGAGACTGTAAGAACAGGCAGACCAACTTGTGCACCGCCTGGATAGACTACCAGAAAGCCTATGATTCAATGCCACACACATGGATACTGGAATGTCTGGAACTGTATAAGATCAACAGGACACTAAGAGCCTTCATCCAGAACTCAATGGGGATGTGGAAGACAACCCTAGAGGCTAACTCCAAGCCAATTGCCCAAGTTAACATCAAGTGCGGCATATACCAAGGAGATGCACTATCACCACTGCTGTTCTGCATAGGCCTGAACCCCCTCAGTCACATCATCACAAAGAGTGGCTATGGATACCGATTCCGAAGCGGGACAACAAACAGCCACCTCCTCTACATGGATGACATCAAGCTGTATGCCAGGAATGAGCGAGAAATTGACTCATTGATCCACACCACCAGGATCTACAGCGACGACATAGGGATGTCATTCGGATTAGACAAATGTGGCCGGATGGTATCTAGAAGGGGCAAGATGATCAGAACTGAAGGGGTTGACCTACCAAGGGGCAGGATAGAAGACATCAAGGACAGCTACAAATACCTTGGAATCCCACAAGCTAATGGCAATCATGAGGAGGCCGCAAGGAAGTCATCCACAGCCAAATACTTCCAGAGAGTAAGGCAAGTCCTGAGAAGTCAGCTGAATGGCAAGAACAAGGCCCGAGCCATCAACATGTATGCACTCCCAGTCATCAAATACCCCGCTGGGATCATAAGCTGGCCAAAGGAGGAGATAGAAGCCACAGATATTAAGACTAGAAAGCTCCTCACCATGCATGGAGGGTTTCACCCCAAGTCCAGCACCCTGAGGCTGTACACTAAGCGGAAAGAGGGAGGCCAAGGACTAGTGAGCATCAGGGCCACTGTCCAGGATGAAACATCAAAGATCCAAGAGTAGATCAGGAAGATGGTCCCAACAGACGAACTGCTTGGTGAATGCCTTAGACAGCAGAAACCTGAGGAGGAAGAGGAGGAGGAGGAGGGGGAGACAACATGGAGGGACAAGCCCCTACACGGCATGTACCACCGTCAGATAGAGGAAGTGGCTGATATCAAGAAGACCTACCAATGGCTGAATAAAGCTGGACTGACAGACAGCACTGAGGCACTGATCATAGCAGCACAAGAACAGGCCCTAAGTACAAGAGCAATAGAGGCCAATATCTACCACAGTAGATCTGACCCAAGGTGCAGGCTATGTAAAGAAGCCCCAGAGACAGTCCAGCATGTGGTAGCAGGGTGCAAGATGCTAGCTGGGTCAGCATACATGGAGAGGCACAACCAAGTAGCTGTGATAGTGTACAGGAACATCTGTACCCAGTATGGACTAGAAGTACCCAAATCCCAATGGGACATACCACCAAAGGTGGTTGAGAACAACAAGGCTAAGATCCTGTGGGACTTCAGCTTCCAGACTGACAAACAGCTGCTAGCTAACAAACCGGACATAGTGGTGGTGGACAAAGAGCAGAAGAGAGCAGTGGTGATAGATGTGGCGATTCCAGCTGATGCCAACATCAGGAAGAAGGAACATGAAAAGATTGAGAAGTATCAAGGGTTAAAAGAGCAGCTGGAACACATGTGGAAGTTCAAGGTTAATGTGGTCCCCGTGGTAGTAGGAGCACTTGGGGCAGTGACCCCCAAACTGGAAGAGTGGCTCCAGCAGATTCCTGGAACAACATCTGAAGCCTCAGTCCAGAAGAGCGCAGTCCTAGGAACAGCTAAGATACTGCGCAGAACCCTCAGACTCCCAGGCCTCTGGTAGAGGACCCGAGCTTGAGGATGACACACAGATACCACCCTACAAGGGTGAGAGGGACATTTTATATATATATGTATGTATATATATATATATATATATATATATATATATATATATATATATATATATACACACACACACATACATATATATATATATATTAGGGCTGTCACTTTAACGCGTTAATTAGATTAATTAATTATGCTGCAACTTAATGCGCTATAAAAATTAATGGAATTAATCGTGAGTGGCAAGTCAATGCGCAAGCATTTTTTAGTTTTGGCCCATTGAGTGACCCGTAGGCTGCAATGTGATTAATTAGATTAATTAATTACAAATCCTGTAATTAGTTAGATTAATTTTTTAATCGCCTGACAGCACTAATATATATATATACATATATGCACATATATATATATATATACATACCGTATATACACACAAACATATATATATACATACATGTATATATACATGCATACATATACACATACATATATACATACATATATACATGCATATATACATATATACCGCGGTGCACTGGCGTCGTGCCCGGAGTGTCCCCCGGCTCACGCCCTATGTCAGCTGAGTTAGACTCCAGCTCCCCGTGACCCGCTACGGCGGATGAAGCGGTAGAAAATGAATGAATGAATGTACATACATACAGTATATACATACATATATATATATATATATATATATATATATATATATATATATATATACACTGTACATACATACGTGTGTGTGTGTTTGTATGTGTTGTCAGATATCACATAAAATCTGACGACATTGTATCAGAGGTCAGATTTCATGTGGTTTGTGTTGTTCCCACGGTCATAAAAAAAACTGTCTACGTCACATATGAGGGAGATAAAACAAAGAAATAGATCTGACTTGTAGTTTGACAAAAGGGGGCAATGAAAAACTCATAATTTGAAAAATAAGTAATATGGATAAATAATACAAATTTGGTTTTGGTTATTTTCGTTAATTTTTTTAAAAGTCCATATGTAGAAGTTATTATCCTAAAATAAAAAAGGCCACAGTATTATAAATACGTCTGATACTGGCCTTCTTCATTTTCAGGAACATGTTTAATCATGTGCCCTTTTTTCAATCCCTCACTGATACTGACTTCACACTCCAATACTCCTCCTCCTCACTTAATGTAGTGTAAACGAATGAAAGGAACATAGAAATGTCCTGATGAAGTGAAACTTGATTATTCCAGATTTTTCACAACACTATTCCCTTTTTTATATACATGTAAAAAAAAAAATCCTTTAATGAAAATGAGTCTATTTTACTACTTCTTGGAGCAGGTCTGCCAACCAGCCCTGGTCCGACCCACTGTGGTAGCAGTTTCCCACCAGCCTCTCTGGCCTGCAGCCCACTGAATTGCTGTTGACTGACTTCCACAAAACCTCATGACTCAGCAGAATGTGAGCAGGCAGACAGGAATACAGACTAGATCGAGCTCCGCTCTATTCCTGTCTCACCCCACTGATAGGCACCGTAACCTTGCCAGAGCAGAACAAATGCATTACACATGCAGCCAATTAATTCACCGTTAAGAGGAGCCACATTAAATTTCATACGAGCCACAAGGGAAGAGTTGAGAAAGTCATATGAACGAGTTCGTTTATGTAGAACAACAGGAAAACAAAACTGTATTGCAGTAACCAAGATACAGCGAACGTCTTATGTTTAGGCTACAGAGCGCTAAGGGAAGGCAGAGTTTCTTTGCAGCTACATGCATTCCATGATTAAAAAATGTTGCATGGCACGCAGTGTAACGCCTGACCTTGCTGATTGTGTAACGTCAGACTGTGATTCTATTCAAGTGTAGGAAGATGCTGCACTTCACAAAGCAGGAGGGATAGATCGGCCAGTAGGACACTTTAACACTGATCCGCGCTGCAAGATGTGGGCGAAGACAACTGAGAACAACACAAAAAAGCGGTGTTACAGCAAGCACCACAATACATCAAAGGAGACTATTTTGGAAATCGCTAAAAGAGGTTGAGCTATAAAAAGAAAAAAAAAAGAACATCATGATTTTAAGGAGGTATATTGCTCCATATAATATATGTTATTGTCCACAGATGAGAATATTAAGTTGAGGATATTAACTGATACTTTCTGTAGCATCACATGAGAAAAAATAGAACAATGTCAAACCAGGTGCTGCAAACTGTTTGACACTGGTTTGATGTTAGAAGCACTAGAACCAACACCAACACAACAGTCTCTAAACGAGGGGAAAAAAAAAACACATTTTGGTCGAGCATACATTTGGTCGAGCAGACATTTCCAGATGCAATGCTGTAGACGCTGTCTACACACCAGCCTCAGAGGGAGAGACACTCTGACATCAGGAGGCTGGAGCAGCACAGGAGGACGAGGCCCTGGTATCCAATGGCCTGCATGCCGTTTTCAAGAAAATAGGGCAGCCTACAGAATCTCACACACTGTTTATGAAACTGGAATCCAACATGAACAAGTGTGCTGAAGAATGACCGCCTACATACAGAAACTGAGGCTATGAAATGCACAGCAGATGCATCTGTGACTCACAGCTACTGTTTGACATAATGGAATGGATGGATGGATGGATGGATGGATGGATGGATGGATGGAAGCAAGGAAGGAAGGAAGGAAGAGAAGAAGGAAGGAAGGACGGAAGAGAAGAAGGAAGGAAGGAAGGACGGAAGACTGCTGAGGAAGCAAAAGAATTATACAAACTGCCATTCCACCTGTTTCTGCATCTGGTTGAACAGCATAGGTGGGCGTGCACACACACACACATAGACACACAGACACACACACACACACACACGCAGGGGGCATGCAGGTGATAGGGATGTAAAGTGACGTGCAGCTCCTTCGTGGTGCTCCCCCAGTGAGCACACACACACACACACACACACACACACACACACACACACACACACACACACACACACACTCAGCTGCTATTAGAGGTGATATGTCTCATATATGAATATTCAGCGGGCCGTAAAGTACAAAACCAAGTCACATTTTCATAATAGCAATGTTAGTTAAATGTAAGCTACCGCAGACCTTAGTGGACAGACTCAGCGTGGGCCTTGAACCAGTTTGGATAAACAGCTGATGACAAGATCATTTACAATATTCTTGTCTCGAAGCAGAAGAATGAATGAATGAATGAATGAATGAATGAATAAATGAATGAATGGATTAATAATTAATTAATTAATTAATGTATCTTAGAATTTATCTTTTATAAAACAGCTGAAAATACCAGAATGTGGAGGGAGTCTTAATATTTCCCACTGCGCAATCCATTACACCAGTAGAGCTGATCTATAACCAGAAATAAAATACAAATAGTGGTTTGATTGCATTTTTAACAAGTCATATTTCAACAAAGATAAAAATATTTAATCTCTTAGTGGGACTCCTCTGGACTGAATGTGTGCAACAATAACCGCTCCACTAGACAGAATAAGAGCTAGCATTTTGACCAGAAGCTTCATCACCATCATCTCAGTGTGACTGAGGTGATGACGTTGCTGCCCCACCAGCTTGTAGGATTTAAAAAAACCTGTATGGTGCTCTGCTCTCAGTGAGACACAAGGACATATATTTGATAATATTAACCATCTTAACCGGGGCTTTGTTACTCATTTCAGTTCCTGGAGGAGGAGGAGGTTGTGGGGGTCATAATATTCTTGAAATCTATACGAGTGGAATCAATTTAATGTCATCTCACACTGAGCCATGCCACAGCTCAATTTTTGCCCTGTTAACTAGGGTCACTGTGATCCCCGATGAAGGGCAAAGAGTGGGATGAACGGCAGGCGATTATGTTGTAGACAACAAACACCCAAATTTTTAATCAGAAAGCCAATCTGTCACCTAAGCATTACAGTAGACAGACCTTTCTATTTCAGCATTGATGGGCTTCAGCTGAAAGGATGGGTGACAGTAAAACAGACGAGTAAGAGGACATTTTAAGTCAGGAATGTATATCTGAAAGATGTAATCATGCTGTTGGCTAACTAATAGAATATTACTTCACTATGCAGATGATGTTGTTCTGTTGGTATCATCAGACTGTGATCTTCATCATATGATTGACCATTTAAAACAATAACTAAAGCAACTGGAATAAGAATCTGTGTTTCCGTATCTGAGGCGATGGCTCTCTGCCAGAAAATGGTGGATTGCTCCCTGGGTTGGGGACAAGTTGATGGCTCAAGCAAAGACATTTAAATATCTAGGAGTCTTGTTTCAGGATGTCATTATGTTGTAATAATACTGCATTACATCAGTAAATGTACTGTGCTTTTACATATAAGATTGCGTGCTGTAGGGGACAGGTTTCACTGTTAGCATATGAATCTTGTATTTTATAAACTGTCAGACACCAATCACATCAGGGCTGTTGGAGAAACAATCCAACATTCATACCACATTACTTAGAATATCACGATTATAGGGTTTACACCATAGTGTAAGGCTCTCCTGAATGACTGTTTTCTTTATTGTGCTATCAGTATTATTTGTTGCATTCATTGTAAAATATTTGGATGATAAAATGGCGGAAACCAAATGATACACTTGCTTGAAAACCCTAAATATTTGATCGCTCCTGAAAATACCTGGTCGTTACATTTTCTAAAATAAAATGAAGAAGCAACATACAGATTCAAAGATTACCATGGAGCGTAATTAAAACTCCCATAAATGCTCAGAAATAGCTCAGAAACTTATTCATTAAAATGTATGAAAATATAAAATTCTAAAGCCTTATTGAGGTATTAATGTTTATAAGGCTGTTGTTCTGCGCTGACTGATGACACATTTGGTACCCAACCTCTGCATTACAGACATTCCCAGAAAAACAGCACCAAATTCCTCCAGACAAACAGACAAACTCACATTTATTTTCTTAAACTCTGATGCAATCACAAACACATAATCAGTCCTCTGAACCAAATGGAAACTCAACTGGGAACCAGTGGGAAAAGTTCCCCACCAGTGTACTCTGACCTGTTGTGCCAGTCAACTTCACACACGCGCAAACATGCACACCGCAAACACGCACGCACCTAATGCGTGCGTGCACACACATACACACACACACACACACAAACACACCTACACAATACACACACACACACACAAACACACGCACAACAGTGTAATTTTTCAACGTCAGTGTTGATTGGTTTCTACTCTAGAAAAAAAAAAAAAAAAAAAAGCCACCAGGTGTTAAGATGATACGTTCAAGGACAGTCGGTTAAACATCGTGTCCCTCGCCTACATGTAGTTTGTGACAGCCCTACCTGTAACTGCTCGGTGCTTCACTCCGATGCCTCCTCTATGATGCTTCTCGACGAGGAAACATGATGCCAGCATTGCACTGCAAAACCTTCATGTCCGACATCCACAAGCTCTGCAGCTGACTGCGTGGGGTATTTGATTCTCGCAGACGACCTGTGCCGGGGTGGAACATCTCCGTAGCGGGTTAAGGACTCATCCCAGAGAGCTGCGACCGTCCGTCCGCCCGTCTGCCGCGAATCTGCACTCGCCACCTGGTGCGCGCTCCAGTGGCCTCGTGCCCGCGCGTTCGGTAGGCTATGTTTCAGCTCGTGGGATTTCCAGACCCCTTCAAAATCGAATGTGAGGTAGGCGTGGGATCATGCATGGTACCCCTGTGTGTTAAGACGCACCAGCCCGAGGAGCCCCCCATCTGGCAGATTGTGCCGTGTTAGATAATGCCTGGTACAGAATTACATAACCATCTAGTGTAGGTGGGGTGACAGTGAGAGGAGTAAAACCTGGTGTGCAAATCACTTCATCCTCTGGATCATCTTATTCTGTTCGTCCACTTAATAGATCATCAGGAATTCAGGTACTGTATCATTTTAATCGAGAAATTGAATGTTGGTCCCTACAATAATAAATGTACTTATTAACAAAGTCATTCCCTGTCAGCGTGGAGTCCAACAGGAATCCTCCTCCTCATGGACTAACGCAACCTCCAGATTACGTCATCGTGTGGGATGGAAGCCCTTTCCTCGTGGAGATTTTCCAGAATCCGAGCCCGCACATTTTAACTTTATTTAAGGACAAAAGCTAATACAAATATAAAATAATTATAATTGTCCTGTTTAGATGATTGAACAGGAATATTTCAATTTTTTGTAATGAACCAGGTTAGTATATCAAATCATTTACTTATTTAATTTGCAGCTATTTATTGTGCATACATTTGATCATGTTTTAATTTTTCTACCTGTTTTATGACATCTTGAACACCAAACATTAAATGGCTTACAAACCGGCTAACCATAAGAATAAGGGTGTATTGCCATTTAGATCATGTGCCATGATAAAGAAGCTCATCAGCTGATAAAGAAGCTCAGCCTCAGGAGTGTTGGATGATCTCATTGGCTCCACGTCACACTTCTCAACAATAAACTAAAGCTGCTCATTTTTTTGTTTCTCAGCTCACCATTTATTGTCCTAATTCCAGCTCAGCCTACACACAATTCATTCTTTTTGCATTTAGTTCGGAGACAGCAGAGCCAATGTCAAAACATGAATCCTTTAAATACATGCATGCATTTACATTCAGGTTTTGATCTTGATTCAGCATTTTTGTTTTGTTGAGATTAATTAATATCAAACTTTATGGATGTTTTGATTTTTATCTTACTTTTGATGAATGAGAAATAAACCTGGTGCTTTAAGCCCAGAGACCATGTGTCCTACAAAAAAAAAAAAAAAAAAACCCCTGACCTGATAAAGCTGCTATTTCTATACTATAGTTCACTGTCTAATACTTACACCCTGTGTTCAAAACATGAACTACACTTCCTGTTTGACCGAAACTATGTGAAAAAATACAGGAAAGATAAGTCTCTTTTCAGTTTTTTTTATTATATCAAAATACAAAAATTTGAGAGGAAAATTTCGTATGGGACTGAGCATTGGAAATGATATGGTGACATGAGTACAACACTTCTTCCGTATTCTGACAGACACAGAGCATAGATCATGTGCTAAGCCCATGTCTACATCATGATGAGCCACCTGGAGTGAGCCTGTGCATTTTCTCTGTGAAGGCTTTTGATGGATCTGTATCCAGGCCACGTTGGTAATAGGCCGGAGTGTTTTCACGTCATAGTTCATCAGGTTTCTGTTTACTCAATAAAGAAACGAGATCCATGGCAGTTGAACATGAGGAGTGAGAAAGACATGATCTCAGACATCTCAGATACAGAATTCATTGGACAGCAGTGGCAAACTAGAGAAAAGTAATACAAATATTATACATAAGGCTTTGGTACAGCACCATACAGTATGAGTTAATTGCTCACAAAAAGTTAAGTGAAGCTTAATACCTGATGTAACGACAGAACAGAATGTTAAATATAAAAAAATGGAAAAGAGGAACAACAGGTTATCAATTCAAAATTCAAACAAGAAAAAATGTTTCTGCTTTGAAATATTTACATATGGACATTGTAGAACACAACTTAATGAACATTATGAAGAAATTTCTCTTCTCCAAAAAACAATGAACAACATAATACCGAATGTAAACATGTGATGTACAGCACAGAGTTAAGTGGATGAAAATGAAATGTAATCTTTTTTCCTTTTTAAGCACTACTTGGTTTGCTTGAGTATGAGCAATAGCTAAAACAGTCAACGATGTAGTGCTTATTGTAGCCTACGATAATAATACATTCTAGTTTCTCAGTGCTGGTACACATGAAAAAACAGAGAATATAGAAAATACTACATATTTCTATTTTCCATCCAATAACAACCAGCTCAGATGTCCATGAATGATTGCTAAATAGGCGTCTTTTTGTATTGACTCTACATGCAAGATTAATACAATAAAAAAATCAAATTGGTTTCTAAGTATCATCCTACCAGCACCTAGTGATGCGCTAAAAGCTGTAAGCAGAAAAATTGGAAAACACAAAAAAAGTAGCTAACAGTACGTCCAAAGCAGCCCTCTTAAACACTGTACATGTTTCTCTTGAGTATTTTAAAAAAAAGAGCCCGGAAGACGACATCCATAAGTAAAACCCATGAAGGGGATGTACAAGCTTTCCCAAGACCTTTCTACCGGAGAATCAGCAATAAATACAAATGCGGTCTGATGACTACTCATGGCTATACTGTACAGTACTAGTTGTAGTTCTACCGTCAGAACAGTGGTGAGATGATGCGACACGGTTACGCCCCTGCAGTAGTGTGCTTGAAAAACAGTGCTGTTAACAAAAGATGGTAGAACCACAGGAAGTGTGCAGAAAAAGATCTCATCGTGACCTGAAAATGCTCTCAGATTTCCCTCGCACGTGTCCAGTGGTGTGTACTACAATATAAATCAGGTGATGTTTCTCCTTTTGGGTTAATATTCTCTATATCATCACAAATATACTTTAGAGAGGGTACCTTGGAAGCACAGACAGACGACGCAAACACACTATAGAAAAACAGGTCATCTTAGAGTTCATCTGAATGTCACAAATCTCTAATAGTTGAGGTTATACGACTATTTTCCAGTATTGTCTATCACTGTCATCACACCATGATACTGTTATGATAAGGACCTACAGTGTCTACCGGAGCTAGTTTAGTTGCTCAAACACACAGGGCAGAAAGATTTGCTCTTGGAAACAAAAAAAAACCCAAACCAAAACAACAGAATCTTTAGACCTCTATTCTACAGCACCACAAAGTTTAACATAGCACCAAGTCGTTATGTTCAAAGCAACTATGCTCTAACACGTTTTCCTTTATCAAACTAATGTAAACACACTTTCCTCCACAGCACGTATTGTACATGACTAAAGCATGTCTGTGAATCTTAGAAAAAGGTTTCCTTTAGTTTATTTGCTTTGGACACCTGAAGGCGGAGGATCTGGAGGGAAACTACACGTGTGCTCATGAACGGGCAAAAAACAGTATTACTTTGATCCAGACATATTGTTCTAGCGGGAAACACACTTCTGCTTCTAAAGCTTTTTCCAATTGGCATTCACATATTATACATCAGATAAAATACTAGTCAACTTGTGCAGCCAGCGGGGTATGGCAATAATACATTGTACGGTACTAACATGAAGGTTTCTTTTCTTCTCAGGTAAAATAAGGTCTGCTAAAAGTATGACAAATGAGGCACCTTAAAATGTTTTAGAAACATTATCCATTTAAAGCCGTACTGTAAGCAAATACTTTTATATATAATCTAATTTCTTTTTCCTTGGGATCCCTCCCGTCTTTTCATACATGCTCGTACAAGAATGTCTTCCTGTAAAACACGATTTATCTTTACAAATACAATACATACCATGTACAGTACATAACAAATATAGATTTTTTTTTCCTCATTATCTTACACAAAACCAATTTGTTAAAGTATGCACCACGACTCTCGCTTTCAGGCAACCATCACTTTCTCACTCATCAGAAGAGTTTGCGATTTCAGTAAGCGGACATTGAGTCGAGTCATCCATGCAGACGTTTGTCTGAAAACCTGTGATTTGTTGGTAGCAGGTGGAAAAAATATCAGATGTGTCTTTGAATGATTGAACTAGTATCAGCGATGAGAAGAAACTGTTTTGGTAGTCGTCAGAACAGAAGGAGCTTGGTTCGAAACCTGTGCAGAGCCCGTTAGTTACCAATAGAGGGAAACACACCAAAGTGAAGCTTAATGTTCCGACTGCTCATCTCACCGATCACAGCTGCACTAGAAACGCTGACGGGTCATTCAATGTACTGTGACGACGGGACATTCATCTCCTATACAGCAAAACATACATTCATTATCGGTTAGTGTCGAAAAATTAACAAACACACAGAGAAATAGCTAGCAAGTAATATGCAGTCCTTAAAGATAAACAGTCAGGGTGGCTATTGTTTGTTTTCCTGTTGTTTGTTTACAGCTTTATGAATCAATCACATTTCCTTAAACAGTTGCTGTTAATCATTAACATCCTCACTCCACTGGTTTGTCCTCTCTGTGTGGAAACTCCTGTTTAGCTCTGTACTTTTCCACCAAAGGTGTATTCATTCATCTGTTGGCTTTTCTGAATGTTTGTCTTATTTGTACGGGTGTTCTTGTGCTGTCCTATCTTATTTGAAATATACATGTGAAACAAAAAAGAATTTTGTGTCATATAGCATCTTATCTCGTGTGTCCTTGGCAGAGAAAGTAAATACACACACAATATCGGAGTCCCTCACTCCCAGAGAAGGGATGGATGAGAGAAGGCGAAGGAAAAGGCAGTTATGTTAGAATAAACAAGAGAGAAAAAGGCAAAAAAAAGGCACCTTATGAAGTGCCGCGTCTCACAAATGATTCCTCAATAATGAAATACATACATTACACTTCACAATTTGTCACCCTGTTCTTCTGAACCTTACAAAGTCCAAGCTTTCTTGGGTGTTTAAGCCCCAGATTATTTATTTAGAAGGCTAGCATTACTATCGCAACACGCTCTGACGATGGGTGTAAACACACCGAGCACTAGAATTAAGACATTCCTCTAACAGTTGGCATTGGATTGTGAACCGAAATAAACACAAGAGGCTATGCCGGCAATTACTGATAATAAAAAGCTTTCAAATTAGATCAAGTTAGGCCGTATAATCCATTCAAATGAGTGTGGTGTGTGACATAAACCTTTGAACCATTTATTTCATACGTAAAAAGGTTGAGTACATACAGTATACCACAAGAACTACAGCAACTCTGCGTTTACTCTGAGGTATATTTTGTGGTAGGAACCCTGTGTTGAAATACTGACACTATTTGTATTGTAGGAAAGGTAGACTCTTCCTGTCAGAGGACGCACCAGGCTTCACATTACACTGTTTCACTGAAAAACCTAAAGTGATGGACCCCTCAATGACCAGTGAGTGAAAAATCTTTAACGTGTTGTGACGTACGCAATCAACACATCATTATTACTGTAAGAGGGAGCTTAATTCCCTTGTTTTACTATTTATATACATTATATATTTCAGAGCATTTTCAAGTGGAATTCCTCAGAGACAAGTAGTCAACTCAGAAAAGCCATTGTTCTTGTCTTCAAGTAAGATCTCCAAATTCAGGGTATCCAGTTGGACGTTTGCCTCCCACTCCCCAAACTTTTGGAGATGATAAGAAATGCATTAGCTTGATACGGGGAGTCGGGACGGCTTAAGTTATGTTTCTTTTTTTCTTTTCTTTTCTGGGGGAGGTCTGTCTGATGGCTTGGTGGGTGCACAGCTCAGCGTAGAGTCCCATAATTTGGGCCCTCGGAGTCTGCTCCTGCCAGAATGCCTGTCTGGTCCTCCTCAGTCTGCCTGCGGTGCAGGAAGGAGGTCAAAGAGATATAGGGGTTCTTCTTGTTCTGCTTTTTCCTCTTTCTCTGGAGGTTTACATCCCGTCCCTCTTGGGGTGTCTGAGATTGCTGCTGGGTCTGAGAGGGACACACACCTGACAGGGAAGCAGAGAGAAAAGACCAGGAGTAACACACCACCCACATGTTTTAAGATCAATCACTTTCATCTTTTCACTCACCGTCAGAGAAACCACTTCCCCTTCCGGAGGTTGTGTTGTTATTGTTGTTGGCGGCTGCTCCCTTTACTTTAGTAATACAGTGGTGAAGCAGTGCTGGTAAGCTCTCAGACCTTGCAGGATCACTAGACACACCTAGAGGTTCCCTGAGGAGAAAAAAAGACAGCACAGCAAACGTTTTCCTGCATTCATTGCAGCTGTTGTTCAGTCCTAACTCAGATGTGAAAAGACAGACATTTGCATAGCTATTCTCAGTAGATGTGATTGAATTTAATTCTACTGAGAGCCATTTCACCGGTATGATACATTTCCATTTTCTCACTGCATCGATGGATGATTAAAGTTGGACACAAACAAAAAAGAAGTAGGGAAAACAAAGGAATAGTTTACATAAGGTGAATTTGGTGAATATATTGGCTGTTACATTTCTTCTCAGACAGTTTTTACATCAAAGACCCTGTCTATGAATTAGGAATTATGATTTTGATATTTTTTCTTGTAATGTCAATGATATAAAATATCCCTTTCACTTCAGGTTCCATAATTGTAAAGCTACAAACATTAAAATGTAGCGACAATACTAACAATCCATGTCAGATCATATGTGATTATTGTGCTCACTGAGGGTCTTTAAGTAGTGACTGTGTGAGAAGAGCAGCACTGACTTCCTTGCTGTATAAAACTCATAAAATGAAAATAATGTTTGGAATTGCAACATTGCCATTTAGGTAACATGAAACTAAATTTACAGATTCTCTATGAAATTCTCCTGTTTCTTATTTCAGTAAATGTGCAGTACATGCACTGAGACGTTTGCACTCATTTCAAAGCAAAGTGTGTGAACTGATGTGATTTAACACTGCTAGGCTATGATTGGTTATGGTGGCAGTTATTTGTTCAGTTTCATTTGTTCAATAAAACAAGACCCCCGTCATCATGAGAAAACAAATGGATGTTTCCTTATCCTCACTAAATGATTCCTTTTATTACTCACAGTACTTATCTTACATCAGTACTGCCACAGCAGCATTTGATCTAACGTGAAAAAAAAAAAATCCTGTTCCTCTCATTAATGGATGCTAGTCTGACTGCTGAACTCAAACCACGGTCTATAAAGGTGGGCTCATGCTACAGTAGAAGATCATATCTAGAATCTAAAGCATGCACACACTGTAAGACTGCACAGTAATGGGGCATCGTACATGACAGGATATCTTTTAGAATGTCCTGCCAGAGGGGGCAGTGAATGCATCGTCTTGTGTGATCTCTCGTGAAGCAACCTAGTTTGTAGTGAAAAAACAAACAAGCAGAAGAAACAGATGTGGAAGAAGAAATGATTGCGAAGAGTCTGTTCTTCAACAAGAACTACAGGTGAAATCAGGTGTGATTAAACACCTAGACACTCATTTTAACAATCTACATAAATAAAAGTGTGGTCTTGAGAAAATAAATTTACTAAATCTGCCTTACGTTTCTTCAAGATAACAACAGATATGAAGCCGTTATCGCAAGAAAACAAGAGTCATTATCTCAAAGATGATTGCAAACACAACCATCCCCAGGTTTATGTGCAGAAAAGGAATGTTTTTGAAGCCCAAACTATTTTCAGTTCATGAGTAATACACACTATATTTGATGAAAAATAATCAATGTAAATTAGTGACAAAAATAATCACATGAAATCAAAGTATCTACTTCATCATAGTATGCAGTCTGTCTAGAACGTAGCTTTACCTCATACCAAATACTTTGGTTTTGTTGTCCATCTCTCAAAGAAAGATGTAATAAAATTAAATTAAAACCCAATAGAGTCATAAAAGCTTTCAGTTCAGCTTCTTGAGGCTCAACGGTGGCTCAATTTCAAGGAACTAAAAACAAACATCTTCAAAATGTGACTTAATATTTCGTAAATCAAGTTGTTGTGCCAATCATGTATTGTTTGAAAAAGGCATAGGAACACAAAGCTTTAGCGATGCTGTCCATCACTTGTCACTGTGGAGAGAGAGATTGAGAGCATTAGCAGAGAGGGGGAGACAAATGTGAGAATTGCAACAGTCCTGTACAGATACAGAACATTTTCACCTAAACTGTATGCAGAGGCCACAGTGTGGTAAAGATAGTACATTTCCATAGACATGAACACTGTACAGCACACTTTCATAAACATGAACACTGCGTACAGAGGCTTCACCATGCTGACGGGAGGAGATGGCAGGAAGAGGAAATGGCCGTTAAAGAACAAGTCACATGACAGGAAGAGGAAATGGCCATTAAAAACAGTCACATGGCAGAAAAACGAAAGCACTTAGGACAACAAATGTGACAGAATTTAGTTTGAGAATTGTTGTTATTTGTTTGGTTGTAGAGAGAAGTTTAGAGAATGCATGCATGGCATTTTGCACATGGAACAAAACTTTAAAGGGGAATACTCCAGTCTATCATTCATGTGCGTCCTCCATTGATTCAAGGCTTTTTTTGTTGCAGGGAAACAGGTCAGTATTCAAACAATCAAAAAGATAAAAATGCTTCTCCCCAGTCTAAAACTGATCCTCCTGCTTGCTCACAAGCCTAATTCCTGCGGCTTACGCCGCAGCAGGCTTACTGTGCCTTCACAGTGTATTGACAAATGTGTCCTGCAGTCATTATTACCATTAGTTGTATTTCACTTGAATCCAGCACAGAGGCACAACCCAAAGCGATTCCCCTTTAAAGGAGAGAGTGATTAGAGCCCTCCCCCTGCTGACCCCTCCCCTCTCAGACATGGGTCCGACCCTTACCTATTGCGGCGTGGGGGACCGGGTCACAACGCTGCCCAGATAGCTGAGATCAATCAAAAACAAATTACGTAAGACCCTTACCCTCTATAAAGCAGCAGCCCTATAAGATACCTTCCCTTACAGCTCAGTGATGCAGGGGCAAGTCTCTCTTTCATGGCTTTAGCCGTGCTATGAGTGTAGCTCGTAGGGCTGTGAGGTGGGTGTGAGGGGGCGCAGGAAGGTCCACAGTACAGAAACTATGGGATACATTGGTATATTGGCTCAGCTATGATTGCATTTAGGTGCACAAGTAAAAACTGGATTGCTTTAGTCTGTATGAAGGGGCGCTGATCTATCATACTGAGGTGAGATTTGGCGGTCGTGTTTCAAGATTAAAGGCTTATAATTTGCATTATTATGTATAAGTTTATATTAAAAGTACTCAAAATCCAACTATGCTTAATACATTCCTTAGTAATGCTGTGTTATGGTGATATATGGCTGGATAAATATGTTTTGGCTGTTTTTATCCTCCTCCATCAACAAGACAAATGATTTTCTATTTAGCTCTTAAATTTATCTGATAATTCTCTGAAATATGTTAGGGCATAATGATATTTATAGTTCTCAAGTTATTATTTAGACTCAGATATGATTCGATGGCTTTTACTACTGCAGAGCAGTTTTTACTCTTAATTGTTAATGACTTGATTTTGTTAATTAACATCTAAAGAGGTTTTTCAAAATAGTAACCTAAAGGTTATTAAAATATACACTTATTGCCGTTGTTACTATTAGCAGGTTCTAACTGTTCAACAATTAAATTAAAATAAATGACATATTAACCATTGATAAAACCATTAGAGCTCCCTAATGCTTTATAATAGGTGAAGTGAGCCTGCAATATTATTTGAATTATGTGAGTGCAATAAAAAAGGTAATAATAGTTTATCAAATATTCAGTTTGTTTGTAAAGTTGTACGAAAATACATTTTCCTAAGTCTTTTGATTATTGATATGATGCAATGTAATTTAGATCCAGCTTTTAAAATTAGTTAAATGTTTAGAAAAAACATTCTAATTGTCACATTTTATTTTTAGTTTTGGCAGTTCTATATGAAAAGATCTATTTGATGAGATAAAAAAAATGTTGTAAATAATTTAAAAGAAATCAATACTTTATATTAAAAGTAAAACTGAGGTTTCACATGCCATCAGGTTAAGGGATTTTTTTTTTTTCACGATGTGATACAATGTGTGCTAAATGCAATTACATGCCTTCTGCATATTTATTAACAATATGCACCTTAATTATGCCTAAGTGAAGACATCAATTTAAGCTGCTGAGAAAGTACTGAGAAACTTTGGAATAGAGAGCAGACATGGAGAGAAGTCTCCATTTTGAATAAACATATGGCTATTCTCTACTGGAATGGATCACCTACCCTGAGGCTGATATCTGGAGCTGAGAGGGCTCTGAGGGTAGCATCTCCTCCTCTGTCCTTCTCTGGGATGGCCTCTGCCCGAAAACATCCCTGCCCTCCTGAGGGGGAGAGGGGGACTGGGAGGGATAACTGGCTGCAGTGGAGGCGTAGGACATGTGAGCGTGGTAACTGGGGCTGGGTTGCCTGGCGCCCTGAGTGGGAGAGGCGGTCAGGGAAGACCTCCGGGAGAAACTGACAGTGGCCGAGGGCTGCAGAGTGATTTCAGGCATCTCCAGAGACCGAGAGGTGCGGAGAATGCTAGGACGAGGAGGGGGGCGCACTAAAATGTCTGGAGAGCCTGGCTGGGTGCTGAGAGGGCTTTGGGAGAGTGGAGAAAGTCGAGAGGGCTGAAGTACTAGCGGGGGTAGGTTGGGGTCTGCCCGGCGCCCCGCCCTCGGGCTGAGCCAGGACTGCGGGCTACTACTGGGGGCTGTGCTTGGGCTCCCTGCGCGGGCTGCCGGGTCAGAGTAAGGCAACACTGGTACACCCACACCGTGGGCCGTGTGTCTGAGCTGGCCGAGACTCTGGGCCTGTTGCATAGCTAAACGCCTAACCGGAGGCCCCAGGAGCCTGTCTCTGCCTGGGGGTGCCACAGGGACCTCCAGCTGCAGGAGTCCAGGGCTTGATGGATCCTTTAGGGGAGGGAGTTGCAGGCGACTTGGGGGCAGAGAGTGCGGTGGGTACGGTGGTGGGTCAGGAAGGTCCTGGTGGTGATGTAAGGGATGGTGAGGCGGATATATGAACCTTGGACCCCCTAAACCCAAGAACTGTAACTCATGTGGCTGCCAGCTTTCGGGTGAGCGAGGAGGAGGGCTCTGTGTGTGAGACAGAGAATGGCCAGAGGCAGAGTACTGATGGTGCTCCGTCTCTCCACTCTCCTCGGGAATGGAGGGGTAACCGAAGGGCCCCTCTGCGGTGCCAGGGGGGGATGACAGAGCAGAGCTACGTGGGCTGATGTCAGGCATGTAGAATGGTGGTGGAATCCCTGATTCACCGCGACTGCCGAGATACCCATAGAATGGGCCCTGGGGAAAGCCGCGGTAGCGGGAGGTCGGTGCCTGCCCTGAGGCGTGAAGTGCACTGCCCTCTGCAAAGCTCATACCTTCCATGGGCCTGTGTAGGCGGGGGCTGTACGTAGGGGGCTGCGTAGACTCCAGGCTGGAGGACGTTGGGGAGAGCTGGGGCCGCAAGGTGGGCATGACGGGCGGCAGAGGCCCAGGGTCAAAATCATTCTCCTCATCCGACTGCCGAAACTCAGGGTACATGTCAGACTCCTCTGCGAAAGGGAAGCCATGGATACGACGGGGCGGTGGACTGCTCTCCATGACGAAGCGGCCATCAGGGCCGCGGCATATCAGTTCAATAGGCGTGGTGACCTCTGCCTCATACTTGGACACACTGTATTTCTTGCTAGCTATGGCACGCTTGGTTTTCTTGTAGAAGGACAGCTCTTTCTCTCGTTCTCTCTGTGGGCTGGGCAGCTTCCTGACGTACAGGCCTGGACCATGGGAACCCTCTGAAGACAGAGAGCGGGGTCGAGATGGAGGGGAGCTCTCTGGACTAATCTTGCCCGATGATAACCTGGTGGAAAATGCAATGGCAATCCTGATTTAATACAACGTACACCACATCAAGTCATACAGCACAGTGCGTTAAGTGCTTTTCAAGTAAAATAAAGATCTCTGGAAGCTTTGATAAGCACAAATGCATTTTCATTTGTCCAAACAGATGACACAAATAGTTAATGCACTCTATCAAGGCATCCATAAATAACTGCATTGTGAAAATGAACAGTTTATGGCAGCAACAGCATCCTGTTAGGACAGCAGCTAATGAACCAAGCCAGAATGACAGGATGAGAGGAGAACTAATGATGCAATCATGACCAACATGTCACAGATCTATTGATTCTAAATTTTCTGGATTGGAAGTGAGACCAATTTCCATGTGCTGCACCGAATGTTGATATGAGAAGCAGTTTACATCTAACCAGGCCTCATTTGCCCACACCAGGAGCAGCGTAGTCAACACTTCCTCAGTCACTTAATGCATCAAGTGGACATTCATTATAAAGAGTGCATATACACAGTACAGAACTGTACATGCAGCTGAGATAATGAAATTTAAACCCGGTATGGTGCATGAAGATCTGTACATGCAAATAGCAGTGGGCTTTATTACAATAATCATTGTCAGTTGATCGTTTTTATGCAGAGTATTAACCATGCAGCCAAGCCAGTGCAGTGCAGCACACTGTAATTTTGTGCAGGCAGGCACTCACAGGGGGCTGGCAGGCGGGGGCAAGAAACTGCTCCTGGCAGGCTCGTCCCAACAGGGCTCTACCCCCGGCAAGGGGGTGAGAGGAGGCCTGCGATGGGAGACAAACGACACGGGCCTGGTTTATCTTTGACTATACTACTTGCAGGAAGGACTATGTATGAACTCCCTGCTCTGCCTGGAGCATTTTATAAAAATAAAGAAGTGTATCTGATACTAATGATTTACCTATATTGATAGGGATAAACACCTATTCTGAAATGGGATTTACACAGATTATTGTCACAAATGAGCTTGTTTATAGACTGAAATGTAGTCACAAATACACAAAATTTACAGACAGACAGACAAATACACATATGTAATGGATATTGCACAATAAATGTGTAGCTTGCTAGATACTAGACTATTTTCCCATTCCTGGTCGAGAAAGGAAAACTGGACAAGCTCTCAACCAAGGGGTTCAGTCCTCAGTTGAGGACCATAAAAGCTGGTCACGAGGAGACTCGCCTACCATCTCATTGTCACGTCATCTGAACATCCACCCTGCAAACTCTTTTTCTAACTTTTCTAACTCAGGAAGATCTCCTGTTTGTTATATGCACTTGTTGAAATGCTAGGAAAAAGACATAGACAACGAAACCAAAAGGGTTTGTTTACGTTTCAACTAGAACAAACTATGAGAACCATTTTGAAACAAAAATTTAATTCAACCTAATTTGGCATCAATAAATGTAATCCAATGTAATCCAATATAAAATATTTTTGGATTTGGAACACAAATCCAAAAAAACAGATGCAGGAAAATTCACATCAAAGATTTAACGTCCACAAGTGTACTTTGAAATCTTGTAAATCACCAAATAAAATAGTGGGACCTTCCAAAATCAAGAGTTCAGAATCAGAGAGAGGATTTACATGATGAAGTCCGAGCATTGTTTTCTCTGGTGAAAATGGTGTAAAAATTGCGGAGATACTTGGCTTTGGCCAAAACGGTTCTCTCCTCTGCAGAAACAAATTCTTTTTTGTTGTAGACGTGAAGTTGATGTCCTACAGAGAAATCCTTATTCCACTTCTTCTTTACTTCACATGAATTTACTGTTTTACTCTTCTAATTCCAAAGTTATAGTTACCCTGTTTCAGTCATCTCCATCTTATAGACTGTGAGAATTACATTTTCTTTTAGATTTTTAATACCTTTCCTTTCCAACATACCATTCCAATATCTATTTTAATGTTATTGTAACATTGTTCACACTTGATTATTCTTTATAAGCTTGATCATTTCACGAATCTCGATTTCATATGCTGGTCATAGATATGCCATTTAATCAGCTTTCAACTAAAAAATCTTTATTCTTGTTTTCAGTTATCATTTTAGTGGATATATTTCAACTTTCTTGATGTTGAGTGGAGGGATTTAAATTTTTTTGACACCCCCTCCTTGAAAACACTCAGTGCCACCTGGCCCTATGACGACAATAGAACCATAGAATGGGCTTAGTCTACAGTATGTAGACTCTCTTGTCTGTCAATTGAAGTAACAAAGGCGGCCATTCCACTCTGTCTGTAGCTGTCATTTCTACAGATAGAGAGATAGACAATAATTTGGGACTCCAAATTGATGGTAAGGACATCCTCCAAAGACCCTGTAGGCTCCAGCAGCTCAGATAGTGGAACCAACCATGAGTCGTCCAATTCTTCTTCAGACGTCTGTGGAAGGACCCAGTTGGCCCCACTTCTGCCTGACCCACATGTCTACCCTTGTCCTCAGAGGAGAGGTGCACAATGGCAGTCTTTCTTGGCGTCACCAGAGATATCCCAGATGTTTCAGGTTGGAGACAAAAATCCAGCAGACTAGACGGTGATACAGGAGAGGCCTGTAGCAGTGATAACATACTGCATAGTAGTAGACTGCAGTCCCGTAGAGTCCTCAACAGTTGGTACTGGAATCTGTTTGGCGAGACCATGGGGTTCTATAATCACAAATTCCGGTAATGCCTGTTGCCAACCATCATCCTCATCTTTGGTGCCAGCGTCTTGTTCCAGCAGAGGTGGTAATTCTTGTCCCAAATGGACAACTCCGCTGTCCTGGATATGAGCGGATGTCATCCACCTGCCTTCCCTACACTGTCAAAGCTTTGTGAAGATTGGAAGGTATTGACCATTGGTGCACGTCTCAACAACTGACCCCTCCCTTGAGTGTGTCATCCCCTAGAGAGCTCCAAACCACATTGGCTTAACTTTACAGTCTCAGCATTAGTTGCTAATGTCTAGTGTAAGAGATGTCATGGTCTTTTTGGTCCACATGGGTCTTAACTTGCCACCCTCCAGTACCCAGCCGAAGACCTCGTGAATTGAGCTACTCCTGGAACTTGACAGGTCTTAATGGTGTAGATAGAACTGTTTCCTACCCAGTCAAAGTTATACACTTCCTGGCTTGCATACAGGCTTTGTACTTTGGCCAGAATGATGGGTGGGTCTCCAAAAATAGTGCTATGTCTCCCAATAGAACTCTCAGGCCTACCTGTGGAGGCAGTCTTACCATTAATTCATTCAGATTCATTGTCACCATGGGGTATCAATGCAGTTTGCCATGATATTGGGTTACATATAAACTCCATATTAATTCTGTGACATTTCAGTAGACAGCAATGCTTCACAGGTTTCACTTCATGGTTTACTTGCAGATGGATATGTTACATTCTCTGCCAAGTAGCTTTGGTTGTCTGGTGTCCTATGAATTATGTCACTTTGCTTTTTAGGTTATCCACTTGTATATTAAACTATTCATTCATTTCATGTACCGACGCTGTATCCGCCGTAGCGGGTCACGGGGAGCTGGAGTTTATCCCAGCTGGCATAGGCCGTGAGGCGGGGGACACTATTCCATACCAAATTTCAAGTGACATTTTCTTGACATTTCCATGACCCAATTGTACTTTGATGTGGCCTTTAGTTTAAAGGTTTCTGTGGATCCTGGACACCTCAGCCTCAGATTTTACTAGGTATGGCGTTCCATCCAACCTTTGTGCACAGATTATCTCCATCCCAGTAGACATTCTCTAAGATGACCCCCACCTCAGAAGACATTATTTCTGAAGCTGTTACTATAGAAGACTCCTGAATCATTTGATTTTGCTATAGTGCCAACATGTTGTGTTTCTTTGATGACAAATATATTGTTTTTTGGGGAGTTGATGCTGCTTTCTTTTGTTCTGGCATTGTTCCTTTGCTAGCTAGTCTCTGAGAGCCTCTGACACTTGGGCTTCCAATATTGTGAATGTCTTGCCAAGTCGACCTACCCCAGACTAGAGCTAGGTTTCCCATTTTGCTCTTCATCCACCTTGCTATCTAAAAGTGAATTTTTCTGTACTCCCAGATCAAATTCCTGCTCTGACTTTCTGCACAAGTCAATCCTTTCCTCATTACACAGGGAGCGGGATGACTTTCATCTTTTTTTCTGAGCTATTCTGATTTTTTCAGATGGTCTTTGTATAAACTGTCTAATTTGACCGTTACTTTCATCAAAATGTGGTTTGTACACATCTCCCGGATTCACTTCTTTTTTTATATCCAAGACCATTATTTCTCACTGAGAGATTCCTTCGCCTAGTACTCTAACGAGATAGGATTTAATATGGCTAAATTCAGAAGTACTTGGAGACTCACCGTTCTGTCCCTGATCCATTGTTTTGGAGTGGAGACTGTGGCCACACCACTGCCTCCACCATTCTAGCTTTTCGTCTTTGTTGTCAGAACTCTATGTTGGCTATTCAATGTTGCACCCAAAACAGCTTGACTGTCTCAGCACTGTGACTTTCTTTTACCACTCAGCCCTTGGGCTCCTGGTGGGCTTATGACCCGCCACTCAAGTGTGGATCACCTCACTTCTTTTCCACATTCTCCACACTAAGTTTTGTTCTCAGTTGTTCTCTCCCCAATGATGCACCACTCCTGTGGTGATCACTTGTCCTCAAAGAGTGTTGACCCAGATCCATGCCGGTCTGCAATACCAACACTCTCCAGTTTCAAATCTTTCCTTCGGGGTTGTTTCACACAACCAGCAGAAACCTACTGGGTTCCATTCTCCTCAAGCACAGCAATCCTTTTCATTGTGCCTCAGCAGAAATCTGCTGGAGTTGTTTCTCCTCAACAAGTCTTCTTTTTGTTGGACCCACTTTGGAGCACCACGTGTTGAGCCCTGACTTTTGTCCCTTTCGCAGTTGAGAAAGGAAAACTAGATCAGCTCTCCTCAAAGGGGTTCATTCCTCAGCAGAGGACTATAAAAACTGGTCATGGGGAAACTTCCCTAGTTTTCCTTTGACACACCAGCCAAACATCCATCCCCTTATGCATGTAGTAGAATATCACCTTTACTACATACTAGACCAGCCAGAGGCAGCTCTCCTCTTTGACTTGATGAATTAATAAGAAAATGTTAAGCGATTTCTTATAGTTTGTCAAAAGGGTATATTTAATTTACAAGTGCAACCTATAGAACATTTAACAAAAATATAATTTAATCCCATTTGGCACTCGTTAATCTAAAATTGGAAGAATCCGCTGTTCTACTTCCAAATCCAAAAATCCAGAAACAGGAAAATTTGCACAAGTCCACAAGTTTACATTAACTACAGTTATTTAGATTAATTATTTCGATTAATAATTAAGGCAAAGTTATGCATATAATTATTTTGGAAATGGCATGTTTTACAGTTCATAATGCACAAATAAAATCAAATTATTTCAAATACATAGACAATAAAAACTTGCAAATTATCAAATACAACCAAGCTGTCTCAAATATTTCTTTTTCAAAAACAGAGCTGTTTCTTCTTCTTTTCCTTTTGGCTTTTCCCTTCAGGGGTCGCCACAGCGAATCAACCGCCTCCATCTAACCCTGTCTTCTGCATCCTCCTCTCTCACACCAACTACCTTCATGTCCTCTTTCACTACATCCATAAACCTCCTCTTTGGTCTTCCTCTAGGCCTCCTGCCTGGCAGTTCAAAACTCAGCATCCTTCTACCAATATATTCACTATCTCTCCTCTGGACATGTCCAAACCATCTCAGTCTGGCCTCTCTGACTTTATCTCCAAAACCTCTAACATGTGCTGTCCCTCTTTTCTCCCAAGAGTCATTATATCCTCTCTTTGTCTTTGCTCTTTTTACCTTTATTTGTAAAGGGTTCAGTCAGTTGACTTCTTTTTTCCTGCAACTGTTCTTCTTCCTCTTTTTAGGAAACCTGCCCCCTCTGAACAGACTTGACTTTCATTTTTCTATTGCTCAGCGCCTCTTATACACTTTTCTCAGGCCAAGCTTTCCTTCACAATATTTTTTAAAAAAGTCATAAAACATCTACTTTAACATTATTGTAATACTGTTAATGCTTGACTATTCTTTATAACCTACATAGTGCTGCAAAGTTTAATCATGTCACTGGCATTTTGATTTCATATATTATTTGTATAGATGTGGCATTTCATCATCACTTCTTTTAGTTCAGTTATCTTTTGAGTGAAGAGAATTCAACTGAAGGGATTCCAATTTTCTTGACAAGCTATTTCACATTGTGAATCATGCAGAAAATCAAAAACATTTGAAGTTTCAGAATACAGATGGATCAAAAATGAATACATATATTTCAAGTATTTTGGGTGATGTTTTTAAAATGCTGACTTGGCTGTTTAGAGCTTTACATAATCTGCCCATGAACCACTAGAGGCTGCTAAATTACATGTTCTGCCACACCCTTAGGTTAGCCTGAACATAGAAGCAGTTTGTATAATTATGTGAACTGTTTTCCCTTGTATGCTTATTAATTTTGCAAGTTTTAATAAACATTCAATCTGTTGCCATGTAAGCTCTCGTCTGAATGCACAGGGGAAATCATGCTATGCAGAAAATTAGCTACTGTAATAAAGTTCTAAAATGATTGTGTATATCCAGTTGCCAGCTGCTTTAAAACAAACTTATCAGCTTGTGGGTCTTGCTGTTTGGTGCTGTTATAAAGCATGCCTCATCAGCGTGTGCATGGGTAGAAAATTTCTCAGAAGTGTATCAGGGAATGCACGTATACCCAAGGCAGAGTGCAGCGACTCTGGTGTTGGCTTTACTTACGGTGACTCAATGCTTTTCCTGAAGTGTGTCACAGACAACGGAGGATCTGTAAGGACAAAAACATTTCAGTTTAGCATTTCCCCACTGACAAAGTCAAACACATGGATAAATTATGAAAGCACAAGCACTGAAGGAAAACACTCAGAAAAAAATTACACCAGTTATTCTGCATTTTGTTTGTGTCCCTTTGTAGCTGTTTTGTGTTATTGTGTGGTTGGTGTTTCTCAGTGTAGTGTTTCTCCACTATTTTTTCGCTTCCTCTTCTTCTTCCATTTGCTTTCATTTTGTTTGTCTTTGTAGGTTTCTGTCCATCGATTTTTTGCACCTTTTTGGGTCCGTTTTGTGCTTTCGGTTTGTGTTTTTGTGGTACAGTAGTGACAATTCTCTTTCTAGTCATTTTGTATCTCTTTATGTAACTGTTAGTTGCTGTATTCATTTGGCATCTCACTGTACTTGTTTCACACATTTCAAGTCCTTCAGTTATCCATCCAAGTTCAAGAGAGTGGGACTGACCTGGTTTTCGCTTGAGTTTGCGCCGGTGTTGCTTATTGACAAAGCAAGCCGCTAGAGTGCTAAAAAGTACTGCTGCCGCCAGAAAGCATATAGTTGCCACAACACCAGCCACCACAGGCCTTGCGAGCCCCTCATCGGGCGACTCTGCCGGGGGGAAGGGATCTGCTGAGGCACAGGTAAAATAGAGAATTAATTGACAAATCTATCCCTTAGGAGGGAACAGATTTCTGTATGTGAATCTATAAATGTAAAATGTCTTTTGGGGAAACTGACCTGTGCTGGACACTCCCACTACGTTGCTGCTCTCACTGATCAGGTCGTCCATGACAGCCATCACCCGAAACTCATACCAGGATTCCTGCCAGAGAGGAGAAGCAAACTCTCTTTTCTACATCCACTCAACTGCACCATATTTTACTTTGAGCTTGTGTTATGGTGTTACTATGATCGAATATGAAGACTTATTGTCTACAGCCCAAAGATTATTAAAATTGATTGAAATGCAAAAAGGCTAAATTAAGAAATGTGCTTTTATAATTGCAGCCTTTCAGACATTTAAAAGTGATCAGGTAGGATACACTTGTCTAGAAAACAAAATCACTTTATTTTGAAAATTATCAGTAATTCTTGGCATCAGTTGGCCAGAATGGTTTCTGTTAACTAATTAAGCTCCCAATCACACAGTCATGCGTTAATTTAAAATGTGTACTTGTCTAACCTGAACAAGGTCTCGAGCTATGAGCTCAGTTTCAGTAGATGGGATCAAGTCATCCAGAACCTCCCACCTCTCCCCAAGGCGGAACTCCATGATGTATCGGTCGATGGGTGAGGAGTGGTTTGCCGGGGGGAGCCATGTGAGGAGGACACCATGCTGCGTGCGATTGGCTGTGAGGCACCGTGGTGGAGTAAGAAGCACCAGTGGTTCTGGGGTACCAAGAGGCGAGCCTGTGGGTCAGAGATGGAGCACACGCAGCGAACAGAGAGGAAACACAATCTGACATGACACAAGTATCATAAATATGTAAGCTAATGGTAAAGGCAATGATATTACTTAATACTTATGACTGTAACAACCAATTAAACATCAACGGTATAAATGCTTGATAACATATGAATTAATATCTTAGTACATATGAACCCCTTTGATAAATGACTATCAAAGGGGCTTTTTTGGCTTGTTTTTGCTAATCGCAAAAACTCTTCTAGTCATTGTTGGCATTTAACTTACTTTCATCAGCAATAACTCGAGGAGGTTTTGTGATTAGCAAAATTTTAAATAATTGTGCATTCTTAAAAATACTGTAAATAACATTAGATGATACGCAAGGCACCCTGTGTACGGACAGTTTAAACCCTAAACTCATACTGTCAACTTCCATTACTTTCTTGCTTCTCTCTGAGTGTGTGAATTAGGTCACAACTTTCCAGGCCTCATTTATCCTTTGTTAAATAAAGGTAAACTGTCCAACATTGTTTGTTGACAATGTGCAGCAGAATCTGTAGACACTGAAATACCGTCATCAAGTCTCTTGTTAAATCTGCCTTGAAAAGAGTTTTCAGATTTGAGCTCTGCCCATTTTGATGGAAATACTGAGTTTCACCAGATGTCAGAGTCGGACCACATGGACAGATGTTATTTTAAAGTCTGACATACTGAACAGGATGAAGGACTTAGGGCGGGCTGTGATCTGTGCATGCCTTCCCATTCCATTAGATACTGGAAAATCTAATAAACCTTTCTCTATTCATCCCATCGTTTGCTGAGACATTGATTTTAAATACCAGACAACTCATTCGCTTTCGGTTCACACGAAGCAGTGCACAAAGCCTGAAATGGCAACGTGTCCTTGAGTAATGAGAGCACTGCAGCATCTGAAAGAATACTCAAAACATGAGTATTTCAGCTCCAAAGACTGATTTTTCATTCACTAATACTGAATATCTTTTTCACAGGAAATATGTCAACTTGTTCAACACTACGTGTGGAAGGTTACTACAAGAGAAGTGAGCCTAACCCTAACCCTAACCCTAACCTTCAGCGAAAAAATCTACTGCCTGCTTTTAGATGCTTTTTAATAAAAATCCTCCAATTTGTAGAAGTTTTTTTTGTCTGCTTGCATTTGCTTCAGGCTCTGTCTGGTAGCAACAGCCTCCACAAACAAAGTAGATGAGACTATTTTGGGCCTGAGAGAGATATCCCAGGTTACAAAAAATAACCCCTAAGCATTTTTGCTCCTCTTATTTCTATTGTCAAGTGCATTTCTGATTAAACAGTTGTCAATGACGGTGACTTAACCTGAGAGGCTCATTCATCCCCTCAGATCTGAATTTCTGCAAACATCCAGAGAACAAAATTTTGAGAGATTGTTCTAAGAAAAGAAACAACTCATATATACCTCCTTCCATATGAAAATAACCCTTTCTATACTTTAAGTTAAACATCATTATTATATTTCTGATAATACTCTGATATTCTGATAATACTAATTCACTGCAGCTCTATGAGTCTTTGTTAAGTCAAGAAACAGCAAACACAGATGTAAAAACCTCTGATTAAGCACTCACCCGCAGTGTTGACTGTCACAACTTCGCTGAATGGGCCTGTGCCCAATTTGTTTTGTGCCAACACACTGAACTGGTACTCCGTCCCAGGCTCCAGGCCTGGCACCACCAACCAGGTCTGAGCACCAGAAACTGGCATGGAATGCCAGTCATGAGGACCGAAGTCTGTTCTCTTTGACCTAATAAAACCAATGAGGCAGAAAAATATAGAAATATGCAGGATTTAAAGAAAAATTGCTGAATGATGTTATGTTGTTAGGTATGAAACAGTGATGCTCTGGAGCATGAAGTTTAATTAATTTAAAAAGTCAGGTCACTAAAATTATTTTCTCTTTGTTTCAAATTACAATATAACCTCACTTTAAAGAAAAATATTTAAAATTAATTGTGCACCCATATGATCTTTATTTATGCTAAAAGAAAAGGACAAAAGATTAGCAAAAGAAGTAGTTACAGAGTAAAGGCTAAAATAATTGTAAATAAGTTTCTAATGAACCAACTATGTGCTTTCCTTAACTTGAAGACTTTAAAACATTGAGCATTAAAGCACAATATAATTTAGTTTCATGTGGTGTTCAGGGGCTGCTTAAACTTATAGGGAAGACGTAAAAGTTTAGGGGAATATGTGAATAAGGACAAACATAATAAAGTAGAGAGTATTTCTGTCCAGAAGATTCATTTATAGAATCATTCTGCTATGGCACTGAAAACATTGAGGCAAACAATTAGAAATTCCAAGGATTTAAAAATGCACCGCACATTCTTTTTGGCCCAGTTTGAGAATTTCATCAGATTTATATTGTGATAATTCTCAACTTAGAAACTTTGGTCATGCTTGACTGACTTATGTGAGTCCAGACTTGAAACAAAATTTTAGTGACCATGTTGTTATTTACTAGTCCTAAATGATTGTCTTTGTGTTTTCTTGATGTTCTGTTGACACAACCGTTCACCGCGCAGGTAACCATGATATTTTTGGAGTTAATCGCGTCGTGAATTGCATTGTTTCTTTTGGCTGCCAAGCTATGTTGGGCGCCAGAGACGTATGATGCCCACGTGACCACTGAATGCGGAAGCTGCTGCGGGGCAGATTTTAAGGTTTTCTGACCAAAGGGATGATGCTACACATATAAAATTTATTTTTTCTTCTATTTTTCATAATGATGAATAACATATATGTCACTTAAAATTAACTTACTGTCCCTTTAAAAAGGGTGGTAAAGCTTGTTAGGGCAACATGACAGGTCCTCATGTCATTGGCCATTGGTCACTTGTATGTTGGTGGCAGGACAATCCACCACACTCCCCATTCCAACAATAGTACAGCTACAGCAGCCTCATGCATGCAGAGGAACAACAACAGATCGCGTAAAGACCCAGAACTAGAATCGATATATCTGTCTGCTACAGTCCATGAGGCGAATTACTGCTGTAATCACTGCTGATGGGGTTAGAGTAATTAGTGATCGTGATGCATTTACAGTGCTTGGGTTGCTGATTAAATCAATATAATCATTAAAAGTGATGAAGGAGCAAAATTTTGTAATTCTTTCAGATGACAGATTTTAAAAAAGAGAGGAAAATAGCCTCACATTTTTAAAAACCCTCGATTGAGTGTATGTAATGTAATATGTATGCATCTTGCTTTTTGTGGTTTTGTTTTCATGCAGTTGCTGATTAATTATTTCAGGTGTAATCAGCCTCCACCTCTCTAACCCTTAATTTAAAGCCTTCCTGTCATTAATCTATTTTTTTGTGCATTTCTGCTGGTAAATTTGCCAACACTGACTGAAATAAACTGAGGTGAACATCTGCTGATTGATGCCATTGATTCAGAGTTAAGTGAGAGCACTTACACCGGACCGAACCACACGGAGAACGTCTGTTCGAAGCCTCCATCATAACCTGGTTCCCAGGACACATTAGCAGAGGTTGTTGAGGGCAATACATGGATATTGCCAGGAGCATGTGGGCTGGTGCCTGAGTGGTTTATGCAGACAGAGAACAGGAAAACATTTAGAGCACGAGATTATCGGGTACTAAAATATGTACAATTATTGTTTAATATAACATACAGTCATATAATATGCAAAGATTTTATTCACAAAACTAGTCATGTGAATAAAATCATTGCAATATGTAAAGATTTTATTCACATGACTAGTTATTTTAAGCCTGACTGAAGTCACATGAGACTGTGGCATCTTGTGTCTACCTGCTCCTGGTGGATAAAGTGATGCAGGGTGAGGTGTTGACCCGTCTAAGGTCGTGTTCAAGAGCGGCACCGCTGTCTGCAGCTCTGCTCATCCCACCCACGTAACAGCTGTGCTGCGTGGCCCGAGGCCAGTTACTCCTCACTGGCATAAAAGAAAGACCTAAGCATGGTCTGAGATGCACAGCTGTCTCCACCACCCTGTGACACCTGTCAGCTGAGGGCCGGCCACACAGAGGCAGGCTGAGCGCTGACAGCTGTGTGAGGCTAGAAGGACTCCACAGACTCTGGGGCGAAGGGGGACTGAGGCTGATTTACCGAATTTGAAGAACCAGTAGACGTTGCAAAATGCCAGATTTATGGAAAAGTTTAATACTATTATCTTCTGCCTGTCCAGACTACAGCAGACAGACAGTTAGCGTAGCACTGTACGAGAAGTAACAAGCAAAAGTTGGGTTTTTAATAATAATAATGATGAACAAATAATTCAAATAACTGTAACAGACTCTTTGTCTGGGGATTGGGGCGTCGAGCCTCATGCTGACGACTGCCACCCAATCCACACTGCACCCGTCCCCTACAGTTTCCTTGACGGGTGGTGAGTCCACCAGAGGTTGGGCCCACGTCGTCCTTTCGGGCTGAGCCCGGCCGGCTCCCGTGGGCAGAGGCCGCTCGCATACGAGCCCCAACCCCGGGACTGGCTCCAGAGGTGGGGCCTCGGTTGCGCCACACCGGGCGACGTCACGGTCCTTGCTATATTTCTCGCCATAGCTTTTACAGATTGAATTGCGTGAAAGTTTGAAAATAATCTAGGAGAAGTGAGGAAGAGGAGAGAGGTTTGCGGTGCAATGAAATGAAAATGATCCTGAAAGGGAAGTTCGATTTAAGTAAAGGAGTCGAGAACACGGTGCATGTTTCGCGTACCGATGACAAGGATACGCGTGCTGGCAGTGATGCTTGTGACCACATTGGTGGCTACACACTCCCATTCTCCATGGTCCTCCTTGCTGAGGGACAGGAACTGTAAGCTGCCGCTGGGCAGAATGTTGTGCTTACTCTTGCTTGGCTTGCCCACCTTGAATGGAGAAGTTACAGCAGACTGGTTAAGAAGCTTCAGCACAGCTAACCAGGAGAAACAAGATTTAGAGTTTGACTAGTGACTGCTAATACTACTATTACCTTTCTCCAGGTGATGGTTGGTATATCAGGGTCTCCAGAAGCAGCACAAGGGATAACTAGCTCTCTCCCAGCCTCCTGACGGTACTCCCCCCCAGGCCTCACATTAAAGTAAGGGGGATCCTGCATGAATACAGAAACAGCCGACTGTCATCACATCATTTGCTGCTATAATGTGCAGAACTTTAACTAAGTCTGAGCAGTGATGTACCTTTAGCACCAAAGTGGCAGGGGGGGACATGCCCATGGTACCCAGGGCGTTGTAAGGCACACAGGTATAGGTGCCCAGGGAGTCTTCTGTAGCCTCCGCCACTCGGATACTTCCATCTGCCATCAGACTCCAACCAGGGTACTACATGATGAAGGGGCAATAGGAATTCATGATTGGAAAATATTCTTAAACAATATGAGAAACCAAAAGTACCCCTCAAATTAATGAGAAGCAAATGAAAGAACTAAACGAGACATTTATGAAACTACAACTGTGAGACTAACGGTACAGCAGTGGAAACAGTATGAAATAGGCTAAAGTTAGGTCATATAAGTCAAGTAAAAGAACCAACGCTACATTAAATATTCCAAAAAAAAGGATCTACCTGATACTGAAGTCATTTCAGGACTTAGAATAATAAAAGTAGAAATAAACATGACATGTTTATATTGTTTATACAGTTAGATTAATGTGCGCAGCAATGTAGCTGGTCCAACCAGCTCCAGTGGGTCAGAGCCTGTGGGTCAGGCCCATCCAAAGAGTGATAATGATGCTGATGATGATGATGATGGGGTGGAAAGCAGAACGGCTTTCTCTTTTTCTGTAATCTTTATCTTTTTGATAAAATACAGGTAGTCCTCAACATACGGACACATGGTTCTGAGAGGCTGTTTGTAGGTTGAGGTGTTCGTAAATCGTTACATATAAATGAAATAAAATATAGATATACTTCTGCTTATGTCGTTTTGAGTTGTTCTCAATTATATGTTTATATATTGATATATACTGTATATTATATCAATACAGTTTTTTCATCAGGTTTTTATTTTATATTTTTTTATGTTGCTTGAATTGATAATTTGTACACTCCGGATTCAGATTAATTCAGAGAATTCAGACAAACACACTGACACCAACACAGAATGACCAACGCTCTGACGCAGACGGGCTAACCTTCTCCACCCTGAGAGGATAGCCATCTTTCTCCCACTTCACTGATGTCACAGGTGGGTTTGCGTCCACAGGGCAGCGGATGATGCCTGGCAGTTTCCGTGGAACATAGATGACCGGTGGCATGTTGATCACTCGAGCAGGGTCTGGAAGCAGAGTGATAGTGGATGTAAAATCCAACAAATATGTTATATCATGAAATGTTTGCTCGGAGTTCATCAAAGAATGATCTCCTCGGGATATGATTTTTGGTTTCAAATTTTAGATCACACTTTTTGAGCATATTTTTGAGCATTATAAGAGATCAATTTGACAAAAAAAAGTTTAGAAAAATAACACTGAACAACTATTCCATTAATAATTCCATCCCAAACATCACAACAACTAAAAATACAACTCTTATTATATTTTTGAAATTTTTTTTATTAAATCGTGTCCATAATAGAGAAAAATACTTCCCTGTTTGGCTGATTTACACAATACAATTGATTTGTTCTTACAGTCATGGCAACTGACTAGAGAAATGACTCTTTGAGCACGTGTAGTCCAATGTTAATATTAAGTTCCTGGGAATGTTTAAGAAGTTCTTGCAAAACAAAGGCCCGCAATGCATTCTGCATGCAGCATCCTGGCAACTGGTTTAATCTTTGTTGGCTGTGTGTGAGGCCAAAGATGAAAGCTGTGCTTGCAGGTCTGAATCCCTTCACATAGCACAGTAATCAATGACCAGCAGCAACTTGGGAGCAAATTAGCTCCACGCACCAGGGCTGAGGATGAAACGTCAGATGGCCAGGAGCGGCTTTTCTCTCTCTCTCATCGGTCAGAACGGATGAGCAAGAAGGTCATCGTTTCATGTAGGCAGAGGCCGATTGAAAAGATCTCCATGTTTGTGCACAGAGGTAGGCTTGAGTAAATAGTATGAAACGAATGATAATTATAGACGAGCAAACAGCAATACATAATCATATCACTTAAAAGCACTCCGATTGTGAAAAGAGACTCTGCGCACCCTGCCCCTCACATCTGACCTTGAAATTCAAGAAGGTTTGCATTTCAGCTTTAGAGCAGCTCTGCCAAAGAGTGCAGCAGCCTCACAGACAAGCAGCCTCCACACTGCTGCTGCTGTTCTCCTCAGCTGCTGTACCGTCTCCCCTCCCCCCTCCACTTTGTTGCCATAGTAACACTCACACTGAACAGTCAGGTAGGCTGATGCTGAAGGCGAGATGCCAAGGCTGTTGCTCGGACTGCAGGTGTATTTCCCGGCGTCCTCCGGCTTGACCCGGTGGATGATCAGGGTGCCATCGATGAGAATGCGCACTCGAAGCTTCAGATCACTGCAGGAAATCACAGATATGTTGTCACAGGAGAGAGGGGGAGAGAGGGAGAGGGAAAGAGAGGGAAAGAGAGGGAGAGAAATGAAAATGAAATTTAAATGAAGTACATCAAAGTACCATTAGAGAGCAGCAGAGAGTCAAACACCGGAGAGGGGGCCACAGATACTGAAATAAAGCTAATAACTGACATCGTCTCTAAACGGTACAGCCTTCATATTTTCCCTCGACACCACTAACTTAAACACGGCAGTGATAGTTTTATCAATATATTAATGTAATAATAGATTTTATTTAGAGATCGACAATAGGCCATTACGATTCATCCGAGTGAGATATATAAATCTAATAATGAACCCTACACAGGCCTTTATGATTACTAACATTTAAAGTTGTATCATTAGCAAATAGAGCTTCACAGAATGGCATTAACCTGTTGTTCATTTTAATAGATTTGAACTCTTCTGCAAAATCATTAATGATTTAATGACAACTGATTACATCAAATAAGATAATTTCATGAGCAAATCTGTGCCTTATGTTTTATTTACATCTATCTGTCTGTCTGTCTATCAATCTAGCTGGTCGTCCGTCCATCCGTCTGTCCATCCCTCCATGCATCTCTTGTCTGCTGTAAACCCACAGGGTCTGGCTGTGGCTCAGACCATCACTGCAGGAGAGGCGTATGATGACTCCGGGCCTGAGTCATGTGATCCTACTATCGGAGCGAACTAACTCGCCTGGCACCGTCCAGACAGACCCCCGCCAGGCTCGTGTTTACTGCCTCTTAGACCTCAGTGGGATAGGGCACCAGCGCGTGCGCGCGGACACACACACACAAGGAAGATTTAAATGACTGCGCCTGTAAATGCGGCCTTTAGTCTGAGCGTCTCCTGCCTGACCGACTTGTTTCCCCGAGGGGAGCTCCTACAGCTACAGTACGGAGGTAAACTTGATCATAACTTTACTTCTTGAAGTAGACGTTGTCCTCCTCCCAGAACCAGGTGTAGGTCAGATTGCCAGGATATGCCTCTGCTTGGCAGGTGAAGAGTGCATTCTGGGATATGTTGACAGTGATGTTTTCTGGCGGAGAGACGATGTATGGAGGCCCTGAGAGAAGCACAGACACGACACATGGTTTGTACTGGTGAGCAGCTGTAACAGTGCAGTCTGTCGCTCAAAGGCCGAAATAACAGGATGCTTTAACACAAAACTGACTTTTCATCATTAATGTAACAGACAGCAGCGCAAAGAAACATAAGCATTCCCTCAGAGACAGAAATGGAGTCCAATCGCCACTCTTTGTTGAGCTCTAGTTTTACAAGAAAGAAGAGACTTTAAGTATTTCTCTTAGCAAAAAACATTATTTGAGTGACTTGTTAGCGTCATTTAATCCATTTGTTTGACCTAGTTTTTCAAGGTCCAGGTTGTGATCTAATTTTCATCCCCTTTACCGCTTTAGTAACGTGCTTTTTCTTTCATCTTTCTATCTGCAACGGTTGTAAAGATATTTGGTGGATAGACGGACACCAACACACTGACAATTAGGATGCATCATCACTTTGCTGGATGTAAATAAAGTATTTACATAAAATGTTTGAAAGATCCGTCTGTGAATTTAAATGACAAAAAGTAAAAATGTTTTTTTTTGTACGTTCCTTTTATTAGAGTCATAAGACAACAACAAACATATACAAAAGAAAATGAAATTATTTCATGGCTACTTGTGTATACCCACAGAGGGGGATAACCTACATGTATAAAATGAGAAAATATACCTAACCAGTGACCCACTGGGATCAATCCTAGGCTGACTCATAGGATAATCTAAAACATGTAATTACTGGAGCCCATCGAGCAAGGAATACATCATATTTAACATGAAGCTGTGCAGTTATTTTTTCCATTACGTATACTAACATTAATCTGTCTCTCCATTGTTATATGGTGGGTGGTAGAGGGTTAAGCCAGGGGGAGTTATCATTTTCGTTGCCACTAGCAAAAGAGTGCGTTTCATGGCCGATGCTTCCCTCTGATAATATTCCCAGAATATAATTCAGAATTTCTAGTATTTCTGCTCAAATATCCTCCCAATATGATTTTAGTTTTGGGCATTCCCAAAAAATGTGTGTATAATTTCCAATTTTCTGGCATTTCTTCCAACATGAATTTCTTTTTCTTTTATCAAATTTTCCTATTATGGATGGAGTTTCAAAGTATCACGTCTTCAGCTTCCAATTAAATTCCTTCCACAGCTGACTTTTGGTTAATTTATGTCCTTTTTCACACACACACACACACATTCCCACTTCTCATCCTCAATAGTGGCATTCATTTCTAACTCTTTAATATTAAGAGTATTTCCAGGTATCTGTGATAATAAACATCTGTCTTTTATGATTTTTATCCAAAACAGTTCAATAGGGGTGGGAGGTTGCCTGAGAACGGTCCACTCTTTATGAGACATTAAATAACTTTGAATTTGAAAAGAAATTGTAGAGATCATTCGACCTTATGTCAAAATTTTCTTGTAATTGTGTAAATGAGTTATGAATCCTCCTCAAACAGTTGATCTACTGAGAAAGTAAAAAATGCAGTTCTGTGTTTCTTTCTGTCCACCTCAACCTGAATTTATACTCACAAATGTTACTATTACAGTATAATTGTGTATTCCCATTATCACATTATACCACTTTGTGGTACTTTAAAAGCAAAAACTACACAGGATCTCTTTTGGCTAAATGACTGAAATACAGTAAAAATTAGACTTTAAACAGTGAAGTATCAAATGAACAGAAGGAAATTAAAGCTATAAACTTCTAAATCATTTAAGACACGCACACAGAGCTGCTCTGCTTATGGTTTGGTGATGTCGACATTTCATCAGAATCCAGTCTGAGGAAGAACATTCCTATTCATGTACAATAAATCATGTCCATCTGATGTACAATGCAGTGAGCAGGCAGCTCCTGCATCACGCCCTTAACAGCAGTCAGAGCTTGAGCTTATGCATGCTTCACATTGTAAACTTTTCATCCCCTGTAGTACTCTATTTGCTCCCAATAAAGCAGCAGAGGCCATGAAAGGTAAGCTGTCTTTTATGAGAGGACCCAGATACAAGCGTCCTGGTTTTCTTCTCTGCTTGTGCCGCTCCGAGCATCAGGTGGGACTACTGATGGTCTTGTGTAGGTGTCTCACATAATTAAAAAACGATCACCGCACTGAGAATTATGACTCCTCAGATGTCTGTGTGTTATTGCCACTCACACCCTACACTTTGTTCACTAGCTTTTTCTGCCAATGTCCAACCTTTACTTCAATGTTTCTTTCCTTAAAAAGCCTCAATCTGGTGTTAATATGTTAGATGCTAATAAAGTTAACGCGGCGACAGAGACCCAAACAGCAGCCTCGCTATGCAAATAGAGGTGGATAAAAATAGCAGGATGATTCAACAATGTAGTACTATAATCAGATAAAATTGATCTACAGTGAGTATGTCTCTTTATTATAGCACAACCCCATAATCATTTCACAAACAACGAATATTATGTGTGTATAAAAATAATACGTAAGATTAGTCAAAACTAAGTTCATCATTATCCAAAAAAATCTCTTTTTTAGGCCAAACCTGCAAATTTCATCCCTAAAAAACCATCGTTCTTAATGAAATTTAGGGAAAAATATGAAATTTCATATGAAAACAATTACAAGTAGTCTTCAACCTATGGACGCAATTGGTTCCAAGATGTTGTTGATTAAATGAAAAGTTGTTAGTAATTTTATTCATTCTGTAAGATTTTATATGCTTCTGTTCTAAAGTGATGACCTTTGGGTTTTGAACTGCTGTTCAGACAAGATGTGGAATTTAAACACGTAACTCTAACCTTTGGGAAGATCCAACAGGATGACTCAATTTCTATTCCATTTTCTACTTAAATATTATAAAAACCTTGTGAACAAAAAGGTTTTTTGAAAATGATGTTGAAATGTGCTATTACAGCTTGTTATTAATATACAAGGACATTTTGTTTCATAAACTCCCCTATTGCACATTTAATAGTTACTAATATGCTGTGCATCATAAGAGTGATTTGGAAATCTATCAAAAGATTTAACATGTTGGTTTGAATTTTGATGAAAAAAATTCACATACGCTAATTTTATGTGCAGCGATCTATCAGCTGTGTCGCATTTTAAGGTGTTCCTGTTAGCCAAAGCTGAACGTACAGGAAGTCCACAGCTGACGGATCTCTACAATAGCGTGTTTGACAGAGTACTGTAGCATTAACAGGTCCACTGGAGGCTGCAAACTTAATGCAGTGGCATCACATGCACCACTGGCTACACTATTCACTAGGTTACAATGTAATGATTTTTTAATGTGTATTAGGATTGAGAGTGCATGCACATTTAGACTGCAAACAAAGAGAGGAGTAATTCCCCTGCTCTGTTCGCCCCAACAGAAGTCAGCCATTAAAATACACCCAACTCTAGCATAAAAGCAAGAGGCTTGCTTTCTTGTTAAATAAACACTGCTGACTCCCTCCAGCCAGCAGCATCAGCAGACTGAGATAAGTGGAGGCTGGCATCACATCCATCTATCTGATCTGTGTCTCACAGAGAGCCTAGTTAATGGAGCGGAGACAGACAGTGACGTTCTCGTAGACAGATCCTTTCGTGCACACATGCCTGTGCAGAAGAACGCGCGCACACACACACATACACGCACGAACGCACACAGAGAGGCCCCAGGCTAAGCTATTGACTGACTGATACAGACTCACAAGGTATGTTACATACATCAGCACACCAGAGGCTTGCATGACTATGCTTTTCACTGCTGTCAATTCCTTCGAGTAGAAACGATTTAGAATTATGGATGCAAATGTGTTATTTGACCAAAAGCATCAAGTTTCCATTTTAAAATCTGGGGCAGATATATTTGTCAGGGGCACTCAGGAAACGGCTCTGGAGAGGTCTTGTTGAATCAGTGCATACAGTACCTTGAACCAGCAGACGAGTCGTGTGGAGCACCTCTCCCTGGTCACTGTAGGCTCGACACGTGTACGCTCCTCTGTCATCCCTAGTGATGCTGAGGATGGTTAGACTGCCGTCATGTACCTGTGGTTACATGTAGGACAAACAGATGAAGGTCAAATCTGTGACACTACACAAACATCCAGACCAACAGACCAAAGTAATGAAGTTTTTTTCCCCATAGCTGGAGCCTAATGCAGGTGAGGTTGGATAGGAGGAGGGTACGACCTGAACAGGTAACCGCTTCATCACAGAGCCAACACACAGACTTAAATTCACGTAACTGTAAAATTTCAACTCAGATTCACCTATTATACTGAAAACATGCACTGATTCCGGCCCAGAACTGTCACACCATGCTACATAGTGTAGTGCTAATGACCTTACCATCACTACATTCAGAAGATTTCATGAGCAGATGTAGAGCGACGTAAAATAGTGTCTCTAATTTGTTCACAAATGCAGTATTTTATTAATATACTTCATGACATTCCACGACTAAATGATAGGATTTATAGATATGGAGCATCTTATGCATCTTATGTTATGAGCGATGAGCCTGCATTATAAATAGCATCAAACGTATCATGAGTGGATTTCATAATGTGTAGGTCTGACTCTTTTGGGGACCTTGGGAATGTCGAACCCTAAGTTGTTGTGTGTCCCAGTGTGCAGCCAATGATGAGAACTAATAAGAGGTGAAGAAACACATTAACCAAACCCAATATAAGCACCCTCATAAATTATGCAACATGTTGTGAAAGGCTCTGTCCATTCAAGTCACACACAGCTGTAGTCTGACCATTCATGCAGCTGAGGGGGGGGATCTGCTACGCCTGCAGAATTATTCCTATTCATCTGTTTTTCAAACGGTTTACAGACCAACAGATGCAATATTGTCGACCAACCCGGAGCGACATTTCACATTTAACACAAACTGAATCATCAGCACTCAGATTGCACTTTATGCAGCTCTGCTGTTTCACACAACACATACGGTATGGTCCGATGAGTGCTAAAGGTGTCAGCTAAACATCGACGTGCTGTAGTGGATCACGTTAGGCATTAGAAGCCTCTAATGAAGCCATGAACAAGTATTTCTTATTGCAAAGTGGTCTGTTTGGTTTTGTGTTCTGTTTTTGTTTATTTTTTATCATTGATATGAGGCTTGAGCTACACGGCATCCCACTCACGAAGTTTTATCACAGTTAACTTTGAAAGCGAGAAAGAGATGCAGAGCTCTACAGGTTAAATGTAAAAGATTCAGGCAAAAGGTGAGTTTTTGCCTCCCTGCTAAACACCCACCAGAGATAAACTGATCAAATATCAATGTGCCAACCCTCACAAGCTACCTAAAAGGTTCCTCACTAGCATCCATAAATGTAGATGCAATCCAGACTCAATCAAGCAATTTCAATTATGTTCCAATATGCTTTTCTTTGGATGTTTAATCCTGGAGGTCAGGGATTCCAGGATCCATTCTCAGAATTTAGAAGCAAAATTAGTGAAGTATCACATAGTTTTTTTAAATGGACTTTAATTTTTCAACTTTCAACCTTCAGATATTTTCACATTTGTCTGTTTCCCAGTCTGGGAAATAGCCAGACATGCAGACAAAGGTTTTCAGGAGGTCAGCAAAAAAAAAATCTGGGCAACCAAGTATCCAGACTGTGTCTGTCCCAGGTCATAAAAGTCCACTCAAACAGTTTTGGAAGGGCTGATTAAATTCACATAAATTCAATTGCTGCATTACTCAGAACTATTCACACTCACACCTACAGTCACCTTTATTTGGAATGCAGGAGGAATCCACAGAAGCTGGAGGGAACTCATGCAGACATGAGGAGAACACGTGAACACCATGAACAGTCCAAGGACCTCAGGTGGAGTTGAACCCAGAATCGTCTTGCTGTTTGTGAACAGTTCTAACCACCGCAGGACCATTTCACCCCAATCTGACCAGTCTCAGAGTTCACCACAAACCAAATTCTCTGTGTTACTTCGCTCCACTGTCTTATTGTTATAGGTTTCACCTCCACTTCGTCTTTACGTGTTATTTTTATTGCAATGACATCTTTAAAATTCACCTTTTGCTCTGTAAATTACTTTTCAAGATTTTATGTTTATGTTAATCTATTATAATAGAATCTGCATGCAGTGAAAAGTTTAGTAGACTCCCAAGACATTAAACATAAAAGGCCTTGATATGTATTGGTCATCTGTCCAATCCAATACTTTCCTTGCCAGAGCTGTGCGTCCACAGCACAGACAGAATGTCAGTGTCACTTCACCGACACCTCCACAGAGGCTGATAGTGGGCTCAGAGACAGCAGGACGCCGCTGCTGTTTTCCTGTTTGCTTTATTATGCTTGTGATTTGAGTGCGCTTTGGGGAAGACCCTTGTACTCCCACGTAGCTTTCAGGCCTCTCGTTCACAACTGCTTTGTTCCGTATCTTTGTTTTATGGTTCTTTTTTTTCCCTGTGCAAATAAATAAAGCAATAAAGAAAAGTAAAGAGAGAAGGAGGAGGAGGATTCCTCCTCTCAAAACATCTCTGTGACATTCCTGCCTTTTTCCATTACGTCTCCATGGATCGCAGCATGTGGGTGGACAAATATATCCTGGCTGTCTTCTCACCGCTACAAGGAGCTTTTCCCAAGTTTCAACTTTTCCTTACTTGAACATAGACTGTAAGAAGCCAAATAGATGAGGAAAGCTCATATGCTTTAAAATATGTTCTTTGGTGAGTATCAGCAAAGCTGGTGAGACATGGCTTTTGGTTCTCCCTAGTGATTTTCATTTTTAGCGTGACATTCATATTAGGACTTATGTAATATTGATGGAGAAGAAGGAGATTAGTAATGCATTTGAATGTTATCTAATCATTTAAGAAGAGACGGGTGATCAAAGAGGCGAGTGGTAGAAGAGATGGTGGAGCAAAAGAGACATGATTAAAGAGGAGGCAGCCTTCAATTGACTCTCCTGCTTATTCCTTTCACATCCTGTATCACAAAGACAACAGGCTGGCTCTCAGTGGCATCATGTGAAGGCATGTATAGAAAAAAAACAAAGATATCCATGTTTCAAAGAATTCCAAAAACTATTAAAAACAGCTTAAAAATGCTGCTGAAATGTCCCTGTACTTTGCATCAGTATTCCTTTAGAACTGTTTATAATAAGCTGCTGTGATTTAATTTTGTTTATCTCGACCTCCCCTTACTTCAGATTCCTTGTTTTGAGAGGATGACTCCTGACTATGATGACAGACTCACTGCATTTGAGTGTTGGCTCCAGCTTCACAAGTACAGCAGGTGGAGATGACACTTGTGGTTGCATATCGAGAGCAAAAGTTTCTGCACTTGAGAATAAGGCGATGCATTATCATCTGCTGAAGCTCCAGGTGCTTGTGAGTCATCCATAATGGAGCGGTGTGTTAAATGTCTTTTATTCTGTGCAAGTAACACCACCAGCCTTCACAGCTGATTGTGTATGTAATGTAAGTGGGATATTTCACTGCCATCAAATCATGCTGAAGTTGTGCCAGAAATAATCGTGTCATCAGATTGTCTACTTTGTGAGTTTATCCATGGGAACAAATATCATGCATCAACAGTGAACAAGTGCTCAGAAATGTGAGGTGTGCTGCCAGTGGTTGTCTAAGTGATTCAAGATGGATAGTCTTTTATTCAAGGAACTACATGTGGTGTTTACTTGTCTTCCATGCTTTTAATGTCTCACTCTCTACTCTGATGGGTTACAGGTCTGGATGATGGATTGGATTTGTAGATTGTTCCAGGAGCTGATGGGTCATTCAAAGCACTGAGTTTAAAAAGTTTGGTCTCTTCCAGGTCCTGTTGTCTTTAATCTCTCCACTTCAAATACAGATACGGATACCTGAATATTGAATTTTCACGAATATGGAAGAGATGGACACAGTGGAGCAATAACACCGGAAATCATCAAGGGCAGTGCTGCTCAAGTAAGGAATGACAAATGTGTGGACATATAAAAAAAATGATGTGTTACAATGGTATTGTTTTTGACTGAATGTTGGCATTAGACTCTTTTTTTTGCTCATGATTTACAGAGGGCGTCAAACTTTTTGGAATCAGGGTTGCAAGGCTTCACTTCTCACTTCACTTCACTTCACTTCTATCCTTACCAAGTATTTTGAATTGGTTGCAAGTTCTTCTCCCTCCCTCAGCCAGCTGATTGTTGGTTTTGGATTTCCCTGGGCAGAGCAGCTAAGCAGAGTGCTTCCCCCTTCCTTTGCTTCCACATATTGCGGCGGCGTTGCTGTAAATGAAGGTGGTGCTGTCAAGAAAAGCAAAACAAAACATGTGGTCACATATCATTAAGGTGTCACAGGGGATTCTTCTGTTGTAGCACCATCCTTGATCAAAAAGGATGAAAACAGCTTATCGGCACTCTCCAACTCTTCAAATCCATGATTCTGGCCCACTCCGACAACACACACAAAAATTGTGCATTTGACATATGAGGCAGGAGGGTCTCTTAGGAAACGAACAGTGTTGGACAAAATGTGGTGACGCCACATTTTTCTGAAACAGGTAGACACCAGAAATGCTTAAGAAACCACTTAGCAACATCACTGCACTTCCACCTGATGTTCCTGAGCCTCGCTAAGAGGCACAAGGGAGCTCTTCGCCATATACTGCAGGCCAATAAACTGTAGTTCCATCAGACAGCTGCTTCTAGCGTTTCAACATATTATTTTGATTATAAATAGAGGCACTGTGTTTAAATCCCTGCTATACAAGTGGGTCACTGCTTGCCGCTGGGAGTGTTGTCATGCTTCAGACTGCTCACAAGCACCTGGCATGGAGTAAACAAATCACCTAATTAGCACATTGAGACATCTGCCTGTCCATACTGCCCTCTTAGTCTCTAGTGCTCATTACATTGTATTATGCAGTGGATTAATCGAGACCCCAACAAAATACATGACTGGTCTGCGTATGTCGCGCTCATGCTGTGTGTTCACAACACTAAATGTTTCATGATGCGTCGTTTTATTTATGAAGGGGGAACCTTCTGCAATTGCTTCAATGTGAGTTTGAGCTAAAAAATGATTCTCAGTGATCTGACTAGTCTGAACCACTGACCTGGGTTACACTGGTGGAAAGTACATTCGATGGAGTGCATTTAAGGGCACTATGACATTTTCAGGTAGTACTGTACTTTGGTATTTTTAGGTATTTTAACTAGAGTATTTTAATTGTAAAATACTTAAAATACTCTACATGGTATTTTAACTATTTTTCTACCCCGAGAACTGCCACCTTATCTTGGTGAGGGAGTTTGAGTGCCCAAATGATTCCAGGAGCTATGTTGTCAGGGGCTTTATGCTCCTGCTAGGGTCTCCTTTGGCAAACAGGTCCTGGGTGAAGGGCCAGACTATGAGCAGCAGCAAAACCCCGATAACGAGAAAAATACCAAGGACAGTGACATCACCCAGTATGGCGCAACTGGGGCCCCATCCTAGAGCCGGGCATAGGGTTGGGGGTCGTATGTGAGCACCTGGTGGCTGGGCCTCTGCCCACGGAGCTCAGCCCGAAAGGACAACGTGGGTCAACCTGCGGTGGACTCACCTCCTGTCAAGGAAACCACAGGGGACGGGTGCAGTGTGGATTGGGTGGCAGTCATCAGCATGGGGCTCGATGACCCAATCCCCAGACAAAGAGTCTAGGTCTAGGGACATGGAATGTCACCTCACTGGGGGGAAAGGAGCCAGAGCTTGTGAAATAGGTTGAGAGGTCAGACTCACCTCCACCCACAGTAGGGCTCTGTAACCCAAACCCTTGAGAGGGGCTGGACTCTCCACTTTTCTGGTGTTGTCCAAGGTGAGAGGCAGCAGGCTATTTTGGGCTCGCTTATAGCCCCACAGCTCAGCCGTCATATGTTGGAGTTCCCCCTTGTGAACGAGAGGATCGCGTCTCTGCGACAGATGTATCACTGTTGTGAACCGCAGTGTGGAATACCTGGCCTTCTTGGAGTCCCTGGGATGGGTACTAAATAGTGCTCCATCTGAGGACTCCATTGTTCTTCTTGGGGAATTCGCTCACGTGGGCAATGACAGTAAGACCTGGAAAGGGGTGACTGGGATGAACGGCCTCCCCGATCTGAACACGAGTGGTGTTCTGTTATTCTGTGCTAGCCACAGTTTGTCTGTAACGAACACCTTGTTCAACCATAGGGATGTCCATAAGTGCACATGGCACCAGGACACCCTAGGCTGGAGGTCAATGATTGACTTTTGTTGTATCATCAGATCTCAGACCTCGTGTGTTGGACACTTCAACCTCCCACCTCCAGGAGAGCTTCTTTCAGATCCTGCAGGAGGCTGGGGACATTGAGTCAAAGTGGACCATGTTCTCCACCTCCATTGTCAAAGTGGCTGCTCAGAGCTGTGGTCGCAAGGTCTCTGGTGCCTGTCGCAGCAGTAACGCACAAACCCGGTGGTGGACACCAGAAGTATGGGATGCCTTCAAGCTGAAGAAGGAATCCTATCAAATCTTGTTGAATTGTAGGACTCAACTTACGAATATTCTAATTACAAACACCCGCTGCCATATCTGACTACTGTACTTCAGTTCCACTTTCTGCCATAACCCCCACTGAGCAGCACAGCTGCCTTTGCTCATCTCCAACACTCGTCTCCCCTTCTTGTCGTTGTTTGTTGTTGTGTCTTTGAGCATCTCAACGCATCTCAGAGTACCTTGGATACTATACTCTTCATCATGGATGATAAAGCAAAGTCTGGTGAAGATAGTGGTAGTAGTGTCCATCTCTCTGATGACAACTCTACCTCTCACTACCAATAATTCCTCCGTCTTCCTTTTCCTTCGCTCTAAAGGTAAGCTACATGCTACATATGTATTTAAGTATGGTACTATATGTTTTAAATTTTATTTGCTGTACACTAAGATGATATTATCATCTATATTGTAATTAAAAAAGAACACTGTCCTTGGTGTGCTTTTATTGGTTTTCTAGCAATTTCTAGAGTCCAATATTTATGGTGGACAGATGTTAAATTGAGTGAAATGACGTGAACTTGATTGTTATTATTCTGTGTATTTTCTTTTAAAATCAAGACCCAACTTAACTCGAAACGACCTGTACCTGTATTTTATTTTATTACATATTGTTTTTATGTCCTGTTATTGTTTCTGGTAAGTCTTAGGGAATAGTACTTACGTATTTAGAATAGTAATGGCAATTAGACAACTTCGAATGGCGATTACAGATTGAAATTTAAGAATAACGACTTACAAACAATTTAACTTACAAATCACCTCTCGAAATCAATTGTGTCCGTAAATTGAGAACTATTTGTACTCAATGATGAAGTTTATTTGTAATTAAGGACTTTACATGGTGGTGTTGGTGTCATTATTTTTCCTATATGTTTCTCAGGAGATGGAGATTGAAAGGAAGTAGGTGGAACACATGGCGGTGAGAACAGCAGCTATGTTAGGAGCTGTTTCACACCATCAGGTACAGCTCATCATGATCGAAGTGTGGCTGCAGCTCAGCAATCTGTTAGTTACTCCCCAAGAAGTATCACTTTGTCGCCCTACTTAGTCTAACTCTTCCTCAATTGTGTTAAATTAAGGACGTTTGAAGAGCCTTTTCTGCTTCCGCTTTCCTTAGTAGACCACACAGCAAATCAACAGATGGCTGGATACATTTGCTGTAACTCAAGAGTGCATCTGCAGCATTTTATTCCCTGACTTAATCTTTTCTTTTATCTTCTCCAGAGAGAATTAAAACAACATAAAGTACACATTCTTCGTTTGTCTCATGTCTAACTTATGTTTCAGTGTTTCAGTTGAAACAGGAGACTAATGGTATATTGTATTTAAAAAAGAACACTGACTTCCTCACTGACCCACACTTCTCTTAGGGTCAGATTAGAATAATCCATACTGTGATTTGAGCACATTGAACCCGGCACCCTGCAAGTCTACATGTCATAGTGACAATGATCAAGGAACTGAATACCGAGTTGCTCCTGGTGTGGAATAAGGGCTGCCCACTGCTTCACAGGGATGGCTCAAATGTAGTTAAGATCAATAAAGCCTCTACATTAAAAAAATGTTTAAAATTTTCTCCCATCCTTTGGTTCCTCTGGTTCAATGTCACATCACACATCAGAGAAGCTGTCAGGACTGCGTTAAATTCTCCTCATCCAGTGCAAAAGCATCAGCATGTGATGCACCATCCACTGAGACAACAGCAGTCTATTATTTTGGATATCTGCTATGGAGAAGATCAGCGGTCAATTGAAAACACAACAAAAAATTATTACAGAAAAATGTAAATATATAAAAGAAAAATGTCTGTGATAATAAAAATAGGGAAGTGATTTTTTCTTCTCGTTGTCCCAATTTTAAATTTTTTTTACATATTATATTTCATATATAGATATATTTTTTTATATAAGTAGGGCACACATGTGTCAGAACTGCGGTGGTATTAGAGTCCATGGAGGTGATTCAGGGACAAATGGCAAGCTGAATTCTTAACATGTAAATATTCATCCCACATGTTCCATCTTATACATTAGTGGCACATGTATTAGATTTTCAATATTCTTTTTTAACATTCCTGCATAATCTCACTGATTCATTCTTGTTATGTGTTCTTGATTTTAGTTATCTTTCAAGTGAAGAGATTTTAACTTTCTTATGTTGAGTGAAGGGAACACCCCTCCTTGAAATCTTTCACTGCCTGCTGGGCCATACTGATATAAGTGGCACATGAGCTTAGTCCACGTAGACTCTCCTGTCCAGTGATTAAAATAATATGGCCATCCATTCCGCCCAGTTATCTCCCAGTCTTTCCTCCGTCTGTGGCCTCCATCCCTAGGATGGGAACAATGGTCAAGTTCCAGAGTGGAGGAGACAAGAGATAACAGGGGACTCTGGATGTTAGGTAAGGATATCCTCAAAAGACCTTGTAGGCACCGTCAGCTCAGGTGGTGGAAGCAGCTAGGATGAGTCATCCAAGTTCTCATCAGGGGGCTCCATAAGAGACACAGTTGGCGCCTCTTCCATCAGACCCACATGTCTTCCATCAGCCTCAGAGGAGGGGTGTACAAAGACATTGTGTCCTGGCATCACAGAAGATGTCCCAGGTGTTGCAGGTTGGAGACTAAACACACACCCACACAGAGCTGGTGGACAAATGAACTGACATTTGGGCTCCAGTAGCGTCAAATAAATGGGTCCTGAATGCCAGCCTATCAGCATCTTGCTGAAACAGCGGCAGAAGTTATTTTGTACTTAGTGTAGCTGTTTAACAAAGAATCGAGTGAAAGTGATGGTCCAGTCGGGTATTTTTGATGTCTGAAAACCGATGCCTGAAGAGCGATGCCTGAAGAGCGAAGGGAAGAGAACAACAGAACAGAAGAGATGAGAGAGGAGAGGATGAGAAGGAGGCAGACAGAGAGAGTGGCCTTAGTGTCTTTTTTGGGCATGAGGCCTTGCCATCTGACACCTGCCACTGAGTGGGCACGAATTCCCCTGTCCGCTTGGCAGGAAATTAAGGCCAAATAAACAGAAACTCAAAGGAGGAGTGTATGCAAATACCAGCAGCCAGAGGAAATGGGTGCCTGTGGTGTCTGTGTGGAGGCCAGACAAAAATGGCACCTGCTTCCCTCACAGACACCCATTTAGTGGACAGCAGTAGTATAAAGTCTTCATAGGAATTCCGTTTTGGGATATCTAGACCCTGGAACAACTGCTGCTTTTGTTTTCCATCGATAAATTCAAATAACCTCCCAAGGAAAACTACCAGCTGTACCACTACACCGCACAGGCTTCCTGTATCTCTGCATGTCGATTGGCATGAGGTCGCAGAAAATGCCATCACTTAATATGCAAAATACATATGACATTCAGGTATATTATTAGTTATGCTGCAGCCCTAGGAGCTCAGTTTCTGTTGCAAGGACTGATAGGATGGTGAGGGCTGCAGAAGAGGGAGGGAGGGGGGAATGAAGAAGTTGACTTTAAGAGTGAATACCGATGAGGTGGGCCACAGAGATGCGGCCTGCATACACAACAAAATGCACAAGATTCCCTCGGATGCTCTAACGTATATCACGAGAGGCGTGCAGGTGCCAGCAGAGTTTGACCTATTCACACTTCAGCCAGAAGACAGAGATCTCACTCATTCATGTGTAAACACAGAGTTTATGTAAAGAAGTCAAACACAGAACTCACAGTACGGAAAGTAGCTTGCGCTAAAATAACAAAACACAGATGTACAAAAGAAAACATTTTGTTCTTCCACGATAATGTGCATTTATAAAGATTAGCATTTTTCTTTCCAATATGATTACGCCATGCAATCGATTTTATAAATTGATCTTTACATAGTATTTTGCATAAAGCGCCCTGTAATCATTATTCACACGAGAACTGCATTAATGTTAAACCATTTGGAAATCAAATATGCATGAGGTTCACACAGTACTCATAAGCTACTAAAGCACACATGTGACTGAGCCTGACAGGACTTTGATCACTAAGTCTGTCTGTAATGACACAGGGTTATGCAGTTACAAATCCGTGAGGCTTCAACAGAAGAAAATCAACAGATTCAACCAGAACTGTTGTCTCTAAACACCTGTTTCAAGATAATTCACCTTCTGATATTAACCAGTCGCAGGGAATTAAAATAAAGCTGTGTTGTGTCTTTCCTGCATCTGCTTGCAGAAAGCATTTATAGTATTTGATTTGTTTGACAAAAAAAATAATATTTGAAAACACATTCTTCACATGAAACAGACACAGGGGTTAAAAACGTACGTGGGCATGATTGTCTCTGTAATCTCTGTCAGGCTGCAACAAAGCAAAGACACACCTCACACAGGATTCTCTAAGCCACTGGGGTATTCCTAGGAAATGCAAAGGTGCAGATTTTTTTCTGCCTGGTCATCACTTTGATAGCTCTCAGACTATCACAGACAATCCCTGATGGAACTGCCTTAAACAGGACAGAATCAATTCCCTATAGCCGGTCACTCTTCTGTTTTTTACCAAAGGCCTTTTCAAGGAGCTGCATGAATGATCTAAAAGTTAAAAAGCATCTAACCTTCACTTATTCATTTGTGCAGGGAGGAAATATGGAAAACCATAAACCATCACCAACAGACAGGTGGACCAGGGAATCTGCATTTTGTTTCAAAGGATCAGCATAACTGAAGAGATAATTGCAGGCTTGAAATGTATCTTTATGTTCCTTTAGCAAAAAATAATAAATGAACCACACAAGACAAAAGGAGAGTATCAATTTGAGTCTCTGTACTGAATGTTAAAGTGCTCCAAACAAGAAGTGTTTAACATCATTTGTTCATCTTCATTATCCGCTTCTTCCGCTGTCGCAGGTCGCGGGGTTGCTGGAGCCAATCCCAATGGACAGAGGGCATGAGGCAGGGTACACTCTGGGCGCGACGCCATTGCACCATATGGAGACAGGAAAACACACACACTCACACCTACGGGCAATTTGGGACTGACCAATTGACCTGAAGCAGATGTTTATGGTGGCGATAGCGCACAACAATTCTCAGTTCGTGTCCGGCACACAGACACACACACGCACGCATATACGTACATTCATGTGTGTGTGTGTGTGTGTGTGTATGTGTGTGTGTGTGTGTTTGTGTGTGTGTTTGTACATGGGCTTTTTAAAATAAATAATATATACAATATTTTAAATAAATAATAATATAAATAATAAATAGATAAATAATAAGGACTGAAAATTCTCTAATTTTCTAGGAGCATTGTTAATGATCTTCTTATGTCTAACGAACCATGATTTACAAAGTAAGGCATCAGGATTAACATGAGGGGCCGAAACCACTGAATGGTGGCACGAAATAGAAATGATGATGAATCAATCATCCAAGTACTTGATGTTTCATTAGCATTCACTAAAACTAAATCAAGTAGGAGAAAAATAAGATGCTGAAGACAAAGTACATACAGGCATCTGTGGCTATGAACTGAATGCATACAAAGTAGGGCTGTCACTTTAACGCGTTAATTAGATTAATTAATTACGCTGCAAATTAACGTGCTATAAAAATTAACACAATTAATTGTGAGTGGCAAGTCAAAATGCAAGCATTTTAAATTTGGCCCATTGAGTGACCCGTAGGCTGCAGTGGCACGTCACTTCCTACCTGTGCCACAAGTCAAAATCAGAGTGACTGACAACAGAGATAGACTCGACATAGGGGAGTGAGGCAAGCCCACTCGGACCTTTGGGCAGAAAGTTTATTTATAAAAAGAACAAAGACGGACTATCAACAAAAACGTAGTAATTCTGCGCTGTAGACGTCTCCGTCAGTCTGCCCCAGGGCAGCTGTGGCTACACAAGCAGCTTACCATCACCAAGAATGAATGAGGAGTGAATCAATAATGGATCCGATGTAAAGCGTCTTTGAGAAAGCACTATATAAATGTAATCCATTATTATTATTATTATTATTTGTACCTTTTGTAAAAGAGAATTTTCATATCACCGAAGCAGCTCCAGCCTAACGTATCATTTAAATGAACTTTAGCTTACCCTTTTAAAGGAAAAGCCTGTTGGCATCTTGCTATTTAGTTGCCTTATTTAGAGGCATGTTATACTATTCATTTTGAATTGCTGTATTGAGTCAGCTTTAGTATTCATTTTGATTGAGAGTCTGCTTATGTGCCTATTTGAGACTCAGCCTTATTTTATTTCTGAATTTTATTTATTTTATTTAACTGTATTCGTATTGCATTTTTGAGAAATGCACCTGGTCTAATTGGTTTGCGGATGTGCTTGACCTTTTTTCTTTTGAATTTCCTTTATAAAGCACACTTAACCAATAAAAATGTGGATTTCAAATCTTCTCTTCTTGGTGCATTCTATTGATTAGTCATGGACTACAATTTTGTAATGTCCTAGAATTCAAATTCGTTATTTGGGGGCCTTTAGCAGGTATGAGATTAAAATGCGATTGATTAGATTAATTAATTACAAATCTTGTAATTAATTAGATAAATTTTTTTAATCGCCTGACAGCACTAATACAAAGTTAAGATAGCTGATCAAAAAATGATAGGAAGTAAACTCCTTGCAGAAAGGAAGCTTGTGCCTGTGCTTAATGCTTTTGACCATGATGCGACAGACTGTATGTATGCCCCTGATCATTCAGCTCACCATTTACTGTGAGGTGCACCCAGCTGCCGTTGTGGAAGGTGTCGTACTGTTGCTCCAGCATCAGGACCCTGCACTCATACCAGCCCTGGTCCTCAGAGCGCACTGGGTCAATCTGTAGGGACGCCTTCCCATGAAGAGAAGCTCTACCTGCAGACAGAGGGGACAAAAATCATCAAAATGAGCGTTTTGTCTTTTTCCACATTGGTCAGGCTTCCCATATAAACTCACATCTATGAGTGTAATTGGTCTCACCATAGATCCATCAGGTGGATGTTTAGTGCTCTATTCAACTTTTCTTATTGGAGCATGAAAGATATTTTCTTTTGAATGTAATAATCAGTCAAAAAAGTGGTTTTGTTTTAATTTATTTTGTTAAATCTTAAAATTGGCGGCACAGTGGTGCAGTGCGTAGCACTGTCACCTCCCAGGTTGAAGGTTCCAGGTTCAAATCCTTTTTGTGTTTATGTTCTCCCCATGTCTGCGTGGGTTCTCTCCGGGTTCTCTGGCTTCCTCACCTCCAAAAACATACAGATTACGTGAATTGATCGTTTCCAAATTGACCGTAGGTGTGAGTGTGAGTGAGTGGTTGTTTGTCTTTTGTGTGGCTTCGCAGTGCACTGGCATCATGCTCGGAGTGTCCCCCGCCTCTCGCTCACAAGTCAGTTGGGTTAGGGTCCAGCAACTCCCATGACCCGCAAAAGCTGAATAAGCAGTTAAAAAAATGAATGAATGAATGAATAAATCTTAAAATGTTCATCCAGCCAGTATTACTCGTGTTATTAGGTTTACGTGAAACATCGTCATTATCATTTTTTTTTTCTCTGCATGAACCCAATTAAGGTCAACAAAGCACTAAAATAAGCACAAACACACTACTGGGATACACAAGGTCCAGGTTGGTGCAACACACAAATTTATTCGTCTGCTTTGTTCATTGGGTACTGTATTCCTAATACCTAATAAATTCCCTGTGTAGTCTTTTCACACGCTGGAAAACAAGAAGATATCCTGGACTGGTCGCCAGCTTGTCTCAGACCCTTTCCAGTCATACACAGTCTCAAATGATTCTTAACAAAAAATTTTTTAAATGTTAAGTACAATTTTTTTTTTTCAACTTACAAAAGAGCCATGCTCATCCTAACATCACAACAGCTTCCAGTTTTTATGTTAAGACACCATTAATCTAATGAGATCCTGGCTTTAACATCGTGCTGTATATGACATACTCCATATCCATCTTTCTATGGCCTTGTTCAGACCGATCGCCTATATCTGATTTTTAGCCCATCCAGATTGATATGGACTATTTCGTTTGTAGTCTGAACAGTCCCATACCACATGATATCCGATTTTTGCAGGATGAATTGAAACCACATTCGGGAGGTAGTTTCATATTGGATATGGACAGATGCGTCTCAGTCTGAACAGCTTCAAACACTCCGATCAGATATGGAGGACAGTGACGTCATATCCGCGACGCGAGAGCAAGGTGCCAGTAGGAAGAGCGTTGCGCATTATGGAGCACTAAAAAAATTGAAGAAGTTGACGATATCTGGTGTGTGTGAGATTTTCTCCACCTCTACCAGACAGTGATGTCGCCAATACGCTAAGGTAACAAAACTTCACGTTCGTCGTTGTTGTTGTTTTTGCCGCCGTGGCAATTATATGACCTCACACATTACGCGCACTGAATGACGACTCCGCACCGACGTGGTCCAGTCTGAACAGAGTGAACACAGTGTGAACAGTCAGCCCTAAAAATCGAATATGGAAGGATATCCCATATGCCTGCAGTCTGAATGCAGCAAAGTCTCTGCAAGCCATCAGATAAAAATGTTCCTGAAAATGTTGAAGTACTTGATCTCCCTTAACTGTAAATGAACAACCCTCAGGCTTGGGAACCCATCATCTACCTAGCTCTCTTAGATTTATCCATAAAACTACCTGGCAGCCATATTTTTAACTGGATTAAAATTAAGAATTTAGCATGACTGTGGAAAAAGACCAGCCTTCCACTTCACAGATGTCATCCATTTCTTATAAAACATACCCACTGATTTTTATTTTTCACTTGAAGGCTGTGGATAAATTGGAATTCTAAAAGGGGGAAATCACAAGGGATGAGAGAAGTTCAGAAAACCAGGCCTGGTGAAATCTTAAAATGCTAAGCTGTCTGTCTTCAAGCCACCAGCCCGCTGCTCACATGGCTGCCTCTAACAGACTGAAACATTCACTTCTGCTCTGTATGATGAGTTCCCTCAGATGGGGCATTTCTACAGACTTTTATCTCTAACTGTTCTGTTGCTTTGTTTCCTGTAACTCTAGATTGGCAGTCACTGTACTGATGCTGAGTGTGGGATGAACTGCTCTAATAAATGCAATAGACAGATACCCTAATCGTGCGATTGCTGGCATTGTTGGGGTGGGAAAACTGACTTTTTTGTTAGCAGAAAATCGATGCAGCTAAGTGGAAGAGAGAAGAGCTTGGACTGCAGGCTTGCAGTAAAAAAAAAAAAAAAAAAAAGAAGAAGGTAAGTTGTCTTTAAAAAGTCAGGTCTATTTTTGCCTGGGCATTGAAGTGCTGACTGGGGTGGGTGGTGGTGTGAAGGGATCAACCTCTGTCTCCATTTGTCAAAGATTGAGAGGGTGCTGCTGTAAACAGAGTTAACAGCAGCGTATCTACATCAGCACCAGCCTCCAGGGCATACACCACTTACACAGCACAGACTTCTGTCGACTGTGAGAGAGGAGCTAATATCGTGCTCAGATCACATCGTGAGCTTTGTCAGATATGACAGCTTTGAAGAAAAAACACTAAAGGGGACAAAGTTGGCAGACACGGTGAGGTAAGCTAAAAGACAACTTAAAGCCCGAAAGTGATGCAATTAGAAAAGGTAAACAAAAAGCTGGAAATCAAGTGTTTGATTAAATTACCATTAACGCAATTAACTCCACAGTTACTTAAAAGTAAAACCAGTTTATTTTCAACCTAAAAGTTTTCCAGCAAAGCTATACAGTAACAGTAGAGAAAGAGAATCACATATCAGAGTTTGCAATGAACCAACTTCATTCCAAGTCATTTCAGTCATCAATATAATTACAGACCAACTATTTAAGTATTTTTATTTGTTTGACCTAAAATGTAGATCTACCTGGAAATGCAAACAATCTCCCACTACATAATGTTTTAGTAAAATCAGTTATCTGGCAGACAAAGAAATAAAGAAAAAAATAATGTATGTGATTGCATCAACGCATTCAATTCTTATTGTGCAAATAATGTGAAGAAATAAAGTTGGAAATAATTACCTTTTCAAAGAACCAGACAAAGCACTCTTTTAGGACAACACATCAGGTCCTGTTTTGACCACATTGATCTAATTGAATTCGCTTTACAGACAATATACTGATCCACTGGTATCCAGTGAAATTTGAGAGAAAAAGTGCCTGAGAACCAGCAGAAAGGTATGATCCTGGATGGATCTGCCCCTGGGCCTCCTGGGCTTCCCCTTGCTAAGTTGGAGATATTGTACCTACTACTACTAACACTACTTACTACCGATTGTAAAAGCTTTTTCCAAAGCATCATGATGTGAACTCAAATTTCCTGAGCTGCACATCTGAATTAGTGCAATATCTAATTTCTACATAGATGCAGGACAAACTGCCAAAAATGTTGCGAGAAAACAAGTAAACACACAGTAATGCTTACAAGTCTGGACAAAATGATTGACCCACAGATGGATTTGCTCACATCTACAATCTGTGTTACTGCACACACTTAAAATATTATATTATTTACAGAGTGAGCTCAGCATTCATGGATTATCTGTTCTGTTTTAGCACAAGCTGTGCAATGGAAGAGTAAGACATTTACATTTTTACATTTACACTTTAGGAATTTCATTCATGGGGAGTGAAAACAATGGATTTATCCCAAATAAGCATCTAATAAACTCCAGTTTATTAGATGTGACGCTTTCACCATACACATGCCTTCTCCAGTGCAAACTTTAATTTGTGGAATGAGACAGGCCACACAGTATTCCCACTGCATCTGCTCACTGCCCCCTCCTCTTCCCCCCTCCCCAACTGTGGATTTGACACTACACTACAGAGGTCCACTACAGCCACAGTGAGCACAGCAGAGTATGAAGCAGTCAGAAGCGCCATTCCTTGCACCTGCTGCTGGTCAGCAGTTAACTGCTCCAGCAGCATCTAGTAGGACCCCACTTCTTCCTGAAAGGATCCTTCCCTCTGGAGCATCTGTTTTCAGTCTCACAGCATCCTATTGTCACAGGCTGGTTAATGCGGTGGTACATTTAGCTCCAGAAAAGTCAGCTTTTTTCTCAGCTAACTAAAAAATACAATTCACCATGTGGCAGAAAACAGGAGCCTAGAGTTCTGTTAACATTACTCCACATTCACAGGCTAGTTTCCGTAAATCTTATACAACTAATACAACTTTTAAACTATAATCTTTTGTTGGATTTGTTCATTGGTTTTTTTGATTATTTTGAGGATCACACAAACCCTACTACGGTACAAGGATTTCCAATAAATATGCTAGAACCATGTTGCACTGTGTAAGAAATGACCCATTAAATGTTGGGATACATCGAGATAAAATCCAGTATGACTTTTTTCAAATCTTTTTTAACTTGACATGACAAGACTTTTTTGATATATTTCTCTAAGTACACAAAAATTTTGAATGGATTTCCACAAACGGTGTAGAGATGTGGACCGTGGGTGGGGTACATTACACAGCTGAGTCAGATTTACCATTTTAGTTACAGCTGCCTTGGAAAATTGTTCTCTCTGAGTGCTGTTTAGTTTTTCTTGAAACTGTTAAGGCTCTGTTGACTTAACTGTGAGGCTGCTGTCATTCTACAACGCTGCTGCGTCTACAGGAAGTTTTCCATTCACTTTCTGCAGGTTTTATAAATTCTTTTAGATTCATCAGATTACCTTTCATTGCTGCCTCCTGTTCTACATTTTCATGTAGGCTTCTTTTAATACACTGTGTTGGCTTCATACTGAATGTACTCTATGCTGCATTGTCGCTAGTAAGTGTAGGATAGAGTTTATGTACAATGCAGCCATAAATTGCTGAGCCACAGTTATTTGCCTCTATGCACTCAGAGGTTGCAGATACCTCTGCACAGCCCTGAAAGCCATTTTACAACAGAAAGAATTTTCACGCTTTTTATTTCAAGCCCAAACAGCTGAACACATTGGATCACACTGAAATTACAGGTCAACCTTCTCAATGTAACTGGGTGGTGTGTGTTCACAGCAAAGCATCTCTGTTCCGAGCCAGGAGCTCGTAAATTAGTTTGCAGCAGTGTAAGAAAATCTATACCATATATAATAACAGTAATGTTTACAGAACGATTAGATATGCAAGCACCCTGTAATATTGCTATTTCCATGAGATGAAGGCCTGACACAGACAGTGTACTTACCACGGTCAGAGACACACTCTACTCTCTGTTATAGAGCCAGATTACACGCAACAGAAGAAAATATTTATGAATCTGTTTGGTCGATGACGAGGTTATTTCCTTTCTTGCAGTTTTTAGAGGAGCAGACTGAGCTAATGGCATCTTTTATCTTTTACAGTATTGATCATAAAATCAATGTCTGAATAATAAATATGAAGCTATAACCAGAAAGAATCAAGCCTGTCTTTGGGGAAACTAGAAAAATCTACAGCAGAACCAAACCTCACTGATTAGCACAGACTGAACAGGTAACGATGTTTAGTAGTGAGGTTCAGAGGTGCATGTGTAAAACAAGCTAGCTCCCCCTGTTTGTTAATGCCAACAAAGCTAATCCGCCCGCCCGCCCGCCCGCCCATCCATCCATCCATCCATCCATCCATCCATCCATCCATCCATCCATCCATCCATCCATCCATCCATCCATCCATCCATCCATCCATCCATCCATCCATCCATCCATCCATCCATCCATCCATCCATCCAATGTGTTTCAGTGGTTATGATCATGATTTCCTGCTCTTTGTGGTCACTGTTTATTGATCACCTACAGTAAAACTTTGGATCTGCTGCAGTCGCTGTCAACACAAGCCTTTGTCAACACAAAGTCCTGTGGATTTACTGTGCCTGGCAACTATAAACATCTTGGTCCTGTTTCAAGCCAAGATGCTTCTGACTGATTAGCCCTTTTTCCACAGAGATCATGCAGGAGCACAGAAATAAAAAACTCTACACCGCCCGTTTTTGCACTGTCCGCATTAACATCGCTCCAGGGTGTGATTTTAATAGCAAGTCGGTGTTCTGCACAGAGGTCTAAAGTATAACACAAAAGTATTGGTGTATGGCGTGACATTTTATATATGCACCGACCAGCGGTTTGCAAAATAACACGGTAATGATAATCATTTAACTTCTTTGCAACACAGTTGAGCCACCCTCTACTGGGAGGCAAAGGAGCTCTCAGACCATACAGCTAAATCAGAGTTTTCTTTTCTGATTTAGCTGCCTTTAAAGGTCCAAGACGTGGGTTGCATACTTATAGTGGTGCCAAATCTTTGTCTGTTCTTTTATACAAAATAGTGAGGTGAAACAAAGATGTAGCAGTCTCACCTTGAACAAACTGGGTTAAAACTATCAATTAAACTGTATGATTTAATTACTGGATTCATTTGCCATAGTTTAGACACAACCAGACATCTTTACCAGTGTATTCTGGATCCACATGTGGAGGGTAGAAGCGGAAGTTGATGAAGAAGGGAATAGGCACTCCAAACTTGAACCATTCCACCACATAGGAAGGCTGCTGGCCATCCAGGGGAGGGGACACGTCACACCCCAGGATCACGCTCTCACCTGCACGCGCCGTCACAAACCGGGGCTCCTCTCTCACTCCGTGGGCACCTGACAGGCAAAAGAAGCATCCCTTTAGTAAAAAACCAGTGCTTTTGTCAGGAATACATGCAAGAGAACAACAAGCATGTGTAGAAATCCGCGCATAACTCCAGCAGGATAAACATAAAAACCGAAAAAGTCAACCTTGACTACTGTGTAATTAGTAACAAAAGTAAATAATAGCAAAATGAATTAAAATTACATTTTGCTACGTGGATATTGATGCAGAGATCTCCCCACATGAGTAAACACTCTCCCTTTTAACACCTTTCCCCATCTCTCCAAAGAACAGCCTCTCATCATCCGTCACCTGCATCTGTTGGTGAGTCTTTGGCGGTGGTGCCATACTGTACCGGAATCAAGCTGCTGAGAGAAGGCTCCATTGATCATCACTGGCTGCTGTTCAGATAGGCTTTACTATGAGCACCACCAGGGCCTGGGATCTAGCCACCAATGTGGCTCGGCATGCTGGCGAGTGTTGACCTGTCAGATGACTGGAAGGTCATCAGAACTGCCTCTGCAGAATGCTCACTCTTGGAATGGATTTTCTCCACCTGCCACCCCCGCTTTCATTGAACTGGCTGCATCTCCACTGTCAGATCAAGCATGACCACCCTCCCTCGCCCTGGGGGAAAATCACTTCAGGGATCAGGAGACGTGCTGATGTATCACTCTAGAGAAGCAGCAGCTGAATAACTTAACACTTTCATTAGCTGTATCATTTGCATCAGTAGGGCCGTTACAAGAGGAACAAATCGGTTGGGACATCCAGGTATTCTGGGCTGAAGCAGCATTAGTTGTTATTCGAGATGCTTTTCTGTTTTTTCTACCGCTGAATGTATTGGAATTACTAATGAAATATTTTCACCCAGTTCTTCTGTCTATAAAATAAATCTCCACCCCTAAACCCCATACGCATCACTTTGTGTTTGTCCTTACCAGTTTAATCTGCATCATTCTGTCAATTAATCCACTTTATTCGTTTCAGATAGCACAGATTGTGAAACAGATCACTTTTAATCAAATTATGCTTATTTTAAATAGGAGGAATTCAGGCTGCCGGTTACAGGCCAGTCTTGAAATCTGCTTTTGCTAATGTTCCTTTCTGTTATGGAAGGGCAAACAGCGATTTCTTACTAGCCTGAGCTGTACGTAGAAATGCAGATGAGACACATGTGCATCATGCAATGACCCTCACATGTTCAGCATGGACATGAGACCACATAGGAGTCTAGAGGAATACAATCTAAAACAGGAATAACACAACAAAATTAAATGAGACATTTCATGATGGAGTTTGACTCACAACCACCAGCAAAAAAAATCTGTGAATCTGCATGATGTTCTAACATGAATCTGTATAAACAAAACCCTTTTAATACACATCTGAGAAACCCTGTCCCATAAATTGAGTAAAAAAAATGAAAGAAAGAATGAAATCTGCCAAAGCAAACTTTTCAGAATACCTGGAATTCACACCTGAGCTCCACTCCAGTATCATTTTTATTACGCTGTTAAAAAAGCATATACAGGTAATTACTCTTTCAGTGCAACATGCAGGGCTGGGGTATAATGCACCTGTATATATACTATGAAATTTGCTGTAGACGCCTATGCGCAGGAGTCTACAGCGCAGATTGGCAGCGCAGAATCACTGCGTTTTTGTTGATAGTCCCGTCTTTGTTCTTTTTATAAATAAACTTCCCGCCCAAAAGTTTGAGTGAGCTTGCCTCGTTCTCCTGTGTCGCATCCATCTCTGTTGTCAGTCACTCTGCTTTTGACTAGTGGCGTAGGTACGAAGTGACGTGCTGCTGCAGCCTACGGGTCCCTTAATGGGCCAAAAGTAAAATGTTTGCGCATTGACTTGCCACTCGCGATTAATTGCGTTAATTTTTATAGCGCGTTAATTTGCAGCGTAATTAATTAATCTAATTAACGCGTTAAAGTGACAGCCCTAATTTCAAATACAGTCAACCCTCGGTTTTCGAACATAATCCATTCCAGAAGGCTGTTCGAAAAGCGAGTTGTTCGAAATCCGAAACTATTTTTCCCATTATAATTAATGTAAATAATTTTAATCATTTTAATTTTAATCGATTTTTTCTAATTTTTTTTTTACTATTTTACATCATAAACTGCACTGTTTACTGTTTACCATAAATAAAAAGGAGTAGAAATAGACACTGTGTTTTATTTTAATAAAAGATATCCTATCGAATGCGCTACGGAGGAAGCATCCTGGGCAGTACGCTCTACTCCCAAGTGAGTCGCGTTCAGGTACGCTCAGCTTCTTTCAGTTTAAACCATAAACTGCACTGTATACTGTTTACCATAAATAAAAAAGGCTAGAAATAGACGCTGTGTTTTATTTTACTAAAAGATATCCTGTCAAACTTTGAACACAAATGCGCTGCGGAGGAAACATCCTGTGCATTCAAGTTTGCTCAGCTCCCGAGTGAGTCGCGTTCAGGTACGCTTGGCTTCTTTCGGTTTGGTCGAGAGCCGAATTTTGGTCGAGTACAGAGACGTAAAATTCTCGGATTTTCTGGTCAAAAACAATTTGGTCGAGAATAGAAGCGTTCAAAAACCGAGGGTTGACTGTACTACTGGCTAACCCATGAACATATTAGATTAATAACTTTGTTTTTTTATTCTTAAAAATACATCTTTGTGTTAAAGCTTCAGATTAGAGCCTTTTTCAGGACTCTGATAAGCAGCAACTCCATCACAGCTTTAAAGTCCCTATAGTCTTTATGCTAAGCTAATTTCCCTTTTTACTAGACATTTTTTTCATATTTAACAACTTCATATTTGTCTAAATTAAAAACAAAGCCACTTTAACTATTTTACCAAGACTATACAAAAGGTGACAAAGGTGCATCCATATTTCAACAGTCAAATCTTTAGCGGCAGATGGAGTAGATTTGCGGAACAAAAGCCCTAATCTCAAAGATAGCAGCGAGGACATGCTTACTGTCAGCTTCATAGAAGATTATGGCATTTGAACTTTATTGGAGTTTGTTCAACCTGAACTTATATTCCAGATGATTCAGTTCAGATGACTGTCAAGAATTTTTTGCTCACTGCTGCCAATCATTGACTGAATGACTGGCTGATCGACTGATTTGGGCAAAATCTTTGTCCACTCAACACCTAGCATATTTAAGATGAGCCAGGATTAATTAGAGGGGGACTTCCTTGAACGGGTGTGGCAGACATGGCTCTAGTTCAGAGGCATCAGGTGGACACCCAGATGCCAGATAGGATACCAGGCGAATCCCCTTCGACCCCAGTTTAGAGTGTAGGGAGAGGATTGGACCAGAAAGGGGTGATATCAGCGGAATGTAACAGCAGATATCTCCGACACAGCAGCACAGACGGTCGATACAGTCATCACAGTTTTAGGAGCAAATAGGAAATATGGTCACAATCTCCCCATCTGTTCCTGAGTTTTAGGGTTATATAATGTCAGAAAAAATGGTTTTTGCATTGAGTTACAGTATGATGTCACAGTGAAGTTAAACCTTGATATTTTGAAAATCATTACGTCATTTTTATCCTCTGCAGTCTTTTTTATTACATCCCGCTTCGAAGAGGTGCCGTGTTGTAATTGTCAGTGTTCCTGTGTCTGTCTGTTAGTTCGTCCGTCCGTTAGTATGTCCACCAAATATCTTCGCAACCGTTGCAGATAGAAAGATGAAAAAAAAAAGCACATTACTCGGGCAGCAATGGGGATGAAAATGAGAAGATTTCAAATTTCATCTCTTCTACAATCAGGAACCGGATGAAATAGAAAGAGGAGGGAAAAGGCCAGTGAAAGACCATAGATCAAAGTTAGTGTTTTGATCTATGAAAGTAGGTCAGAGCACTAGCTTTGATCTTTGACCTATGCAAGTAGGTCAGGGGAAAATTTTGAATTCAGGGGTGCAGCGGGATGTTTTATTTAAGTTTGACATAATTAGCATACGACTTCTTGGGTCAAGGCCAAAAATGGTTAATATACTGTAGATCTCAGTGACCTTTAGCTACAGATCACCAAATTCTGATCAATCTTTAGGTCCGAGAAGAAACATGAAATCTCTTCAATGTTTTCCTGAGATATTCGACTTCTTGACATCAACATTCAATAAAAAATTTTAAATGTGACAACATATTTAAGATGGTATTAACATGAAAATAGGACCTGGACAACAAACTATGATTCAGACTTTGAGTGTGCTTGTTTTGGCCTTTGGGTTCAGCACACATGATCAATGTGTTTCAGAAGAACACAGAGAGCTGGCTTATAGCCATGATAAATCACAGTGGACATATTGTTTTATTTGAGTAAGTAGAGTCACATGACATAAGCACAGGCCCAAACCTTGTGCCACACAGCGTGCTGCTGAAATCCATAATTTTGTCTGTAGATGGTTCTGGTTGCAGAGTTCAGACACTCGGGTTTCTGTTTTGACATGCAGGTGGCAGCGGAAGCACATCTTAGACTAAGAATATAGTTTAAAGACCAGAGATATTACATCGAAGAGCTGGTAATTACCCAATGACTTTACGAGATCCTTATGAAGGAAGAATCAGAACAAGCTCTCTCACTGCTTGTGCCATTTTCATTTCCTTAATGGCGATACAGTGACCGAACAGGGTCAACGAGGGCTTATTCACGGGAAAATATTTATGCTCTGAAGAGGACATAAATGTTTTACAAGAGACATTGCTTGAGATCTTCCAACTAAACAGTGCTGCAGATAGAATGGGATCAATACGGTTGAGAGATGATAGCAATTCAAGATTGCTTTGCTGTGTAAATGTCAGCCGAACTGAGCTGAAGTTGCAGAGTCATGTTTGAAATCCAACGATACCCCGAGGTAGAAATATGTTCAGTAAGATCTACATAAATCTGGCAGCTTATAAATCCAGATGACCAATATGTTTTATATATCCATCCTTGGCATAAAGTGGATTTACTGCTATGATCGTGAATTCCTGAAGCGTTAACAGTTCAGTCGCCTGTCAAATAAATCATCCATAGGACGTGCCACTTCATGTACAAAAGCAAAATAGAGGAAGGATAATTCCTCATTGTTTAGAAAAGGTTAAACAAGCAGTGCGACAAGGAGTTGGTCCATTTTCATGACTGATTCATGACTGATTGATTTTTTTTTTTTTATTATTAATTGGTCTGTAAAACACTCCTTCCCTAAAATACCATTGACTACTTGTCAGCCATAATCACTGGGGCCAGTGGTCTATAAATTAAAATTTACATGTTAAGCAGTCAGTTGGTTTTGATGCTGTTTTTATGAAATAAAATTGTTATATTCATGTCCTGCATGTGGGCGGCACAGCGGTGCAGTGGGTAGCGCTGTTGCCTCACAGCAGGAAGGTTTCAAGTTCAATTCCTGTCTGTGCAGAGTTTGTTCTTCCTATGTCTGCGTGGGATCTCTCCTGGTATCTCTAGCTTCCTCCTGCCTAAAAACATGCAGCCTTGGTGAAATGGTATTGCTAAATTTCCATAGTCCTGCATTCAACAGCCCCCAGTTAACATGGACCAACAACATTGAGATTAAATCACAACTGACAAATAAGAAAAAACACACCACACTGTTGATATCCATAAAATGAGACGTCCCGTCCATTTTTGATCATCTGTTCACCAGTTTTTGGGTTTTCTAAAGGTATTTCAAGTAGAATCAGCTGTTCAAAAATCATCATCATCATCTGTATAATACAATGGAAAGGAATGTTCGTGTGCCAAACTCGCATAGCTCACATGGACACTTTAGCTTGTTTTGAGCCCAATATCGCGGCAACATAGTTCAGCAGAGGAAAGACACAATCATCCGATAGTACATATAACAACAGCTAACACACATACAGTTTTACTCAGCCTCAGTCATAAAGTTATTAAAAGAAAATGTATGTAAATCAACCATCCACACCCACTCCAATGAGTGCAAAAGCAGAAAATTTCCAACAGCAGACAAAACCAGTTTGCTTCAGTCACAAACCATGGAAGTGGATTTGTGCTGGGTCTGGGTCTAGTTTTAACGATAGATGATATCGAAAGTACAGCTATCATGTGATTAATAAAGCTCTTTTCTTTTAAAATCTATTCTCCTCATCAACAAAATAATACCTCTAAATACTGTGTTCAGATGTTTACAAAATATCAGCAAAGCACAATTTTTTTACTAAATATTCATGACCGAGCAAAGTAGCCAAAGAAAATGTTTACTGATACACACAACGTGATGTAACCAAACCATAAACCAATAAGAAGCATCTGCTGGAGGTCAATAAACAGCTGTGCAGAGCAGCAATTGAATCATCACAGCAGAACAGCGGGGGCACGCTGGGTTAATTCCACAAGAGATTTCAACTCAGAGAATTTTTCAACTGGCCGTGCCTGAAAATGGCTCTCGCACAAAACTCACACAACACTGCTCTTTCTGGAATTATCATAGATTTGTGCAGTAAAGAGACTCTCAAGGCAATTTTGGGGCAATAATGAGGTATAGCATAAGTGATAAAATGTTGTGACAGCCGTTACAATGTTGTGAAAAATAGAGAGCCGAGGCCTTCATTGAGACACATTTGTAGATGGGTAGCATTTGGACTTTCAAGACATAATTTCATCCATTTAAGCTAAAATCTAATTTACCTCATTTGTGGATATTATTTTGTAAATAAGATAGGATTTTTATTGCTCAACACCGTTAGGAGTTTACTAAGCTAAAACTGTGTGTGTGCCTCACACTAATAAAGATGAGTGCTAAATATATGTATTTTTTCTTTTTTTTAACGATTTCTAAAGGTCTCAACTTTTGTGAGGTAGAAGTGAATAGTGCTGCTCTTTCAGAACATTACAGTGTTTTCTTGAAATGGCCATCTCTGCTGACACATGCAGAATTATAATAGAGGTAATCAGAAAATGCTACATCAGACAAAACACTTTATCCAAGCAGGGTTTTACACCTATGCCAGTGCTGCTTTAAGTTCCTTGTTTATGATCTTGTAAACACTTCCAGTTCCAGAGTCATGAATAATCTTGATGATATCACCTCTATGGAAACCAAGTTTGGTCAGAAAAAAAAAATTGGAGGTATAAATAAAAGCTCAAGAGTGAGGGCGTAGAGAAGTAGAAGACAGTAAGGGGAAACAAAACACCATGTTCATTATGGCATCTATTATGAGACTTTGTATCTTTCGCCTGGAACTGAAATGTGCAGTCATTTTTCTCTGAATTATTTAAGGTAATAGTTCTCACTTTGTTCAGTATTGCTGAGGGACTACCAAGCCCGTAATCATCAGCCCCCCTGAAATGTTCTCCGTTAAGTCATGCATGAACTAAGTAAAAACTTTTCATTTTTTCATGGTGAATATTCTGATAATACAATCTGTAATACTATCTATACTAAAGGGATTATTAATTTCACATGGAGCTCTAGACAAGATACCACTTGCACTTCTATTGCCAGAGCGTTTGACAGACTGGATAAGTACGTGTAACTTCCTGGCATGGTGCTGAATTTGACCACGCCAATTCAGCACCATGCCACGTTACATCACGTTATGTGTATCAGCTAACATTTTCTTTGGCTACTTGAATTTAAATGAAAACTACTTATTAATTTACTGATCTATCCAACTTGTTCTTCAATGTCTTTTAATAGCAGTTTTACTGTAGTTTAATGTCTGGTTTTTAACAACCTCTTAACTCTTGGGATATTATATTTTGTTTTTTTGTGTAGGCAGACAGAAAGATAGACTGATAGACTAACTCTACATTTTCCCTGTAAACTCAGCTCATATCACATGTAAATTGTCAGTTTAATTAGTTAATTTAATTATTATTATTATTATTATTATTATTATTATTATTATTAATAATAATAATAATGATGATGATGATGATGATGATGATGATGATAATAATAATAATAATAATAATAATAATAATAATAATAATAATAATAATAATAATAATAATAATAATAGTTATTATTATATTAGGGTGGCACGGTAGCGCTGTCGCCTCACAACACGGTGGTTCCGGGTTCAAGTCCCTCTCTGTGCAGAGTTTGCATGCTCTCCCCGTGTCTGCGTGGGTTCTCTCCGGGTTCTCTGGCTTCCTCCCACCTCCAAAAGCATGCGCTTCAGGTTGATTGGCCGGTCCCAAAATTGCCCGTAGGAGTGAGTGTGTGTGTGCATGGTTGTTTGTCTTTGTGTGTGGCTCCACGGTGCACTGGCGTCGTGCCCAGAGTGTCCCCTGCCTCACGCCCTGTGCCAGCTGAGAAAAGCTCCAGCTCCCCGTGACCCGCTACGGTGGATGAAGCGGCAGAAAATGCATGAATGAATGAATTATTGTATTGTTAAGCTTTTTCAAGCAAATTACTTTTTCTCCCCAGGATAGCTTTGCTGTATTTTGGTTTCTTTCAGTGTGAGGTAATTGTCAGCTTGCACAGCTTAAAAGTTTTGAAAGCAGCATCACAAACAAAGAGAGAATACAGATATAAAGGTAGATACGTGAAGCTCGGAATACAGAGGAGAGGGGATTACAACTAATACTACACTACTCTATAGGTTGAAGTAAAGTAAACAAGGCAAAAACAAAACAACCCAAAACCAGACAATAAGTAAGAACAAAAGATAACTGCGGCCGTGCAGCCGACACACGTGTGTTTGTTGCAAATGAAAGTGAGAGCAAAAGAAAGAGAGAGCAAATAAAATAGTCAGTGTTACCGTAACACTGAAGCTGGATCCATGGATTTGAACTGTTAGTCACACATTTATAATAAAGCTTAGAGACCACACTAAACATCCACCCATCCATCTATCTTCTGAGCCACTTTATCCGCTGTCGTGGGTCACGGGGAGCTGGAGCCTATCCCAGCTGGCTTAGGCCGTGAGGCGGGGGAAACTCCGGGCGCGGTGCCAGTGCACCGCAGACACACTAAAACACGGAATCCTAAAACCCACTCGCATCTTCTGAGAGGAACATTTTCCCCTCATCGACTGAAGCTCTGGTGAACGCTTCACAATACACCCAAGTTCCTCCAAGGGTGAAATTCTTTTTCTTCTTCTTCTCAATCACAGCAAGACAGATAACATTTCAGGTGAAATCAGACTTTATTCTCTCTTTCCATGTTAGAAAACACCATGTGGAGCAGCTATGTGAGGTGAAGATGTACTATGGAATTTGCTGTTTTATTTCAAAATGTTTGCAGAGTTTGAAAAATTATAGTGATTACATTGATATATGTATTTCAAAAATATGTCAACGAATACAAATGTCAAACAGGAAACTGAATATAAGGGAAATGTGTGAAATATGATCGTATGACTGGGACTGCCTTAAGTGTAACAGTAACACAACACCATATCCTACTTCTATTATCGCCGGCAACAGTTCAAGCTTTCAGAGAGATGATGATGATCAAGTGGCTGGGAGAGCAGTCCATTCAAATAGAACCACATGATCTGAAAAAACTGGCTTTCCCAGAATGCTGCAGGCTTTGTTTGCAAGGAGGATCCTCTGGGACCGAACTTGCCGAGGGAGGAGAGGTGAGGGGAGGGAGAGGGGAGGCGTGGGAGGGGGCATCACCAGACAGAGCTGGCCCAAGCCCAATAATGAGAGTCTGCCATCCACAGATTGAGCACAGGCCCATTCCTAAGCTCATTACTAAGCTTACTCTTATGATTGTGATTGAGAGAGTGAAAAAAGTGTTACGCCCAGTCTAGGAGTGCCTGAGCCATCACATGAACAGGCCCCATCTTCCCCAAGTCCCAACAAGCCACCGGACGAATAGTCTAAGTATATAAGGAACTAAATATCAAATAATATGTTGAGCTCACTTCAGGTTGACCTAATGCCAAAATGACAAAAAAAAACTATCCTATCTGCGAAAGAATAATAATTAAACTAAGAAAAACAAATGACAGGATCTAACCTTCTTAACTAAATTAAACAGGAGAAATGTATATGCAAATAATCAGGCAGTCCAACCCTACTTCTCAACCGAGACTAGACAGTTCATACAAAACGAAATGTGGCTGGTTGGAAGATGGAGAGGATGAGGATCCACTGCCTGCTACCCTGCTGCCCATGAACAACTGCCATCTTGGATCATTATGTATCCGGTGAGGCCTTGGCATAGCCAATCAGGAGAGGAAAAAGGTGCACTCCCCCAATCACCATCGAGCGATGGCACAGGCTAATCTGCATACATAAGGAGCAGGTAGAAAAACAGGGAGCAAAAGGACAATCCCAACCCACACATGACGCTAGTTGCCACAAAAGGCATAAGAGAGAAAAAGTTGTGCTGTTTTCTGGAAAAAGATGAGGGGGTTAGACCGAATCATTTCAGAAGAACTTGGCAGGAAAATTGTAGCAGCAGTCAAGCAAATATGATAAATATGTATACTCATAGTTAAAACGGTGAAAAGGTGAGAAATGGCATATGATGTTGCTAAAGCAGCTACTGAGCTGCACTACATTTCTGAAATCCAGTATATTATATAACGTGACAAGTTCTGTATATGTGATAATGAAATGTTAAAGAAAAAGTTTAAAGAAGCTCCACTCTGTCCGACTACCACAGCAATATAACACTCATATATTAATGCAGCAGCAATACAGATCTAACAAGAGCCATCAGGAGATGGCACATCTCCCCAGGCCCCCGGAAAATCAAACAGAGCGAATTTGCATGAATACAAGCTGTCCCAGACGTTCCAACATCCGCGCAAAAACTAAAGACAACCCAGTCTATTTTTTGAAGGGCAATTTGAAGCTGGACTCCAGACACAGTTGGAGAGGTTTTCATACGATGCCTCAGTACCGCCGAGACGCTTTGACACCTTTACAAAATACTTTCAGCTTCTACGTTTCTGTGCCTGAAGATGCAAATACCTTCAGAGGATGTCTAATGGCAACTGTGCCACAGTTCACACAGGAGCTCTAGAGGCTCACAAGAAGAGGAATACAGATGAATGCCATCTGGCCGAAAGTCAGCTCAACAAATGTTATTAAAAAAAACAACCCAGCACAGAAGTCTGCCTGCCATCACTGCTTCAAACATATCTCTCCCTGATGCTTGCAAATGACATTTAATTACTCATTGCTAGCAGTGAGCCTCTCGCTTCACCTTGATTGGTTGCCAAGCCACCGTTGACTTTGTTGAACTAACCCAGAGTCTCGCTGACCATGTGTTCTTTCCCACTGGGTACCTGGCACAAGAAAATGTCTTTGACTCTCTGGTTAATACAAACGATTGTTCCGAGCTCAGCTATTCTGTGGAAACCAGCAAGATCATAAGAAAGTCTTTCAAGAGTCCTACGTGATTAAGTTAAGGTTAAAAATACTGAATCATGCATTCAGCTCATCTGATCAGAATTTGATTTGAATTTGAATTTGATTCTAATTTGATTTGAACTGAATAAAGACTGCTGTGAAGAGTTTATAGTACCAGAAGGAAACACCTTGAAACACTTTGAAACTGTTTAACACTAATAAGTACCCTGAACAAGGACTCTACATAGGTAGGTTCAGTTTTCTTGTTTCAATCATAAAGCAGCTGATTCATTTAATAAACAATGGTGCTGCCTTTAATTCCACGTGCTGTTATCTGTCTCCTGACAGCCTGAGAGGTTTGAGCTCAAATGTCGCGTGTCTATCAGTTACAATTCCAAAACAAAAAGACCCAAAATCTGAGTCTGAGGTGTTTTACAAGACGAGAATGTGACCAGAAATATGATTTTTTGATGGCTCCTCTAAAGCAAGTCACAACATCTCAATTTCTCCAATGGCCGATGGTGGTTTAAGTCATTAAAACCCTTCTGCATGTCAGTTGAGTCACAGGAAACATTCAAACACACATCCAAAAGCTTTTCCAGAGATCTGCACAACAATTTTATGTACTTTCAGATGTCTACTTTTATTAATATGTGTTTAGTGTGGTTTTATTCATTGTATGCTATAAAAGTAGGGTGAAATGTCATGACAACTGAGGCCTGCTAAAGCGATAACATGCTGCTCACATTATGCATCCTGTATAGAGGCTACATTATTCTAATGGGCCATAAATTGAAATGTTATTTCAATGACCCGCTACACCCATTTCCTTTATCAAGTAATGTTGACAATAGTTGATAGTCAGTGCAACTTATTTCAATTTGATTTTGCTATTCCTCAGATGCACAATTACAAGTGTGTCTAAACTTACATTTCTGTACTAACAATATGATAAGACAGTCCCACAGTGGGGAAATTTGCAATGATTAAATGTAAGGATTTTAGACTGTCTACAGAGAACCTGTTTTTTCCTTTCTTTTCATAAATTGATCTCTTCAGTATGTTTTACAACAAAATCCCGAATTAAAAAATGTTTCTATTTGTGTCCAATCATGATTCCTAATCTCAAACGTGTATTTCCTGCATGAAGCAAAAGCGCAATCACCTGTAGGTTTGAAAATGGAAACCCCATCCAGCTAAACTTTCTGTAATTTTATAATTGTCAGATTAGGCTCAGATGTGTTCCACCATTTTGTTAGTGTGATATCTAATCCAACATGATGAGATCACATTAGCTCACAATGGAGAGTGTAAGCACTACACCAGCTGACATGCTCATCACTAGTTTCTGACATCTGAAGCTGAAGGTGCCCATGTTTCAGCTCATTTAAAAAAACACTGCTTGTATGAATACTTTTATATTCTGGGAAAACTTCACATTCTCATTATTTGATGTAGGTTATCTTAGCTTAGCACATGACTCAAAACAAACTTACAGGCAATTATTTTGCATCGCATGTTGCATATAAAAAATATAATTCTGAATGTAGCACTACATAACAATTATATTTTTACTTTTTTGCACACATTGTGGGTTTTTGTTACAGTACATTCCTGATTTGAATGGATTAAACAAATGTGTTGATGAGATATCGAAGCTTTTCTCTGTGGATTTATGAAGATTAAGAGTCCTGCTAACCACCTCCTCCTATTTCCAGTTTTAATGCTAAGCTGTGCTTGTTGAAGTTTCCTGCGGAACATACAGATACAAGACTGGTATTAATCTCCTCAGATAAAACTCCAAAAAAAAAAAATCAAACAAACTCAACTTCCCCAAAATGTCAAGCTTTTCTAAAGTTCTATCAACACTTCAGCAACATGATTTCTGAGCATAATGTGACTTCACTTCTCCTTGGTAACACCATCAGTGCTGAACTGCATATGCTGCCACAGATTTTCAAATGAAAGAGTCTCTCTTCTTTCTCAGAATCATCTCTATTCGTAGATCAAACGTGTTTTGCCTCATTATTGGAGGAATTTTTTCACGTTTGTGCTTGACTTGGACTTGACTGTCCTGACAGGAGGAGCCAGACCTCAGAGGAGACCAGTTCTGACTGGGTACGTGGGGTCATTGAGAGCGTTTGCCAGGCGACAGCTTGGCACATGTCTCCCTCATCTGGACACGAGTGGAAAAGCAAGGTTAAGTAAGTACATGGGTCAATACGGAGGGCTGGGGGGTTGGGGGGGGGGATAAGAAGAAAGGGGATATTGTGCTGTTGGTTTCATCTGGAATGAGTAATTTATTTATCCACTTAGATCAGCAGTAGGTGAGCCCTGCAGCCTGGAATGACTCGATGCATCAAACACAGCATTGGGATCACATTCATGTCCAATGTGGAATTCGTCATGTGAATCCCATACGTGGAGCAATGGGGGCTCTATCAAAGCAAGCATTTTATCTGACACGCAATGCATTATTTAGTTACTTTTCCATCTTGAGGGCTGAGACGGTCACACCCTCTCTGGAGAACTCAAATCAGACAGCTTCGTATGATCCAATGCACACATTTCCCTTCTTCCATCACAAGCGGGTGTGTTATTTTTCCAATTTCCTGGCGTTGCTCATCGCACAAAATGAGCCTCGTATAGCCACCACAACACGGGCCTTTACCCCGGGAGCTGTATCAATGAAGCTCTGATCCATCATGATGGGCAGCAAGCACAGACAGGTGAACGATTCAGCCTCACGTTTGGAGAGAACTGTTGTCTCCCTATTATAACCAAGGGCTGAACTTTCACGTGACACATGATATATGCAGCCATTTGTTAGAATGAAATAGCCCTACAGTTTATGACCTAACACCCCCCACCACCCCCCCCCCCAAAAAAAAAAAAATGTCATGCGATTACAAACAGCAGCACGGAGACAGCAGAAACCATATTCCATGTGCGGCACAGAATATTTTGCACTTCAACTCACCTTGAGCGGCCGTTCCTCTGGTGCTGAATACACTTGCTATCAGAGTGGCCACATACCAAATCATAGTACTATTGCCGACCAGCTATTACCACGCAAAGTGCCCCGTTCGACCAATCTCTCATATTCGACCTTGCACCTTACGATCTCCTAACAAAAGCCCCTTTTCATATCCTATTTTCTTTCCTCGTGGCGTTTCCCTTCATCCCTTCCCTCCCCCGTCCTTCCATCCGCATCCTCTCCCGAAGAGACAGAGCACCTGCACCGCCGCGTTTGTAGTAGACGGAGCCCGTTTTTACGAGCGCATAGTGAAACCAAGTGTGAGAATCCAGCCACAGGTCCGCCTCTCCTGTCATCGGATTGGCTGCTGATGGAGGCTTTGGGGCGTGTATTGGTTCTCCGTACGGCCCCGCAATCCGAATGACAGCAGAGCTGGCCGTGCGCTGATTCAAGGTGAGTTGGAGCGTGCCATAGTAGTGGAACCGCAGTATCATGCGCATTGACAGCGAGACGTGTCCACAGCGTTAAATACCTGTCCTAAACTGGCCCCACGTGCACCATCATCGCCCATCGTCATTCACACACACACACACACACATACATACACAGTGGGTTTTTGCTTTTTTTTTTTTTTTTTGTCCTATCAATACCAGCGCCATCCAGCCAGCGATGCAGGTTTACTGAATCTACCATGGATGTGTTGTATATGTGGGGGGGAGGAGAGAAGAAGAGAAGGGGGGCGCCGGTGGATATGACTCATCTGTCGCTCACCCATTGCCCTCGGCTGTTGTCATGTCATTCTCACCGACATAAAACTATTTTTCCATCGAGGCTGGCTTCATCTGATGGGTGTGGCGACAGATTCAGTTCCCCTCTTTTTTTTTTTTTTGGTTTTTTTTTTCCTCGATGGCCGTGAGCGTGAGGATGCAGCTCCATCCACTGCGCACACATGGCTACCGCTGATAAGGCTGCCTCAGAATCACTCCCTCTGTTTTCATGCATGACCACAGAGGAATCAGACCGCCTGTGTGTATATGTGTGTGTGTGTGTGTGCGTGTGTGTGTGCGTGTGTGTGCGCGCGCCTCTGGCTGCTCGACGGTAGCCCAGATCACCGCCGCTACCAGAGGTGATCGAGGAAGATCGTCTCTGGACCATATTTTACACATCTTGGCACATTTCTGTCTCTGCAGACTGTCTCCCCCTCCCTTTCGTTTTGCGTGACTGTCATTTTCCTTTCTTAAATCAATCAGTTGCTAAAAAATCCAAGAGATTTTTTTTTTCTCACGTCTAAACACATTTGAACCTTTTGCCACTATTTACAAGCAGCTGTTTATTTTTTGACCATTGGCTGCAACGACTAATTTCTTCTACTCATAAATGTTCATGCTTTTGTTCTCATATTAAGGAACACGGCAGATACGTGCACGTTATATATAGTAACATGTAGTAAAGTGCACACATAAAATCACCATAGCTACGTTTTGAACGTGTCATAATTCAGTTGTTTGTTTTTATCTGATCCTTGACTCTTCGGATTCACGTTTGTTTGTGAGTCATATCTGACACCAATGTGAAAAGATCAATGACTTGGCATACTAATTAATAACAGAAAATATTACGTGTGCCAGTTCATCGTCAAAATTAATTAAATAAGGATGCATGGTTTCAGATCATGCACTGTTTGCTGTGGTAACAGCACTGTGGTGACATCATCTTTATATACTGAGGGTGAGAAGGGAAAAACAAGGGTTTGATTGGACATTTTTTCCTTTCTCCTTATTGATTTTATTGTCCTTGCATTGATCCTCCATGTTTCATTTTGTCCACCAATGTTGACAAAATATTTGGTGTGAGCATGCTCAGCAGGAGAAAAGCCACGTGAAATCTGATCTGGCTGTTCACACTGTGTGCAACTCAGCAGGAATCAGTTCTCTATCTGATTTAGAACCATGTATGAACATGATGTTAAAGATGTGATTTCTGCTCTTCACACAGTCTTTGGGGAAAAAAATCTGAGATACAATTGAGAAGAAAATCAGATTTGTGAAAGTTTTCCTTCAGAATGAACAGAACTAATATCTCTGAGACTGGAGGGTGAACACCATTCATCCAGAAATGTTCTCTCCATGCTTGTGTTGGTGCTGTTAATCATGTTGCTCCAAAATAGATACCCTGTTCTGATGAGGCAACACTGCAAGTAGATTGTTTTATTCACATATTTATCCAGACTATTTCGTCAATTGTTCAGTTGTAATATTTTAGTATGTCTCTAAATCCCAAGACTGAATCTGGTTATCAGACGGCTAACAGAATATGAAAGTAAGAAAAACAATAAGATATCAGTTCTGTGGTATATTTTTGTTTATTTGTCTGACTTAATTGTGACGTTGTGGCTGTTTCTTCAGCTTTATACCTTTAGAAAGTGTTCAAATGAGTAAATGAGAAATGGAAGCGTCACTCTGGTTGAAATTATCATGACTCACCTGTGAATAAACAGTCCTTCCCTTCAAAGTGTTTCAAGTTAAAAAAAAGGTTGGGAACAACTATCCTTAAACTGAATCTTCATTCCCAGAGGACTAATGTTCAGATCCGGATGAGGTAACATCTGAGTCACACTCCTCAGCTCCCTCCCAGATGAGCCACGTAGAGAACTGTAAATGTGTCACTCTATAAGCCGGTATAGACAGGAGCTGAAAGCTGAGGGGAGAAAGCGGCTAACTAATTCATCTGAAGCGAGCGACATGACTATGAGCTATAGTCTGCGGAAGACTCAGCAGCTTATAAAACTATAGAATAATTCATGGATCCTATTTGTCACTGGGTGTGAGGCAGTCGTGCAGCTGTGTGACCTAATGGTATGTTTGAAATCCTACAGAGACGACCACATGGAGGAAATGCTCCTGCCACTGACCGAACCACTTACACGTGGAGCATCCATCAGATTCTCACAATGACTATTAGGGGGAGAGCACAGAATTGCACTCTGACTGTTGAATAGCAAAACAAGGTCACATTACCTGCACACCGTCCCTCTCACCTTAAGTTACAGAAGTGCTGACAACACACCGGGACCTATTCATTCAGTCAGATTAGTGAGTCTGTTTCCACAGCAACACACACCTGACATGACGGCATTGGTTTCAAACCACAGGAGAAATTAGTTTTCCTGTATTGTATTTTATTTTTTATTTTTCATAATAGGAGTTGATTTCCCACAAGCCATGACAGATAAAAGATAAGTTGATCTCTCATGCAACCAAACTGTCGGTTTGCAGCTCCATTAGGGGTGACTGGGGGTTTTACCACAGGGCCGGGAGGGAGCCTGAAATTTTAAATATGGCAAGGAGCAGAAAACAACTTCAAGATGGTTTTGAACAGAAAAGACTCATATCTATGGCTGCATGCATGATTGATCAGACTCCTCTTTTATTGAGTTTTATTTCCATGTTTGACCTTTCTGCCTCTCATTCATCTGACAAAGATTCATCCCATTATTGGCTATTGCCTACACTTTTCTGTGTTGGAAACTGTTACATGGATTGGCTGTAAAACACTCCTTAGATCTAGAACTACAAGAGAGGTACATTTCTGTACCTGCTGTATTTCAGGACTATGTAACACAACAAAAATAGACGATAATTTCCTTGTAGTACAGAATATTAGTTTTGGGTTTATTGAAAGCATCATCCTCTCAGTCTGTAACTGCTTTAATCACTTTTTGTTGTCTTTATATTTCATCCACTAAGAGAGAAGCGTTTATTAAATATCAATACCAAAATGAGCTCTTGCACCGGTCCTGTAGTCCCATTTCATGTAAATCCATACATTGCTGCAACTAATCGTGGACCCAAACGTTTCTAAAGCTCACATGCTTTAGTGACGGAGACACATGGATGTGTACACTGACGGTCCCCTCCAGCATTCGTCAGCTTGCAGCTGAGCAAACCTGCCTGCACCAAACAAGGTGTTAACAGATGTTCTGTTGCATGTCTGTCTGTGGTGTTGCTGTAAGCTCTGTATGTCCTCGTGGTCTCTCACCACTTCTATAACTCTGGTTCTAATTCATGCTTTTGACCAGCAGTGGTCAGCAGTGTTTTACACAAGAGGCAACACACACTTTAGTTTTTTTTTTTTCTTACCTTTGGTTCATTTTATGTGATGTTAATGTCTGTTAGTGATGTCATTTTGATGAGATGAGATTCAAGAAAAGATCATCACGTTTAAGGCAGTGCTGTTGAAGGGAATGAATACATTTCAGATGACGTGAGTGAGATCAAAAAAAGAAATAACCTGTAATCTGTGCGTAGAAGAATGTGTTTGGCTGATATCAAAATGAAGAACCACTCATATAGTATCATAATTGTATAATATGAGATGCCACTGACAATTTAAGGCACTGAAACTTGTCAAACTAGACATTGAAAAATTAGTTAGTGATTCTGTTTGTTTCTTGTTCCAATAAAAATTGGAAAGGTTGTTTTATCAACCTAATGTATTTGCTTGTTTATAAGATACCACAAAAATTTGGCAAAAGGTATTGATGAAACTGTTTGTAAGACAGGATTTGGGCCCAAAGACAAAATTGCTAAGTTTTTAGGATGATATTTGAACAGATGCTGATTCTGGACAGGTTTTCACTTCCTTTATCATTGTAAGATAAAGCTTATTTTAACATTTTGCTCTTATCATCAAAAATCCCACTAGGCTAGTCAAAATAAAAATATTCAGCTATGGACAACTCTTGAAGTTCCATCTCTAAGAATAATTGGTTTCAGATGGGGATCGAAAAACAGATATTTCGACGGGGGGAATAATCCTTGGGTCAGATATCTCAACAGAGAGAAGAGAACACATGACAATTGCACATTCATGCAATTGTCATGTGCTATTCAGATGAATTTTTTGCTGATAACTCAAAAACATATGATTCCTGGTACTATTTCTAGTTCTCCAGGGTCAGTAAATCAATTAACACGACTTCATTTTCGAAGTGAAGCGACATCATCATGATGACATCACTACTGTTGGTGATGCTATGATGAAACAAGTGATGAACACCTCATTCAATGAAGATGTGAGGATTGTGCACACACACAAGAATGACCATTTCTAACCCGTGTTAATGGAATTTGTTTCTGAAACTAATTTCCAGTCAATTTTATTATGTTGAAATAATATTCTATAAATACTGTCCTTCAAATGACAACGCTTTCCTTCGCCCTCTGTTCTTATACCGTATTTGCAAGTGTCCCAGATGCAAAAAATCTGACTCTGTTGCAGTCAAATAATGTCTATCGATTTTTCTCTGACTATTTTCACACCGATTCAGCTCTCTCTTTTAAAGTGCTGCACCAGACATTAACTCAATGTTCAAACACGAGGTTGAGTCGAATTTAGCTGGAAGTTAAATGCATGGCTGCAGTGGCTTCACATATTTCACTACAGGTGAAACATTACCACCAGAAATAGTTTCCATTATTGGTTCAATGCATCCAGTTATTAATATTTCAGGCAACAGGAACGTGGAAGTGAAAATGAAGCAGAAAACCTCAACCTAAAGGTGCCTGCTATCTTTTATGACACTGAAGTCATCACATTCCTCCTGTAGAATCACGGTGCTTTTCAGCTCGCTTGTGAAAACTATTAATACCACAGTGCTAATTGAGCTGTAGCGTTGCTTTCTGCTCTGCTTTTTTTTAAAATGTCCTAAATAGCTTCTGACTGTCATTTAGCCTCTCTGAAACTCTGTCGGCAGCATCTTGTATGCAAAGAGAAAACATATGAAAACACGTCTATTTATAGTTTTAAGTCATGGTGTATGAGCGATGGAGGAGTTACACTAAAGATATGTTTCAGAGTAATGAGAAAACCAAGCAGCTCTCAATGAAGAGTGGGCTACCATCCCACACGATGAAGACTGTGCCAGTCTATGAGGAGGAGGATTACAGCAGGGGACATGCTAATGACTGATTGTGTAAAATGATTTACACTCTATTCATGTAATCTTACATTTACGGTGCTCGGGTTTTTGTTTTTTATCTGTGTCTTTACTTTTATTGATCAAATAAACAGGATCATAACATCATGACCAGGAACAAAATATGTGTTGTAATTCCATATAACACAATGAGTGAGGAGAAACTTTCTTTGGTGAATCATCCGATCAGCCAGCTTCTCCAAGGTGATCAATACGGAGGTTGGACTGTTTCTGGGAGAGAGTTACTCTCTGATTACCTGCTAACAGCTGTACTCAGTGATTATGTTAACTCAATCACAGCCTGATTTAGTTCTACAGTAATCACACTTAAATGTCCCTGCCTCCAAAATCACAAAGCAAAGGAAAAGATGAGCAGCTCCAAATTGAGCCTTAAAAGCAGGACGTACATAATCGTATAAAATAGATACATGCAGTATGCTTGAGGTTGATCTGTATGGTCGACGGCTCACACCAAATTAGTTACAATATTTTAAGCTCCTATTCCGGTAAATCCACTATTTCCTCTACTTGTTTGCAAGTTTTGCTTTGGGGGCACATTGACCCCACCTGAACCTCCTCAGCTAAAAGTGAATCAGCACAGATTTATGAGAGCAACAGGTTCCACATGGATGTAGACTGATTGGATGCAGATAGTTAATGTCTGTCTGGACCTGGCAGGTTGACTTTTACGGACTGTTGACCAATTTCTTTGAAGCGGTTTGACAATATGAAATTGGGTTATAAAAAGGTGGGGTTTTTTATTTTAAAAAAGGAGGTGCAACTCAAGATTTATATTTAAATATTTGTCCTCATTGAAGACATAATTTAAATATACTGTATACAAGGAAAGTAAACTTGTAAAGAATATGCACTTGGGTTTTTACCTATTGTAAGGGAAAAAACTAAAGTATAATCAACAAAATTTTCTCTTAGTATCCATAGTGATATTGTTATTATGGAGCAAAGTAGCCCCTGTTTAAATAAGTATCATATATTTGCAGTATTATTACAGTAGAGGCAATAGAATGTATAATGTAGTTATTTGATACACTTAAATAAAAGAGCTCCAGCTTTCCACACGTTTTAGTACCACAGGGAAAAACGACATTTCAATAATCCAGCCTGCTGGCAACATCATATTGAATCATGCATTAGAAAGAGGGTTTCTATTTGTAAATTCTGAATCCTTCCTGTTAACTAGCTGGAAAATGTTTCAACTTACAGTGCTTAATTATAACAGACAAAAGTTTTAGCTTCATTCAATAAGGTAGGGCATGATGACCTCAATCCCACCTTAATGGAAGAATGTCCAACAAATCTTTCTCCGTTACTCAACCATCATGACATAAAACTTTTTCGCTCCTTCTTTCCCATCTGAACACTGTATGGGAATTTTAGAGCCACCTCTCTATCTGAACCTAAGCTGCTTCTTAAAATCCCTCTCCTACTCTGAGAAGCCCAGCTGGCACTCGCGGCTGCAGCTTTTTAATGAAAGCTGCAGCCGAATGTGTGTCAGTCACAATCTTCACGATGGAGAATAAAACTATAAAGAGCAGAGAAAAAAAAATAACATGCACATATTTTACATTGGGGTGCAGAAAACAGCTAAAAGATTGAATTAAGGCGCTAGTAATCTCACAGAGAGGAACAATAAGTTGCAGAGGGAAGGAAATGTCTTTAAAAGATCATTAATCAAACTAAGATGGGGTTCAGGAAACCAAGAACATCCGAGCCTTAGTTCAATGTTCACATATAGTTATATTTACGGTATGACCATTATACAGCTAATTTAGCATTAGGGCCTTTTGGAATCACAAGTCACAAACAAATCCATTTTAAACCATTATATCTGTCACATAAATATTGTTTATTGTGGACTACAGAAGGCCAAAAGTCCAGCCAATATTGTGAAAATATTTTACAACAAAGAATATGTTAAAACTTGTGTTTTAAGTTTGCAAAATCATGTTGTCACACCATGTGTTCATCATTTTCCCTACAATTTGAATTTAGATAGATAATAAACAGTTATTGCAGAACTCTCTGCAGTAACAAAAAGAAACTTTACAAAAATACTGATTGAATCCAGAAGATCAGCATGAGGAAAAAGGGACTGAAATATAACTGAAGAGAAGAAAATCTTTTTCTAATTTTTAGGCATTTAAGTTTCTTATATTCGGTCAACATGGCTGAAGTGTATAATAAGCATGTAGATGTGCAATCTTTTCATAAATAGTACACTATGTTCTGCAAGAATCATCTTTTTAATGATGTCTTCCTAATTCTGTACTAGTAAAACTAGCAACAAACAATTCCTGGAGTGCAGAGACAATATCTTGATTAATTCTAAATGTCAATTCTTATTGGAAAAATAAGTGATCCATTATTCATTAAGCTTAGTGCACCATTATAAATGAGCATTATAAATCTTTTTCATGTGAAATAAATTTGCCATAGATTTTGCATAAAAGTGCATGCTGATATTCTTTCATATCCTGTACTTATTTCAGAGCATCTCACGCAGCTCACAGGAGCTTAAGCTTCAGCTTCAGACTCAATATATGAGTGGATATTAAATCTGAAAGCAACTGTGGTGAATTCTTCATATATCTAAAGATATACAGCCAGTGAAACAGTCACTTGCTCAATCAAGGCCAGTGTAACACAGGAAATGAAAATGTCCTTTCACAAGTGATATAACTCACTGTGTTGCAATGGCGTCACCAACCTCATTCAACAAATTTTTCCTTTTATTCCTTCTTGAAAACATCCAGACTCAACCTTGAGATTGTTTTCAGAAAGGAAAAAGCAATTAACCTATTATGTTTTACTAGTGTTACTGTGCAGTAGCGTTTCTTTGAGAATCAGGAATAAGAACAAAGGGCCGCCAGGAGGGTCCCTGAAACAGAGGACAGGACAATTGCCTAGCAACATAGATCAACAAGGCAATCAGAGACTGCAACATCCCGCGACACCCTGAATTCAACATCTTACCCTGACCTACACATTTTTGTGTCTCTGGCTTCCTGAAAATGTTGGTTTTTGTTTTGTGATTATATACCATCAGGTTTTAGAGATTTGTACCTAAAAAGGTATACATTGTGTCGTTGTTCCTTGCGGTTGATGCATTCCAAGAACCACACGCGATTAACAAAGAGCGATGAAATTTTTTTTTTATTATTTACGGTAATTTAAACGTTTATGAACCCTCCCCATACTGATATTAAACCACCTTCTGTCTGTATTATCTTTTCCCACACTCTTATCGTCTGTGTCTCACGCAAGTCTGAGGCTAACAGAACGTAGCGCACTTCCGGATGCTGTCAGCCAGTAGAATGCGTGTACAATAACTTGACTTGTGGTTCTTAACCTGGGTTCGACTGAACCCTAGTGGTTCAGTGAGTCGGCCTCAGGAGTTCGGTGGAGACGGAGGTCAAGACAAGACAAATGACACGATGTGTCGGGTGTTTTTGTCGAACATACACAAATCACTGTGTACGTTTGACATATTGTTTCTATTCGTGATGACATGCCCCCCTTAGCCATCACTGGGTGCAGGTGATCACGCTAACATCGATTAGCCTACCTGTGCTACAGGGGATTTTGCGCTCAGTAGTCGATTTATGCCTGTCATGATGGTACGTCATCTGATTGCTTTCTTAATGTTTTTAATTCATAGTAACTGGTGGTCAAACGAATGTGTGCAATGTGAATTTACATGTAGTGTAAAACGGAACGTGATGGGAGTCAGCGTTCTGCATGATTTGCAATGTCAAGTTGAGCAACTCTAGTCTCACACTGGCAAAAATAAAGGAACACTTCCTTAAGCTGCATGGAAAACAAAAGAAACAGACTTTGCTGTGAAAATTACATTAGAGTAGCACTTGTCAAGGTGAAGCCAAGCATATCTGAACTGGTCTCTAAATAACAACAGTACATGTCACACTGATTTGCAGGTAGGTCATTTCATGTGAGTTCATGCACTGTCTTGGTTCTGTCCTTTGAAAAAGGTGACATTAATGCACAATTCATTAAATACACCAGTAAAACATGTACTTATGTCTTAAATTTGACAAATTTTCTTTTTTTTTTTTACTAAAGAAGGGTTCGGTGAGTGAGCATATGAAACCGGCAGGGTTCGGTACCTCCAACGAGGTTAAGAGCCACTGAACTAGAAATTGTATTCTGGCATAATACAATCACAGTGCATTAAGTATATGTCTACTCCCTATATAATTATACATTTACTTAAGAACTAAATGACAGCATATACTGTAACATGAATGCAATGAGGTTCATGGCTGGTGAGGCACTGACTTCATCATAATCAGATTTACAAACATATGAACCTACAATGTAGCTTATTTACCATTTAATAATCAACAGTAAGTGGGTTATGTTTTAAGTCACATAGCAGAATTATTTACACATATAAACTGTAACACACAAACAAGCACATTTGATTGAAAAAAAACATGTTGTTACATACATGTTTGTTTATATGTTATGTTCACTTTTAAATGAAGTCCATTCCCAGCTCCTTCTGAAAAAAAGCATAGAAAAATATATAATTCTCCATTTTTATAGTAAGGCAAGGCGAGCGGAAAAAACAAATGAATGGCTGCACTTGACTTGCTGAGTATAGATTGTATCTTGCTGTCAGTTATTCTGCGGCAGAGGAACCCCAAGGAGAATCTCTGGGATCACCAGCGCCCCCTATCATGAGGCAGGAGAACTGCGTGCCTCACTTCGTGCCTTTTCCCAGCGGTTTCAGGACGCACATGCAGTTGTTGACAAAAAACACATTATATTATTAAATTATATACATTAGCTAAACTATGGAAATTTAGCTCATATAGCAAAAGTGTTTGAATATTTTAATAGTGACATATAGAGAGATAGCATTACGGTCTCACTGTAGAGCATACCAGCACAGCTAGTCGAGCCATTGCGCAATCTATGGTGAGGCTCGGCTGGCTGGTGCCTAACCGCAGGTCTCTGCTCAGTATTTCAGCGGTAAACGTGAAAATTCGGTGATTTTGGTGATGTTAAACTTAAAATAACTTTATAATACACATCACTGGATAAATATAACCGTTTAACTTATTATTTCCATTTTCCATTGATTTCTTTCATGATGGCCGCACGTCACTGCATAATTATCTGTTTTAATATTGCATAAAAAGCTGCTGTTATCTGACGTCTGGTGCGCTCATGGTTATAATATTGTCCGGTTTTATGCTGCCACCTGCTGTCTAATTAATAGAACTACATTGAAAGTCGCTATAACTTCAATTCGAGTGACGTTAATCGGGGGAAGTTCTTTTAATATCAGACACAGAACTACTTACTGAGGCTTCAGTAGGTTATACTGTCGATTGACTAATAGCCTGTTCATTTTCTCATTTATGTTGTTGTTTTCAAATAGCAAATTATACCGTGGTATTTGTTCTGATAATACACTAGGTTGATAAAGAGGGAAGTTCCAAAGGAGAACAACTGTGGAGATCAATAAGTGATGATCCATCTTCCTCCCTGATTCCTTTGTAATGATTATATATAAATCTACGTCGTTAGTTTTATCAGGCAGCAGCATTTTGACAGCTAGATTTTGACTTTCTCTGATTCAGACCTTTTAATTTATTTGTCTTGTTTGAAGGAGCCAAAAACAAAATGGAAAACTAGCCTAGTTGTAATCACAAATTGTCATATGACATATTCAGTACTAAGATTATACTGCGTATACAGAATATTTGGACTCAAGCATAATAACTTTCTCATGGTTTGATCACCTCTCTCCAAAGCAAAAAAAAAAAAATCTCCCAGAAAGAATTCATTTGTTGGTAACAGTGTGCGTGCGGCTGGGTATATAATCGGTAAATGACCATTACATTACAAAATTCACGTATTCTTTCAACTCTCGTAGAAACATGAAACCACAAAGTGTTATAAGTCAACACTTTCCCACATCATGTTCAGAGGTGTGATACAGCTGGGAAATTACCCTCAATACTAACTATTAATTTCTGAATTTCAACCTTATGAAAATGAATACGTGTACTTACAAGGGGAACATTATACCTAATATTCTACTACAATTATTGGGCAGCTTTACAGTAAGAGCTTTTTTTTTTTTTAATTTAATTTTAGCTACAAATTATTATTTGGTTAATTGGAAGGTGTATCGATGCTGGTGTAGACTGTCATTCATCCAGGTCAGGTTGATTCTTGAGGGTGAATGGAGACTTGTGTATTGATTATTTAGCGTTACATCATACACCATAACATTTCATGGCTCCAGTCTCGTGGATTTACTACTACTAATCACTTGAATCAACAACAACTAGCATTTTGAAGATGTTAGTCTGAATCTGGGTAATTTGTGATGGGTAAAACATTTTTTACAGTGAGCCTATCCGCACTTTTAGTATCCTGAACACTAAATTCACACTCAAGATTTTCTTCGAGAGTGTTATGTCATAAAGTGATAACGTTTTGTACCTACATAGTTGGATAAATCCGTAGAACTTTGTGGGCGGAGTTCGCATTTGGCTCCGCCCAGCGCCTGTCAGACAGCGTTCAGGGTCAGGCCTATGGCTCGTAGCTATGGAAACTCGTCGATGGCAACATCCACCAGTGTTCTGCCTCCGTCCTCATACCTCTCAGAGGTACCGCTGAGTGTGAGCCGTGTTCCCGTAACCGATGCGTGAAACCTTGCAAGATGGCGATTGTGCGACTCGTGGCGTGTTTCGTTCTTTACACCAGCTTAGGTAAGTTATTTCTCCTTTTCCACGCAGCTGTTCCTTCATTTAACGGGATTAAATCTACTTAATCTACAGCTGTGATGGAGCTGCCAGTGCTAACGCTAGAAACCATCCGTTAGCTTGACATGAACAGGTTGAGGTCATTGAAGGCTTGTTGTCATGTGTTTAATCTGTGTGTTTTATCTGAGGAGTTATTTCTCCATCAGCCGTAACGTTACGTAGCTGTTGTGTAGAACCAACCCGTAAAATGACGTAGTTGTAGGAGCGTCCTTCACGTTTAAACGTGTTATTAACATCACGCTTTGCTAACTAAAGACGTGCACTACAGATTAGGAAGCTTAGGGTTTTTGCGTTCACTTTGGAATAATTCCTTTACTGTGGGGATTTTTTTTAACAGACGCTCCACATGAACTGATGTCAAGAAGCGACTTGTGTGTAAAATCCCGTCATGAAAACAAAGCAAACATTACCTCGGGCGACAGAGAATGCAATATATGGGAGGGGGACGTGACGTGTCAGTGTGAAATATAGGGTACGAGACAATCACAGACCTGCAACATCATCACAAATTATAGTGCATCTTGTTCATGCAGCAGAACCACAGACATGTGCAGATATATATATATATAATTATTATTATTTTTTTTTTTAATATGGAATGTCTGCAACCAGCTCGAATCCCATCAAAACGGTGGGTTTTATAAGAGGGCATGTATCGACTTTTAGTGATCAAGTAGTGATTGATGCTGCTGAGGATGAGGAGTCAGGGTCACATGGTGAAGATGACTTGCTTCATCATGCCTGTGCAGCAACAGCTGGAGCTTTTGGGCGGATCAATGCAGCTGGTGCTGGGTGATATACTGTGGCCATCCCAGTGTGCACTTAGTGTCCGGTCACCCTGCTGCTGGGTGAAAACTGGCAGTGGAGCGGCTCATTTCCAAATGGCAGATTGCATCAGTAAGTGTTGAACCTTTCACCCATGTCGTCTCTGCAAGCAGAAATATCAAAGGACTCAGCGGCCAACATGAAAAGTGTATAACGTTCTGTGTATTTTGGCTGTAAGACTCTGACGTTATTGATGCAGTGCATAAATGTACTGTATCTCATGATATAGATTCACGTTGATGATGTAAAATTCTGGCCTAGGGCCCTCAGTCATGAATAACAATCGGTTTTAAATACTGTTTAATTCATGCTTCATATAAGTTGGAGCATTGGTGCCTGTATTTAAATAATTTAGTTCAAATCAAGACACAGTTAAGGATTTTTTTTTTCTTCCTTCCCAGTGTGTGATTTTGAGTTAAGACATTTGTAAGCCTTTTCTTTTGCGTAGCTTGTCAGTTAAAATGTTTTTCCACACTGACTTTATTTCTAGTAAAATGTGTACGGTGTATTTTTGTTATTGCCAGTTATTTAAATTCAGCTTTGCTTATAAGATGTCAGATTGTGATTTCCCACAGTACAAGAAAATGCATTTAAATTGCTTGTTTTAATTAACCAAAACAAACATACTAATTTAGTATGTATGACAAGAACAAGTCTTTAATATGAGAGGACAGAGATTCATCTGCATTTTAAAAACTATTAATTATGAAAATACCTACTGAGACAACAGCAATTTGCCTACTACTGGCTGCAGCTTAGTTTAAACTGAGTGAAATATTTATATCCAGAGTCAATGTTCTTACTGGATTCTCTCCATCAAAAAAACATTCAGTTGATGTCATATTTATTCCTCCCAAATTTCAGCTGGATGTACATTTATGACCTGCAGGTTAAACCTGCTGGACCCACATTATATTGTTGCTTATTCACTGTGAGATCCTGCAGGGTGGAGACCTTATCTTTACTGGTGTCGAATCAGAGACTGGAATGTTCACATATTCCGTTCTAAAATTTCCCTCGTGAGTTTATGACAACACTGTCTATTGGAGTCATTAGTTATCATTGCATGGTCAACCCAGTATTCTGTGAATCCCGCTGGTCCCTGGTCTGTCTGTGCTGTTCGCAGCTAACAGCGCCTTCAGCATATTTGCAACAACTGCACTGGAATGTCTGGGAAAAGGGCTTTTTATAGATCCACTGGTTTAATGTTTTTGCGAGGACAGGGATGGGTAGTTGTTTTCGTGTTTTGTGCATAAGAGGATTGCAAAATGTGGCTATTAAAGAACACATTTCTCTCAGTACAGACCATAGACTTACTTTGTCAATGCATTACAACAACAGAAGGATTAAACGTGAGCATGTGTTTGCTTTCCAGCATTTGCTGAAATTATTTCCATAATTCAAAAACAATGTCTTCTATTCTGTCTACATTATGTCATACGGGGACCAACCATTGTTGCTTGACTGCTTTTAATCTAAACGGGAATTAGTAATTGGATGCACATTGTCATGCTAATTCACTGTTCTTTTCTTTCCCACGGCCTACTTTTAATGTCCTGGTTGTGCAGTTCTGCACTACATTTTTACTTTTGTTGCTCAAACACACATATCAACATCCAACTTTCAACCATGTCATCAGTTATTAATTATTCTGAATGGACATGACAGAAGATGTGGTTTTTGTCTTCCTTTGCTTGATTTTTTTTTTTTGGAAATTCTCAACCAGTTAGAGGAGAGGAGGGAGAGTGACACGCAGCAAAGGTCACCTCAAAGACTTTTTATCAGCGTTCCAGAGTGCTTCACAAAAACAAACTTCAGCTAAACATAATTAGATTACTTTAGATTTAGTATAAACACATTACACGCTATTGTGCTTAAATCACTGGAATGACTTGATAGTTGTTTTCTGTAATGTAATACTTTGGATGAATTAGGTTCCGACTAATGTCTTAATCCCCAGAAATGATATTTCTCAGTGAAGCAGATTGCTGCCTCCTGCACTGCAGCATAAGCCAACCATACATTCTACACTGTATGATGAAGCAGTTCAAAGAGAATTTTAACACCCATTCCCTGTCCATCCTAAAGCTGTCTCTCGGGATGTCCAGTCACAGCTGGGCTAAAAATACCTCCTGATATCCTGGGTGGGAAAGTCAGCAAGAGAGACGGAAGCTGAGACCTGGGAGTCAGATCTCATCAGAGAGATCAGCGGAGCTGTGCTTGTATGACCGGATGCTTTGTCAGGACCCATGTTTTCATCTCTTCAGCTATACGCTCCCCCCTGTACATCTCAGGGTCAGGCTGTGGCGGCGAGACGGCTTGGAGGAGGCATCTCCAGAGATAGGAACTGTGCCTCTGGGCGAACAGAAGGGGATGTCTGCCAGGATTCAAAGCCTGCTCGGATAATTATCATCCTTCATTAAAGCCCTTCTTAATGCCACCACTGGGAGCAGAAGCACCTTCATTACTCAGCATGGGTGCTGTTAGTCGCATGTGTACCCAGTAATTGTCACATTTGCATGGCGCAGATACAATAGATTGAGTATAGCGCACCACTGGAAGGTGGGATAATGTGCATTTACCCTTAGCATTTTAAATCATGCGCATTGTGCAATAATGTGCACATTCACAATTGTATGTAATTTTCATTTCTTTAAATTGCTGTTGCTCCTTTACGGATGATTTTCCACTTTAATCAGAACTCTGCTGGCCCAAATGTAGAAGAACAAAGTCTTGTGAATTATGCCACTTGCCATTAAAATCTGACATTTAGGAAATAACACCGATTGCTTAAAGGAGTGCACTCAAGCGAGGAACTTAAAATAACTATATCTCATGTGTTGTTTGCGCCTGAGGGGAACCAAGACGGATGATTAAATATGGAATATAAGCACATTCCCAATGTTGAGCTATTTTTGTGTGTCTGATTTGTTTTGTTTGGGGATCTTGATGAATTATTTATTCTACAAACCGGAGCAAAAAGTAGTCACAAATTTGCTTTTTCACAATCAGAACATCCCACCTAAGTAGAAAGAATAGAAGTACTGTCTTGTTACAAATGTATGAATGTATATGTTGGGTAAATTAATGGCAGAGTGACACATCATCTGCCAGCTAGTTGCTCCTCAGAGGCAGTGTCAGCCGAACTAGTGAACGAGGGAAGCAGATGCCCGTGATCTAAGGTCACGTTTGTTTTTTAAAGAAACCCGACAACCTCATTGCGTCTCAGAACCTTATCTCCATTTTTTTAACCTCTCCTGTCATTTTAAAGACAGTTTTGCTTGACTGAGAATGAAAATGAAGAGATATTACACAGTACTGTATTTCTCACTGAAAAAAAATTATATGTTTTGTAGAAGGACATGTACAGCCTGGTAAGAGAAGTGACCTAAATGAGAGAATTTTGTCCCAAAAAATAGGTTTTTGATCTCATGTCCTGCAAGTTTTTGTCCACTAAAGCCCGGTAAGGATTTGACTCAGCTGCTATGGACCTGAAAAACATTTAAAACACCAAATGAACTAAAAATACATAATTTAAAAGATATTTTCAATTTATGATTTTTTAATTACTATTATTATTGCCCATGCTGTTCTGCTCACAGGCTGTCCTGTGTGTTGCCAACTCGTAATATCACCCTGTTGTCAAAAGTTATGAGCACAAAACCCAGTTTATGCAGAGCGGCATCTTAAATCTACTTCTGCTTTGTGCTGCTTGAATTAGAAAAAAACCTCTACATTTATAGAACTTTGTTCTATAAAGTCTCGCTGAAGGAACATACTGTATATTCCATCTCATTTGTGTGCTACATCTTCCTCCTTTTATCTTCCTACGTCTTCTTCCTCCCAAAAATGGTCGGTCCCGGCAGGACCCTGTGTCACATTCTTCCTACACTTGCTCTCCAGGGTACGACAAGAAGCGCAAACACAGAGCTGGAAGCTGAGAGTCAGCACTTTAAACGCAGGCTTTTACTTAACATGCAGAAGGATACAATAACGCCCAAACAATGAAAGACTAGCTGTCCAACATAACATTTATGGGCTGCTCTGTCTTTCACAATGCCATCAGCAAATAGATTGTTACCACACTCCTTAAAGGATCCAAATAAATCTTGAAGCAGCACACATTACAGATGAACGCACATGAAAATGTTGTCGCATTATTTCCAGGTGTTTTTAAACAGAGACATTAAGATAGGTTGAGTTTAAATTCGTCCCCAGTCCCTCATGCGCTCTGAGAGGTTTTAGATTTGTCACTGTAATCCTGTTCTTTAGGCAACATGCCCAATTGATAATGTGTGCTAATGAAAATGTTTGTGTGCCATCAGGCTTGCTCAACATTTATATCTTTTTTTTTTTGTAGGTCACATTCCATTATCTCTTTCGGTAATCCTCCGAACCACAGACAAAATTGTGTGGGCGAACGAGTTTGAGCGTAAGTAGTTGGAAAATTACCTTCGACCTGTTTAAAGTAGCTTTTCATTTAGGGTGCTTCCTCTTCCATTGTGGCGGCTTTTTTTCAGCTCTTTGCCTTTTCTTCACAGCCATTGAACTGACCTGTTTGATAGAATCCATCTCAACAAACAACCCCAGGATTGAATGGAAGAAGATTAAGAATGGTGTCCCCAGTTATGTGTACTTTCAAAGCAAGATATCAGGTAAACCGAATTGAAACTGTCTTTTCTAAAAAAAATATAAAAAAAAACACATCAGAAAGTTAGACCAAAGCATTTCAAAGTGATGCCTCAGGACTTAGCTGAATGAATGGAACCTTGAAAGAACTTGGCAATGACTTTGTTTTCCTTCTCAACTGTGAAGTTACGCTGTGTGTGTGTGAATGAGCAATTGTATTGTGTGTTTTGTCTCTCTAAAGGGGACTTGGAGCACAGAGCTCAGCTCAGAGAGCCAGCGAACATCCTGATCTTCAACACCACTCGCTCAGACACCGCAGAGTACCGCTGCGAGGTGGCCGCTATTGACGATCAAAGGGACTTCGATGAAATACTTATTAGTCTTGCAGTGAGAGGTGTGGTGAGATACTGCATTATAGGCTATGTTGGCTGAAACTTCCGACATATTTACAAAGCAGAACTCAAATATCTTTTATATTTCAGAAATTTTGAGGTTTTTATATAACTTTTAAATGAATAGTCAGGCATTTTCAGGAAGAGGCATATTTGCCATAACTAAGATGACAAAATCTAACAGTCTAATACTGGAAGTATAGCTAGATACATCAGCTACATCAGCTTAGCTTAGGATAAGACATTTATGCTGGTGCAGGTTTATGCATCAAATCTGTCGGTCCAAAGGACAGCAAATTGACATCCCCTCTAATTTAAAGCTCATCTTAAATATGTTTTAAATATGTCATGTTTTGTTTGTCAAATATGTGCACATGTTGTGAATTTTTTTGTTCTAGGATTTACTGTATGTGTACTATTTCTTAGCTGTGTGCAGTGACCTCTGATACCAGTGACAATTCAATAGAAGACATTAGTTTTTGTCTCCCTTAACAGGTTGTGAAAAGAGGCCACAGCTACCTATGGGGTGTTCTCAGTACTCACTTAAAAGGAAATACTTCTAGATTTGTTACAATTTAATACAATTTAAGTGACATTAAAACAATCTTAAGAGTCATATTCTTGAATTCAGTCATCTTTGCTAAGGTTTTTGTTTGTATTTAAAATGTTATTTTGTTGTTTCTACCCTCTATGCGAAGTTAATAATATATTGTTTTTATCTTTGAATGTAAAGAACAAAAATTACAGGATTATCAATCCATCTGTTTCGTCTTGTCTTGGCAAGAAAACAAACCAATAAACTATTTCTCAATTGAATCCAGGTTCGGCTAAATAGCTTTTACTTGGACATAACACATAAACCAAATACACACAAAATAATTAGTCATTAATAAGAGATTAGTCATTAATAAAGGTTTTGTGTGCAGTGAAACCTGTGGTGCCGCGGTGCAGCGTGCCGGAGGCGGTCACGGTTGGAACATCAACTGAGCTGAGGTGTCTGGAGAATGAGGGTTTCCCGGCTCCTCAGTACCGCTGGTTCCACAACAATGAAGAACTTCCTCTGGACCCGAAAAACACTCTGAAGTTCATCAATTCCTCCTACAGCATCAATGCTGACACTGGAGGACTGGTAAGAAATGCTGCAGTAGAGCAGTGTCTGCTGGTAGCACATTACAAACATTTATAGCATCTGTTTAAGTATGATTTAAAAGCATTGCAACAAGCAGTACTTACTGTTATAACGACAACTTAGGCGGTACAGTGGGTAGCACTGTTGCCTCACAGCAAGAGGAGTGGTGCAGATTCCTTTCTCTGCAGAGTTTTTTATGTTGTCATTGTGTCTGTGTGGGTTCTCTTCGGGTTCTCTGGCTTCCTCATACCTTCCAAAACATGCAGAACTGATTACACCAAATTGTTTGTAGGGGTGGGTATGAGTGTGTGTGTTTGTTTGTCTTTTGTGTGGCCCCACGATGAGCTCTCGTCTCATTTGGAGTGTACCCTGCCTTTCACCTGTAGCAAGCTGGGATAGGCTCCAACAGATCAAGAAGGCAGATAAGCACTTGTAAATAATTTCAATCATCTCATCTGCAAGAAGATGGATGGATTGATGGATGGATGGATGGATGGATGGATGGATGGATGGATGGATGGATGGATGGATGGATGGATGGATGGATGGATGGATGGATGGATGGATGGACGGACGGACGGATGGATGGGATGGATGGATGCATGGATGAATGGGCTACAATATAATTAGAAGTTTACCTGTGAATGTGAAGAGTTTCCTGTGAATAAGACCATTACCATAGGGTGACTGACTAGCAGCAAGAAGAATTCATACATGTAAAGACATTAAGGGATGATGCCATATAAAAAACTGTTAAATGAAATCAGAATAATGTTGCAAAGCGAATGTGTTCTGCTTATAGTTTACTTCAGAGACACATTAACTGGCTACAAGTCTGACACATGGTAGCAGTTCATCCATGCCAATAAGCACATTTCAGGCCCATGCTGTCATCCCTCATATAACCACAGCCAAACATCCTTTTAGCATTTTGTTGACAATGCAATATGTCACTGCGCTGAAACATTTCTAAAAATATCTCCTCAGAAATTTCGACGAGTGAGGAAGGAGGACGCTGGGGAGTACTTCTGCCAGGCCAAGAATGACGCTGGATATGCTCAGTGTCCCGCGCAAATGATGGAAGTCTGTAAGTGTCTACATGTCTCAGAGTTTTGAGAGTTTCTAAATAACAGTTCTGTATGCTGGTAATGTGTGTGGATAGTCATGTCAAAACTAGCAGATTTACAACAAAACATGAGAATATACTTTATAAAGTATAGTAGTTGCATTTGGCTGACAAATCTAGATGGAGTGGTTGATTTGTCAAATGCAAACTGATGGTGAAATATATTAAGAGAACAAACAGTCCTGCACTTCCTCCTGCAGGGATAAATGTACTAGAACAATCAATAGTGGGAAACAGGCGGATAATGAGCTCAGACAACCTGTCAGAAGAAGAACAACACACCCAACAGGTGGAAATGAGAGATCTTATAGATAGACAATCCTGTTTTAAACCATGTTCATGAGAAAAAAGCAACAATCACACGTTTTAATTTGCAGCTGATAAAAAGTAGAAGACAATAGAGGAAGAGGAGTGGTGCAGATATCTTCACATTTTCAGGCATTCTATTTAATAACTGTATTTTAGGCTAAGTGTACTTGCTGGAGGTCTTCCACAATCAGATAGGCTTGAATAGATGATGTTCATTTTGCTTCTTTGTTTTATAAACATTTGAGTCTATTCACAGTCATTGACTTTTCTTATATTAATCATGTAAATATAATGTACAGAATATCAGATAAACATATCTTTCATTGCTTGTTTTATTTAAATCTGTCGGATATGATGTGCAATTAAGTTATCAAAGTTTTATGTTTATTTTATAGCTATACGTATACAGAAAACAGGCAAATAACACGTACAGACAGATGACTCTACACTCTGACTGTCGTTGGCTCTAGTCTGATCTTTGTTTTCTGTTGCAGATGATGTTGACATTCTTGGGCTTTTCCTCAAATCATGCGGTGCAGTGATTATATTCATCTGTTTGACTGCTTCTATTTGTCACTCCTTCAAGCGCGGCTGCTTCCACAAAAAGGGTCACAACGAAAACAAGTGAGTGTGAAGTTTAAGTATGAAATAAGTATTTGTTTTTGTCTTCGGTCTGTGAAGGAGTTACATTTTGATATTCCTGTCATTTGCTGTGTTTCAGCTACAACTGGCCAGCACAGACTGACGGCGTTGATTACGGTGAAGCAGATGAGGTAACAAACCTGTCATCAATGCATGTCTCTGTGAGCAAAGGAACTTGTTTTACGTAATTATTTTCAATTTCTCTGCTTCTCACAGGGACATTTTCGCCACAAGTCTTCATTCATCATTTGACAGACAATAAAAAGGATTCAAGACAAAATCTGAAGGCTAATCTGTTAACTTGATACAGTTTTGCTCATTGTGGTGAAGTTTGAGGCGTAACATGGCACATTATTCTCTGATGCACATGAAGATCAAACAAACCAACTTGCCAAAGTAATTTTATTATCATTTTGTAGCTCCGTCTCGTGTTTTTTTTTATAACATAATACCATCAGTCATTATAAACCAAATGTTTTCTTTTTCATCAGTTGTTTAATTTTCCAGCATCATTTTTATTATAAAACTGAACAACAATGTCAAAGCTGTGAAATTTGATATTTGGTTAATGCTGTCATTGCAAACATTGCAGGAAACAATTTTTCTTCTAGTTTTTGGACAAATTCTCTTTTATAACTTTAAAAATTTTTACTTACCAAATTGTTACTGAAATTGTTTTAGAAAAATAATGTTCAGCATTTTTGTTCTTATACTGACATGTTCTTATGTCCTTTCATGTGGGAGACAATTGAAAGTTTTTTTGGTATGTATTGTAGTTATAACTGCAACAAAGCAGCAGTGTAAAAGGCTTGTGAGTTTGGATTCGTAAGGCACAATTTATCAGCCTCTTATATTTACAGTATGTAAGTATAGACAAGTAGTCCCTGAATTTGAATACCATATATCCCACTATGCTGCAAAGTCATTATGTACTATAAAGGTGGTAATGTATGATTTTTAGAGTGATGTTTCTGTGTATAAGTGACCTTTGTGCTTCAGTGAGCATTGGACATATTGTCCAGTTTTGACTCATGTATTGTACATAAATATCTACATTTTTTGATCTTTTGATTTACATACATTGCACACCATACCTTATTGTAAATATGCAATAAAACATAAAAAAATAAATTTACAATATTTACTGTTCAGTGTGTTTCTGCAGTGTTGAGCCTGTCATTTCCAACATTAGTATACAACATTAGATTTGTGTAACAACTCAGGAACTGTTTTAAAATGTCTACTGTTCATTTGATATTAATGCATTCTGTTCTTGTTATTTTGTTACTATTAAATAAATTTGAACTGTTAAAATGTGGAGACTCAAGTATTTCATGTTAGAGAATTTTACTTTACTTTCAGTAAAATATTTGATATACTGAAAGTTAAAAAATATTTTAAAGTTAAATATATATATACACACACAAACATAAAAATCTATCCATCCATTTTCTTATCACTGCTTTATCTTTCTCTTCTGGAAGAAGGTATTCACTACAGCAATTTCCATCTTTTTTTTGCAAAGTCAGCTCCCATCTGTCCTTCTGCATTCCTCTCCTGGATACCAAACCTGCCCATCACCTCCTCATCACCTCTGTTTCCTGCACCAACATGTCCATTGAAGTCTGCTTCAATGATAACTCTCTCACTTCTAGGTATGCTCTGCATCACTTCATCAAAGTCCAACCAGAATTTCTCCTTCTCTTCCAGCTCACATCCTACCTGTGGAGCATACCCACTAACAACATTGACCATCACACCTTCAATTTCTAGCTTCAGACTCATCACTCTATCTGACACTCTTTTTTACCTCCAGGACATTCCTAACAAACTCCTCCATCAGGATAAGTCCTATTCCCTTTCTATTCCTATCTACACCATGATAGAACAACTTGAACCCTGCTCCTAAACTTCTAGCCTTGCTACCTTTCCACCTGGTTTCCTGGACAAACAGTATGTCTACCTTCCTCCTCTGCATCATGTCAACCAACTCTTTACCTTTTCCTGTCATAGTTCCAACATTCAACGTCTCTACTCTCAGTCCTATGCTCTTGGCATTCGTCTTCTCTCTCTTCCTATGAACACACTCTCCTCCTCTCCTTCTTCAACCAACAGTAGTCCAATTTCCTGCAACTGAACACCACAGATGGCGGTCGTTGTTAACCCGGTGCTCAGCTGATCCGGTATAGAAGTCGTAGATTTGATTTGGCAAATGTTTTACTTCGGATACCCTTCCTGACACAACCCTCTGTATTTATCCAGGCTTGGGACCGGCACAGTAAGACACTGGCTTGTGCCTTCTTGCAGCTACATTCTATGAAAAGAAATATATTGGTATTATAAACCAATCGCACCCATTACAGAGTTCTACCACCAGCAGGCAGCGCATCCCGGTCTGACCCAGAACTGGCGTCGCCATCTTTGGCGAGGAACGTGAATGAATGAATAAATAAATACTGTATATAAACTATATGACTTCATGAATTAGAATGGGCTTAATTGCTGCATTGCGGGAAATGTAGTTTTGGTCAAAGCACAGTTTTGAGCTATTTATTTTTAGACACTGACATTTTATGCTCTCGCAGGCCACATTAAATGATGTGGCGGGCCACGTTTGGCCCCTGGGCATTCAGTTTGACACATGTTGTCTAACAGAAGGGAGTTAAAAGAGAGTTTTTTTCTGTCTGTTCAATAAACCCTGTGATTCCCTGAAGTTCTTTTAATTTTGTGCTGTTCGGGAATCAATTAACATGCAGAAATCCTATGTCAGCAGGTTTAGTTGCTTTTGGTTTTGTCCTGACAACTTCTAAAATTAGAACACTAAACATTATGCAATTTAAATACATTTTATCATATTGCGCTCCACATCAGTAGTCCAACATTTGGTACTTGCAGACAGATAATCACATCCGATCCACGGAAAACCGCTTTTTTTTCTTTTCCATACAGATTTTGATTGCTATACTGTAATTCTAAACAGAAGAAGATGAAATCTTATTTTTGTTGTTGAAATTTCAACCCTCCATTTTAGGCTATGAAAGGAAAATCCTTATTCTTAGCTTGGGTTTTTCATTTTAAAACGAAAAATCAAATGGCCAATATTCATATTCAATTTGTTTGATGTTTTTTTAAGTTCAAGAAATGAAACGAAATTATGAATTAATAATACGCGGATCGTTCAGCCACCTTATTGACATTTATCGAATTTTATTTTGAAAAACTCCACCCGGAAGTATTGACCCCAGCGCAGGTGTCGCAATGCTACATCCTTCCCGTTTGAGGCTCAATTGTCTTTTCTTGCAGAAAACAAACATGTAATGTCTTTTCACACGGTAATGACCGTGGGCATTACGACGCAGACTAGTTTGTGGCCAGTGTAGATAACTTATCGGAGACCTTTTCAACAACTTAAGAAAAAAGAAACGCGTAATTTGCTGATGGACATTGTCGTGCATGTTCGTTTTGCTATCATATAGCTAGTTGACTTAATTCGTCGCTGCAGAGGAGCGTGGACATGCGGCTAATTTGGAGTTTTTCTGTGAAATAATCGTCGACTTGACTTTTTTTCTGTGTCAGGGTGTGTTGTTCGCTCCTTGGGGGACCAGACGTAGCACACCGAGCAGGCCTTTATTTTCTACTTTGAAATACACCACTTAACAGGTTTGAGTTTCGTTAAGCTAAAAATCTAAACAGCACACACGTAACGTTACAATGAGTTTCTTTAGTTTTGGACAAAGTGCAGAAATTGATGTTGTCCTGAATGACGCGGAAACGAGGAAGAAGGCTGAACACAAGACAGAAGACGGAAAGAAAGACAAGTATTTTCTTTTCTACGATGGCGAAACTGTCAGTGGAAAGGTGAACGTCACTCTGAAGAACCCGGGGAAGAGGCTGGAACACCAGGGCATCAAAATTGAATTTGTTGGCCAGATAGGTGCGTACAAAATTACCTGACACATGTTGACCAAAGAATCTTAAGTATTAGAATAAATTCTGTTGTGACCCCTTAAATTATATGTGTGTGTGTGTGTGTATTAAGTCAGACTACAATAATTCAATAGCCAGTGATAACTTGTTTTCAGCAACCAAAGATAAAAGGTGGAAGATAAAAATTGAAAATTACTGCTGAAAGACGATTTTCAAAAGTACATTGTTTCTAAACGTTTACATGCATTAAATAGCTTCACTGCCTTCTGCAGACATTCAACAAAGCAGCTCAACAACTCTCCAGCTGTTACCCAGGAACAGTTTATGTAGCACAATGCTACAAATTCTATCTGATTCTATGTGATACTTGCAATTGCAATTCAGATTACTCACAGATTTCCTGTAGCGTCAAAGCCTAAATTTAGGTAAATGCTCCCAGCCCAAACTCCAAGACATACGTAATTTCCGTCCCAGAAGCTCAAGTCTGTTCTGGTGGTTCAAACCCATCCGGATGAGTCACAGATGTTTTGGGATGCTGTTCAGAGGGTAGGATAGGTTCCACCATGCATCTGGAAATTCAAGAAGTAAATATCTCCTTATATCCCATAAATTATCTCTCCCCATTGATCTAAGCAGACCTCAGTGTCCACCAGGGATTGGTTTTAGAAATGGCTTGGAGCCATCACAGTCTGTTAGAAACCTAGATATATTTCTTCAGTGGGGGGGCTCTGTCTACTAGTGTAGGATTCCTCAGTAACAGTGCTGGTAGCTGGTGTCTGTCTGTCACGCTTACAGCAAGAATTGATAATATTTAATCTCTGAAGACACCCCCCTAATGTCTCTGAAGAGATAATGTCCAGTCTCTCAACACATTTCGTCAGTCATGGAAAAAGGCCTGTTCATGATAGCCCACAAGAAAATAAGCAGTTGTGTTTTTCTTGAACCTGATCCTTCAAAGTTTTATTGGGTCTAGACATTTACAACTAAAACCAATGCAGTCACAGACTGCAACATCCCACGACACCCCTGAATTCAAAATTTTACCCTGACCTCCTTGCATAGGTCAAAGATCAAAGCTAGTGCTCTGACCTACTTTCATAGATCGAAGTACTAGCTTCGATCTACGGTCCTACTCACTGACCTTCTCCCTTGTTTTTCTATCCAATCAGGTTCCTGAGTGTTAAAAAGTTGAAATTTAACCTTGACCCAGTTTTCTCAAGGTCAATGTCATCTCGTTTTCATCCCCTTTGCCGCTTGAGTAATGTGCTTTTAGTTTCGTCTTTCTATTTGCAATGGTTGCGAAGATATTTGGTGGACGGACAGATGAACACTGACAATCACAATACATCACCGCTTTGAAAATTTTGAATTCAGGGGTGTCGCGGGATGTTGCAGTCTGTGACTGTCTATTCTCTAGTTTTTGGTTTTTGAAGAAAACCTCAAAGCCCTCTTCACAGTACCTGCTCATCACCAAACAATAGATCCACTCAGAGCTGAGGTGGTGAATTAGATTGAAGCACATTCAGCAGCTAAAGGCTTGCGTATTTCCCTCTAGACCCAGAACAAAACATATTTCATGAAGGACAACCATACAATAAATGTCAAACACTTTTATAGGCAACAACAGTTCATTCTGACAGGCTTTAATTACTTGTTTAAAAGAGGAAATATATTTTGCTCTTGTTGATGAGCTCTTTCTTTTCTAGAGCTGTACTATGACCGAGGAAACCACCATGAGTTTGTTTCCCTGGTAAAAGATCTGGCGAGGCCCGGGGAAATAACCCAGTCACAGACCTTCGACTTCGAGTTCACTCACGTTGAAAAACCGTACGAGTCGTACACGGGCCAGAATGTTAAGCTACGGTACGTCAGATGTCTCTTCACTTCAGGGACTGTAATGTTACTGATGCCACTTTCTAACCTGCCTGTCGTGGACATTTGACTAATGTCCACTTTGTATGCGTTGCAGCACTGGGTCTATGTTATGGGTTGGATGTGATGGTGTGATTGATGTGTTTGCAGATATTTTCTTCGAGCCACAGTGATCAGAAGATTGAATGACATCAGTAAAGAGATGGACATTGTGGTGCACACTTTGAGTACTTACCCTGAACTCAACTCCTCCATTAAAATGGAAGTTGGGATTGAAGATTGTCTCCACATTGAGTTTGAATACAACAAATCCAAGTAAGACATGCAGCTGCATCAAAGGCACTTTATTTATTTACTGAAAATAGTGAGGAATATCTGTTCTAGCGTCAGAGCCAATGATAATTTTTCTAGTTTACTCATTTTATCTAGTAAGTCAAAAGCCACCTTGAGGTGATTTTCACATAGCAGCCAAAGTTGCCCAAATCAGATTTTTTTTTTTTGTTTGTTTCTGTTAGAAACACAAGTGAAATGTAATCTTATGCTTTTACTGATTTTGGACACTTTCATATGATGTTTATGAAGAATTTTATCTGATTCTTGGTTTGCTGAAATCTGATCGGAAATCACGTGGGCTTTTTTTCTCTACTGAGAATCAGTATTCATCAGTTGTCAGCACTGGTGGTCCACATCACTTATGGAGAATCACAGCATTGACTTTTAAACAGGAAATAGGGAGATACTTCCTCTCATTGAAAAGCTGACAATCACTACCCTGCTTTTACCACAAAGACATGCCTGCGTCACTACTTTATTAAAATTTTTTATCTTGGTTCCTGTTTTGTTTTGAAAGACAGTCAGATGGGACTTGGATAAAATCCTAAAATTAGGCGGTATTGATCAAAAACATATCAAGACTACAACTGGACCTGTATTATGTATTTACTGTATTTAACATTAGTGTTGACCAATCAGCTATCTGCTCAGTCTGTTGAAGTGTAAACACAAACGATTCCAAAGAAATAGAAACTGTAAATTGAAGAGAGCTCATCCAAACAAGACAAGAGATAAATGTCGTATTTCAGAAATACTGCAAAGCTTATAGGGCTACAATAGATAATTGATCCCATTGTAATGAATACAGTATTTCATAATTTAATGTGTAAAATGAGAGAAAATTGTAATTTCCCGGAGCCCAAAGTCTCTCAAGTGTCTTGGTGTAAAAGGTTTTTTTTGTTTTTAATAGTATTGTTTGTTTGAATGTCTTGTTTACAGCCTTTTTAGTGTCTTCCTTTCTTCATTCTCTGATAGGTATCATCTAAAAGATGTAATTGTGGGAAAAATTTATTTCCTGCTTGTGAGGATTAAAATCAAGCACATGGAAATCGACATCATCAAACGTGAGACAACAGGCACTGGCCCGAGTGTCTACCATGAAAACGACACTATCGCCAAATATGAGATCATGGACGGAGCTCCGGTCAGAGGTAAGTGACACTGATTCCCGTTTTCAGTCCCTCATACAGGAATGATGAATATTACCTCACCTGTCTCAATGTATTTCACATTTCAGGAGAGTCCATTCCCATCCGGTTGTTTCTGGCTGGTTACGATCTGACTCCCACCATGAGAGACATCAACAAGAAGTTCTCCGTGCGCTACTACCTGAACCTGGTGCTGATCGACGAAGAGGAGAGACGATACTTCAAACAGCAGGTCAGAAAGTCGTTCAGGAGGAATCCTGAAGAACTGCTGTCTGGTTATAAACAAATCTGTCAAAGTACATTCACTGCTTCCTGCCTGTTGACCATGTTGATATGCTGGTTTTGTTTGTGTCAGTTTTGGGTTCCTGGGTGTGGAGAAGCAATTTGAAAATGTTAGTGTTGTACACCCTTCTTAAAGAGAGAAATAAACAGATGATGATTAATGTAAATAACTGTTAATGTCAGCCCTGAAAAGTCAGTGTGTACTAATAATTGGTTTGTAATTCATACTTAAGTCTGCATGGGATGTGTAACGGGGACAAAGCAGGTCTTTAGTTCAGATGAACAGCACAGGCTTTACTCTCTACAGTGGAAGGACAGAACAGATAGTGTGATTTTAATAGTACTGTAGGAGGTTAAGTTATAATGAAAAACATAATCGGTTTACTTTTTTGTTTTTGTTTGAATATAATTGGATTTTCCTTATAAACTGACTTTAGTTGACTGATTTGCTTAGAAAATGACAAAGACAGAAAAACTTGTTTTTGGAGAAGATGGAGGGAGAAATTATGACTTTGATTTTTTTTTCACGTCATTTTCTGTGGCTGACGTTACTGGATAGAATTCAAATGGGGATTTAATTAAATTAACTGTTGGTCTGTGGTGGAGGTCTGTGTTTTACCGAGTCAGGACTGTGTGAAGTGTCTGAATTAACTGGACTGAAGATTACAGCAACTCGGTCCTCCGATCACATGCACAATTTCTTGCCAGCAGGAAAGGAGGCCATTTATACCTTTTTTTCTTCCACCTTCTGCAGGAAATCACACTGTGGAGGAAAGGGGATGTGGTGAGGAAGAGTATGTCCCATCAAGCCGCCATCGCCTCTCAGAGGTTCGAGGGCTCCGCTGCTTCGGAGAACGCTCTGGAGCAGGCGGCTAAAGAGGAGAGCGGGTAGAGCCGCCGCCCCTCCAGCCTCCCCCGTCATCAGCCTCTGTGATGGAGTAGCGAACCCGTCAACTGTTCATCTAGCGACACAGCAGTTATACTCGTAGCCTCTGCTGGAAGGAGGAAGGCAGAACGACGTGCGGTAGCCAGTATGTAGACGATGAAACAGTCTTCACGAGGCATTCGAAGAGGCTTAAGGCTGCTGCTCCTATCCTTTCTCATTAATGTGTTATTTTTCTTTGTGGGAAACAAACTAATCACCTGTCACCTTGTCTGTATGAAGTCTTTCACATGATTTTTTTTAGGCCCTCTGTTACTCTCTAATGCTTTGTGGGATAACTTGATTTGTAATCTGCTTTAAATTTTCAAGAAAACCTATGTCCTACTTTCCACCTTCAAATGAAAGCATTCCTAACACTGTTCTAAGGTCACAAATTCTGAGAAAACATTGCACTGCTTTTGATTATTTTGAATTGTGTTCCTGTGTGTTGACACAAAAAATACAGAATATTTCCCTTTGTGGGGTGAGAGGGCTTAAGTATTAAACCACACCTTTTAAAATGTGTAAATAATACCAGCTAAAACTTAATCACCTTCTTATGTCTACATCGATCGTACAGTACCCGGTGCCACAAAAGGACATTTCATGTTCATATGCTTTACCTCAGCATTCCAGTGTTGTTAGAAAAGGATGATGTATTAAGGTCCAGTTTGGAACCCTGTGTTTGTTATTAGCACTTGAAAGTTGTGCCTCATTGTATCAAGCAAATGAAATTCTCCTGCCTCTAACGTAATTATAGTCTTTTAACCAGAGAAATTTACTTTAGAAATATATCTTTTGCAAATGCTAATCAATTCTTCCTTGTCCCCAAATGTTAAATAAATTGATGCCAAATTAAAAAAAAATAACTCAGGCATTGGTTGTATCTAAATAAGTGAAAGTGTTTGTGACAGTCATAGACCAGAACAAGGCAGGAAATAAATTGCCGTAGGACAAATATCTCAGTGACTATTTGGCATTAACACTGCTGCAAACAAATATTGACCTTCTGAAAGTGATTGGTTCCTGAGCTGCACAAGTCAAACCTACTTTAACCCACTTAAATTATTCACTTGCCATTGTTTTTATGATCGAATGTCTCAGTTGTCATTCAAAGTGGCAGAGTTCAGCGTGACATCAAACAGTTCCTCTTCCCACACGTCTAGACAGCATTAGACCTCATTGTGAAAATTTCTGAACATTTTTTTTAGTGGACTTTGGCCAACATTAACTTGAGAACCACTCAGGGCACAAACCTCTACCATGGCAGTCTGACTAACTTATCTCATTACACCAACAACCAACAGTCCCGTGATGTATGACCCTCATATGACTCTCTGACTAAGAAATAGATACCACAGCTAGAATTTAAATCACAACGTCATTAGTCTGATAGTTCTTCAATTAAAACAAGAATGGGTTTTCTTTAGGATGTCACTTTGAAATCTTTAAAGATGCACAAAGATTGACTGACTTTGATCCAGTTGTGCATTTGAAGCATAACCTCAACCAACGAGGCTTGTTTTTACATTTTACATTGAGTGGATCCTGATAAAAGTTGTTAAACTACTCGACAGATTTCCATGATATTTGATGAGCCGGGCATGTGTCATGGACGAAATAATTAAAGTAGAGCTGCATCCAGAAAAAAAAGTAGTGACCTGTTGCCACTAGATGTCGCTCTACTGACAACAGGCCTAATTTCAAAATGAACAAGTCCCTGCAAAATTTAATTAACCTCCACTTATCCCACATCCACTCGAACACATTAGATAATAACTTTTTGAGTCAACTTGCTGGCAAAAAAAAGGCAGAAGTAGTTGGCAGCCATTGACGACATTTAATATTGGTATATACTAGTTTAACTTTTGCATCCAGGGCCTTAAGTTGTTCCTTCACTAGTCGTGGGAAAGTGGGGAAATTTCCAAGTTGTCCACAACTTGTGTTGTACTGTTTAGAAGTAGTTTAAAAACTGGTTGTGAACCATAGTTTTCTCCAAAACCCATTTTATATTTTAGCATGGAGGAAAACAGTATTGTGGTGCCCCTTAATGTCACAAAAAATAGTCCCAAGTCCTCACAAAGGGTCTTCATTCTCCAAACTCAGGACAAAGTCAAACTCCTCTGCAAAGGAAAAAACAACTTTGTACTGAAAGAAGACCCAAAAAGCAGACAGTGGGAGACGTAAAAGTCGCAAGCACTTCTGGCAACACAACACACATGGCTTACCACTGGTGAGGGGTTGCACTGAGAGCCTGGCCCTTGTAAAAAGTGCCATGTCCTTAAGGGGCCCTCCATTGGAGCGATGCTGCAGGTGGTACTTCTTCAACTCGGACAGAGGAAGAAAACGCTTCATCATTCTCTGATATTTAACATCTACCTGAAAGAGGAGAGGCTGTTCTAACATGCTTAAATATCAGTAAGTATACTTTTAATACGGTTTGTTTACCATGCTCCATTTGGGGTTGTCTGCTTTACTGGAGGCATCAAAATGCACGTCTTTCTTATCAAACTGAGTGTGGTCCACATAAGCTTCCTTCACAATCTATAGGTGGAAATAGAGCTGAATATCAGGACTGTATGTTCAAATCCCTCTACTATCATTAGGAAAAGGGCAACTTACATTCATGAGTCCTGCGATCCCTGGCTCCTTGCAGTTGCTGTGGTAAAAGAAAGCCATCTGCCCTTCTTTCATCTGCCTCATAAAGTTGCGTGCCTGCAGGAGAAGGATAGTTTAAAGGAAACTTTCTGCAGAGAGAAAGGACCTTGAATGGGGCAGGTAACAGTAATATCACTCAAAGCCCATTCAGGGTCTGAGAGCTTTATGACCACCTGATAGTTGCGAACACCATCCCAGCAGCTGGTCTGATTGGGTAAAGCCTTCAGATCTTCGATGCCAAACTGCAGAATAGCCCAAAAGCATCAGTCTGGTGCAGCCGATCCACACACATCATCAACCAGCTGTCACTGCTTTTTACCTTCACATCTACTCCATTCTCAAAGCGACTCTCGGGCTCAGATTTCATCAGCCAGTGAAAGATCTGTGGATGGCCGTCTAGTTCCGAGAGCTCCGCTGTCTTCTCAGTTGCTTTCCTTTTACCGCCTGATTCTTTGGCCTGTTTCTTTTCATCATTGTCATCTGTGCCTGTGTTGTAGAAGCATTAACCGTAACTTGTGACAAGAAACCCTTACAGACTACATGTAGTTCTCTGTGACTTAATTTGCTTACCTGAATCGGCTGCCCTTTTACTCACCCTGGGCTTTTTCTTCGGTGGCATCTCTCAGTCTACAAAGACATTTAAGTTATAATGTGTCATCAGTTTTGGTCGTTTCAGGCATCTTTATAATATTACTGATAAAGTAGTTTTCATCTTAATGTCTCAAGGTGCCCTGTTCTTTTATGATCAATGTTTCCAACAAACAGAAAAACCATCCCTCCCTCCCTCCATCCTGCTGGAGCCTATCCCTGCTGGCAACGTGCAAGAGATAAGGTACACCCCAGATGAGACATCAGGTTATTGCCGGGCCACTCAAAAGAATACAAACATACCTGCTCACAGTCACACTTATGGGCAATTTTGGTCTTATCAATTCACCTACGCGGCATGTTTTTGGAGATGCATAATTGCATCAATGTAATTTAGCGGTTTTATTCATGGATAGTTATTTTCCTGGATAGGCCCATCTTCTCATCCATTAACAAAATCTTTTAATTTGCAACATAATTTGTTAAGATGTAAGATAAGATAGGGTAAGATAGAACTTTACAAATTCCAACGGAAATTCTGGTTCCAGGTTGCTCCAAAGATTTACAGAAAAAAATAGTAACATTCAACAGATAAACATAAGTACTGAACACTCATTTGATGTTTTCATTGGAGATTACGTACAGTCAAACGCTGATCCATGTCAAAAAATCCATTAAAAATGTCAAAATCTGCTACTAGGTTGGATGTGACATTAACATTATCCATCTGCATTTATAGTCGAATAAAATTAAAAATGTCCAAGATTATGTCATTCGTCTGAAAAACAAAAATAGACAAACAACGAAGATAAGATAACCAAAGGCTCTTCATAGTACATATTTAAATTGCCTTTGCATAACGCAACACGTGTTTTTGAAAGTATAACAGACCATACTTGCACTTCTATGCGATGACTACCCTTCTGTAAAGATTGATAAATCCTACCTTTAGCTGAATAATGCTTTGGCTTAGTGATCGGTCATCAAAACCAGGGGAAAACAACGTCAACAAACGTACGCAGTAAATTTACTTTAGCGCTGGTCCCGATTTGAATTAATACTATCACAGTATCAATAGAGGAAGACGTAGTATATTAAGCCACGCCTTCCTATGCCTCTGATTGGCTTGATTCTCCACCCTCACGGTCAGCCAACCATAACAACGAAAGTGACGATATCGACCAATCAGAAAGAGAGTAAGGTGGGTCTTGTGGAAAAAAAACTGCATCTCTCCTTCCGTCACAGAGGGGCAGAAAAATGCAATTTGGCTTTTAGTTCTTTGCAATTACAAATTTAGAGAAATACATATTTAGAGGAGAAACATTTTTGTTTGGTAAATAAAACAGTTTGCCCAAAGTTCTTTGCAAAGAGAGCGTCTCATTGCTGTGTTATCCTTTTGTTATGCAAATCAGTGTGGGACACATCATGAACTACATGTCCCAGTAGCGTTAGCGTAACTAAACACTGTGGAGCTAGACATGGCGGCTTTAGGAAAACTGGTTAGACTCGGCTCCAGCATCTACCGGAATAATCGTTTGCTTTTTAACAAAAGCCCTTCGAGACGAGGAATAGCTTCATGTATCGACCGTGAGTCCACAACGACGATCTAGTGATGGCGCGATAAATTGTAGTGAGAGCAGAGAACAGGTGGAGAAGCTAGAGAGGTGGACGTTTGTCCTGGAAAGGAAAGGAATGAAGTTTAGCTGCAGTAAGACAGAGTACGTGTGTGTGAATGAGAGGGACCCAAGTGGAAGAATGAGGTTACAGGGAGAAGAGTCAAGAAGGTGGAGGATTTCAAGTACTTAGGGTCAACAGTCCAGAGCAATGGAGAGTGGGGAAAAGAGGTGAAGAAGCGTGAACAGGCAGGATGGAACGGATGGAGAAAAGTGTCAGGTGTGATGTGTGATAGAAGAGTTTCAGCTAAAATGAAAGGAAAGGTGTACAAAACTGTGGTGAGACCACAGTTTTGTACACCTTGATGCTGAGGTTCTCTTTGGGATTGACCAGGAAGGATAGGATCAGGAATGAGTACATCAGAGGGACAGCACATGTTAGAGGTTTTGGAGATAAAGTCAGAGAGGCCAGACTGAGATGGTTGTGACATGTCCAGAGGAGAGATAGTGAATATATTGGAAGAAGGATGCTGAGTTTTGAACTGCCAGGCAGGAGGCCTAGAGGAAGACCAAAGAGGAGGTTTATGGATGTAGTGAAAGAGGACATGAAGGTAGTTGGTGTGAGAGAAGAGGATGCAAAAGACAGGGTTAGACGGAGGCAACTGATTTGCTGTGGCAACCCCTGAAGGGAAAAGCCGAAAGGAAAAGAAGAGGAGTGATGCTGTGATAAAGCCTCATGAGGCTTCAAACCACTTCAGGCAACTGGTTCGAGTTGCGGTTCATTTCTTGATCCTTCATGTGCACACAAAACCATCTGCTGGCCTTAGATACCATACAGGCAGCTGTTTTGTCTTCATGTGTGATCTATTTTGACATCTGTTTTGGCTCTTGGAAATTACTATGTACTACAAAAAATGTAGTACATAGTACATTTTAGTATATACAGAACGATACGGAACGTAACATCACTCGTGTTATCGTTTTGTTTAGTCATGATATTTAAAGTTACGTTCCGACAGACTGTGAACTGAATTAACTGAATGGGTTAGTTGATAGAATTTCCTTTGCTCGTCTACTTTGACAGTCACCTCTGCAGCTACATGAAGGACAGCGTTTTGACCTTTTCACTGAAGATTTCTATCTTAGCATGCCATTGGTCAGTTTTGCACCAATCATCCTCCAGTCAGAGGCAGAAGGAGCCACACACACTCCCAAACACCTCCCCTCTTTAGCCAGCTCGATGAATTCTGTATGAATCCTCAATGGAATGATTTATTTCACTTAGTTAAGATGATTCTTTCCTTGTGTCTCTGGAATTCTGTGTTTAATATGATGCAAAGAACAAATTTAATTTTGGGAATCCAAAGATTTTTTTTTTTAAGTAACGTTGGAGTTAGTACAGATATGATGATTCAGCGTTCATCAGCATGTCTGTACTCAAATTTCCCTGACATAGTTTGGGTCACATTGAGAAGTCTGTGCTCAATTTCTCAATACTGTCAATATGTAACCAGGTAGAAAATCATCAGAAAACTTTCCCTGAATGCCTGGGCAGATTGAAGACATGTGATCAGACCATAAAAGAGTTGTGTTTTTAAATCCCTTGAGTGTGCATGCTTTTGTGTTGCTTCAACCATACTTTGTGTCCTCTGCTCTTTTTTGACAGCTTCGTATGGACTCACAGATGAACAGAAGGAGTTTCAAAAAGTAGCCTTTGACTTTGCAGCCAATGAAATGGCTCCTCACATGGCAGAGTGGGACCAGGAAGTAAGTTAGAGTTATACATATGTCAGTATTATCACCATAAGTAATATCCCTTAGTTATCTACAGTCTACAGTTTCTGTCATTTTGAAATTATTGGGTGGATAGAAAACACTTAGAATCCAGTGGTGGTCTGTCAGGGCCAGCAAAGCCTTCTCTGCTGGCCTAACATAACCAGAAGTCACAGTATTTATGATAAAAATTATTTATATTTTAATGCATTTTCCTTAAATAATGTAGCCGCAAGAGGGCACAAGCCAGTGTCTTATTGTGCCGGTCCCAAGCCCGGATAAATACAGAGGGTTGCGTCAGGAAGGGCATCCGGCGTAAAACTTTTGCCAAATCAAAGATGCAAATCAAACATATGACTTCCATACCGGATCGGTCGAGGCCCGGGTTAACAACGACCGCCATCGGCGCTGTTGACCTACAGGGCGCCGGTGGAAATTGGATTACTGTTGGTCGAAGAAGGAGAGGAGGAAAGTGCGTTCGCACGAAGAAAGAGAAGAGGAGCGCCAAGAGTATAGGACTAAGAGTAGGGACGTTGAATGTTGGAACTATGACAGGAAAAGGTAGAGAGTTGGTCGACATGATGCAGAGGAGGAAGGTAGACATACTGTGTGTCCAGGAGACCAGGTGGAAAGGTAGCAAGGCTAGAAGTTTAGGAGCAGGGTTCAAGTTGTTCTATCATGGTGTAGATGGGAAGAGAAATGGAGTAGGAGTTATCTTGAAGGAGGAGTTTGTTAGGAATGTCCTGGAGGTAAAAAGAGTGTCAGATAGAGTGATGAGTCTGAAGCTACAAATAGAAGGTGTGATGTTCAATGTTGTTAGTGGGTATGCTCCACAGGTAGGATGTGAGCTGGAGGAGAAGGACAGATTCTGGTTGGACTTTGATGAAGTGATGCAGAGCATACCTAGAAGTGAGAGAGTTGTCATCGGTGCAGACTTCAATGGACATGTTGGTGCAGGTAACAGAGGTGATGAGGAAGTGATGGGCAGGTTTGGTATCCAGGAGAGGAACGCAGAAGGACAGATGGTAGTTGACTTTGCAAAAAGGATGGAAATGGCTGTAGTGAATACTTTCTTCCAGAAGAGGCAGGAACATAGGGTGACCTATAAGAGTGGTGGTAGGAGCACACAGGTAGACTACATCTTGTGTAGACGATGTAACCTGAAGGAGATCAGTGACTGCAAAGTAGTGGTAGGCGAGAGTGTAGCCAAACAGCATAGAATGGTGGTGTGTAGGATGACTCTGGTGGTGAGGAAGATGAAGAGGACAAAGACAGAGCAGAAGACAAAATGGTGGAAGCTAAAAAAGGAAGAGTGTTGCATGACCTTTAGGAAGGAGTTAAGACAGGCTCTGGGTGGTCAGGAGGTGCTTCCAGATGACTGGACAACTACAGCTAATGTGATCAGGGAGACAGGTAGGAGAGTATTTGGTGTGTCATCTGGAAAGAAAGTTGATAAGGAGACTTGGTGGTGGAATGAGGAGGTACAGGAGTGTATATAAAGAAAGAGGTTAGCTAAGAAGAAGTGGGACACTGAGAGGACTGAGGAGAGTAGACAGGAGTACAGGGAGATACAGCGTAAGGTGAAGGTAGAGGTAGCAAAGGCCAAACAAGAAGCTTATGATGACTTGTATGCTAGGTTGGACAGTAAGGAGGGAGAGACTGATCTATACAGGCTGGCAAGACAGAGAGATAGAGATGGGAAGGACGTGCAGCAGGTTAGGGTGATTAAGGATAGGGATGGAAGTCTATTGACAGGTGCCAGCAGTGTGATGGGAAGATGGAAAGAGTACTTTGAGGAGTTGATGAACGTGGAAAATGAGAGAGAACAAAGACTAGAAGAGGTGACTGTTGTGGACCAGGATGTAGCAAAGATTAGCCAGGATGAAGTGAGGAGAGCACTGAAGAGGATGAAGAGTGGAAAGGCAGTCGGTCCTGATGATATACCTGTAGAGGTTTGGAAGTGTCTAGGAGAGGTGGCAGTAGAGTTTCTGACTGGGTTGTTCAACGGGATCTTAGATAGTGAGAAGATGCCTGAGGAGTGGAGGAGAAGTGTGCTGGTGCCCATTTTTAAGAACAAGGGAGATGTGCAGAGTTGTGGCAACTACAGAGGAATAAAGCTGATGAGCCATACAATGAAGTTATGGGAAAGAGTAGTGGAAGCTAGACTAAGAGCAGAAGTGAACATTTGTGAGCAGCAGTATGGTTTCATGCCAAAAAAGAGTACTACAGATGCAGTATTTGCTTTGAGGATGTTGATAGAGAAGTACAGAGAAGGCCAGAGGGAGCTGCATTGTGTTTTTGTAGATCTGGAGAAAGCTTATGACAGGGTGCCCAGAGAGGAACTGTGGTATTGTATGAGGAAGTCTGGAGTGTCAGAGAAGTATGTTAGAGCGGTGCAGGACATGTATGAGGACTGTAAGACAGTGGTGAGGTGTGCTGTAGGTGTGACAGAGGAGTTCAAGGTGGAGGTGGGACTGCATCAGGGATCAGCTCTGAGCCCCTTCTTGTTCGCTATGGTGATGGACAGGCTGACAGACGAGGTTAGACAGGAATCTCCATGGACTATGATGTTTGCAGATGACATTGTGATCTGCAGTGAGAGTAGGGACGAGGTGGAGGAGAAGCTAGAGAGGTGGAGGTTTGTCGTGGAAAGGAGAGGGATGAAGGTTAGCCGCAGTAAGACAGAGTACATGTGTGTGAATGAGAGGGACCCAAGTGGAAGAGTGAGGTTACAGGGAGAAGAGATCAAGAAGGTGGAGGATTTTAAGTACTTGGGGTCAACAGTCCAGAGCAATGGAGAGTGGGGAAAAGAGGTAAAGAAGAAGCGTGTCCAGGCAGGATGGAATGGGTGGAGAAAAGTGTCAGGTGTGATGTGTGATAGAAGAGTTTCAGCTAAAATGAAAGGTAAGGTGTACAAAACTGTGGTGAGACCAGCGATGTTGTTTGGTCTAGAGACAGTGTCACTGAGGAAAAGACAGGAGGCAGAGCTGGAGGTAGCAGAGATGAAGATGCTGAGGTTCTATCTGGGAGTGACCAGGAAGGATAGGATCAGGAATGAGTACATCAGAGGGACAGCACATGTTAGAGGTTTTGGAGATAAAGTCAGAGAGGCCAGACTGAGATGGTTTGGACATGTCCAGAGGAGAGATAGTGAATATATTGGTAGAAGGATGCTGAGTTTTGAACTGCCAGGCAGGAGGCCTAGAGGAAGACCAAAGAGGAGGTTTATGGATGTAGTGAAGGAGGACATGAGGGTAGTTGGTGTGAGAGAGGAGGATGCAGAGGACAGGGTTAGATGGAGGCGGTTGATTCGCTGTGGCGACCCCTGAAGGGAAAAGCCAAAAGGAAAAGAAGAATGCATTTTCCTTAAATAAATATATTTCAATATAATATACACACACACAAACACATACACACACACACACACACACACACACACACACAAACACACTGGGATATAATATGACATGGGCCAACGCTGGTCAGTGTTCTATTTTTAGTTTTTATCTAATCAGAATTCAGCTAGCTTGTGTTGCCAGGTTGAATGAAATTTACCCAGAACGCTGGACTCAGTGCGCTGTGACGAAACGGGCACATATAGTTAATAGACAGACGCAATAACCAATCAGATCATGAGTTTGCCTTCTAGGACCTGCTAGCCTGCCCACGTTGTCCTGATATGTACGTGTCCTGTGATTGGATACTCACTCTGAGAAGGCGGCGCTATACAGATACTATACAGACGCACATTTGAAGAAAAGAGCTAATTACATCCCCCTTCAAAGTGGTGATGTATTGTAATTGTCAGCCTTTGTGTGTTTGTACGTCCGTCCGTTAGTCCACCAAATATCTTCGCAACCGTTGCAGATAAAAAGATGAAACAAAAAACACATTACTTGAGAGGCAAAGGGGATGAAAATGAGATGATGACCTTGACCTTGAAAAAACTAGGTCAAGGTCAAATTTCAACTTTTGTACACTCAGGAACCGGATAAGATAGAAATACGAGGGAGAAGGCTAGTGTGTAATCTATGCTTGGATTTACCTTGACCTATGAAAGTAGGTCAGGGTAAAATTTTGTATTCAGGGGTGTTGCGGGATGTTGCAGTCTGTGACTGCCTTGTTAGTTATTGAATGTGTTGTCCCCCTGTAAGAACCAAATAAGATAAGATAATACTTTATTGTCCCACAGTGGGGAAATTTGTGGAAATTTGTTATCTTAAACAAATGATGTAGGAACCAATATTGGCCGGGTTAGGTTTCTGCCCGGAAGCTTTAACTGACGCTAAAGAGACTAAGATTATAACTTCTTGTTTTGTTTCCCCAGGAAATATTCCCCGTGGAGACGATGCGTAAGGCAGCCCAGTTGGGATTTGGTGGGATCTATGTTCAGCCAGATGTTGGCGGGTCGGGTCTTTCTCGGTTGGACACGTCAGTCATCTTTGAGGCCTTATCCACAGGCTGCGTCAGCACCACAGCTTACATCAGCATCCACAAGTACAAAACCCTCACATGGGAGATTATTGTATGTAACCAGTGTAAATAAAATAAAATGGATTTCTTTCACTTAAAAATTAACTCAAAAGTAACAGAATTGCCCCAGTAAACATACTTGCCTTAATTCTGTCAGGCTCTTAGAATAGAAAATAGTAATCCAAACAACATAGAAAAGAAAACAGTGGTGTGTTCTTATTGTGCAATATCATTCAATCTCTATTTTTGTAGAAGCTCCTTCAGAAATCTTTCTTCCCCTTTGTGGGGTCCGGTGCCTTTTGTTCTTGATCTGGTGAATTGATAACATGAATTGCACTCATTGATAGCTGTCAGGGTCTATGATATAATTTAAGGTATTTTATAAATCCTTTCTCCTTGCAGTATGTGTGCCTGGATGATTGACACCTTTGGAAACAATGAGCAGAGGGAGAAGTACTGCCCCGATCTATGTTCTATGGAAAAGTTTGCTTCTTATTGTCTCACTGAACCGGGTCAGTCTTTTTGAATGTAAAGGGCAAGAAAAAAATAAAAGATAATTTTCCGCCTAATATCATTACAACTGATAGTTTAAGTCATTTATGTCACATATGGACAACACAACCTGTGATGTTTAACTTCAGGCAGTGGCAGTGATGCTGCTTCACTTTTGACCACTGCACAGCTGAAAGGTGACCATTACATCTTGAATGGCTCAAAGGTGATTAAAGTCCATTTCTTCTCACAATATAACTAAGTAGTTTCTTTAAAGAGACAACAAGACAGAACCCTGTTTTCTCTCTTTGTGTCTTTCAGGCCTTCATCAGTGGAGGAGGAGACACCGATGTTTACGTTGTGATGTGTAGAACGGGACAAAAAGGACCGAAGGGCATATCTTGTTTGGTGGTGGAGAAAGGAGCCCCGGGTCTAAGTTTTGGCAAAAAGGAAAAGAAGGTCAACATCATCTGTATTGATTTGTTTGCAGTGTTCACAGGTTTCCAGTAGATGGCGGTCTTCAATCATAGCTGCTTTTACAACTGTTCTCCAGGTGGGTTGGAACTCTCAGCCGACCAGAGCAATGATATTTGAGGATTGTGCTGTTCCAGTGACAAACCGACTTGGTGAGGAAGGTCAAGGTTTCAACATCGCCATGAGAGGCCTGAACGGAGGCAGGATTAACATCGGTGAGGAAGGAAATGTGCAATCCTTACGGTGTACTTACCTCTGAACTGTAGAAAGACCCAAACATGGAAAGGGGGGTAGAAGGAAACATGGGAATCGCCTTCATAATGGGAAAAACAAAAACAGATGAATATTTGTTCCCAGTGGAAGATGTATATCGACCATCCTGCTGTTTTAATATTGGCAGTTTTAAAAAAAAGTTGTATAGATTTGCTATAGGTTTTTCCTCTTAAAGCTAGTCTATAAGTCCAGTAAAATTTGCTGACATGAGCATCTGTTCTCTGTCCACAGCATCCTGCTCTCTTGGGGCAGCACATGCTAGCATACAGCTAGCCAGAGATCATCTGTTGGTACGAAAGCAGTTTGGAACAACGCTTTCCAATAACCAGGTACGTAGATCACCTCTCTGCATTTTTATCTCTGTCGCATAAACACTGCATAAAGTAATGAAACACTCTTTCAATCTGTCTGTGTTATTTTTGTAGTTTCTTCAGTTTAAATTAGCAGAAATGGCCACCAAGTTGGTCGCATCTCGGCTTTTAGTTCGAGAAGCAGCCACGGCGCTGCAGGAAAACCGAGCTGATGCAGTTTTCCTCTGCTCCATGGCAAAGCTCTTTGCAACCGAAGAATGCTTTGATGTGAGTAGAATTTAGTTCTCTTGGTATGTTCAAAGATATATTCAGTTTTGTTCACTTTTACTACGTTGCTGCCCCTTCTTTATCAACAGCTGTGCAACCAGGCTCTTCAGATGCACGGCGGCTACGGTTACCTCAAAGACTACGCAGTACAGCAGTTTGTGCGCGACATTAGAGTGCATCAGATCCTAGAAGGTGAGCTTTTATGATGGGATGCATGAAGCTTACATGGAGAGTTGTCATACCAACTTCTAACACTTCCTGTTTGTCTGATTCTTGTTTCCTTTGAAGGCACAAATGAAGTGATGAGGATGATCATTTCCAGAAATCTGCTGACAGAGTCGTGATAAATATTTTCCCCTTCAATTCTCAAACTCAGGCGTCTCGCTCACGATTCTTTTAAGTAATACAAATCAATGTTTTCAGGCTGGATCAGTCTTGGTCAGATCAGATTTGAGTCACTTTCTTATGTGAGTCTAGATCATACTGTATATGCATACAAAATCAGACTGTCAGACTTTCACTGTGGTTTGGTTGACAAATGAAAGGACATTTCCATCTGTACATTTATGCTAACGATTTTTGGTAATTCATCATCAAATGGTTTTGATTTTTCTTCCTGTTTTTGGTTGTTTCACTGAATTTTTCCACATCTTTAACTTAAACGTTCTCAGTATTTAAGTCCTCCTTGTGGCCTTTCAGGTATTGTTGCAGTTTGATATCTATTCTTTGTTTAGTAGTTTGTAAAATACCACATTAAACATACGAGTGGTGTTTGCAGAAATGTTACCGATAACACTCCAAATAAAATGACCCTTAGATTTTATGAAATCAGTCTCCTTTTCATTTGTAACATTTCGTCTTTTCTTTTATGAACTGCCTGAATGAGTATTGTGTGTTTGGAGGAAGTGACTAGAAATCAGTCATTCTAGAATCATACACTCAAAAACACTTTATTGAAAAAAAACAGTCAACAATCAAAACTGCATTAAAAGTGCTACATGTAACTTCTCAGAATGAACATGTCACTGCCACGTCTTCTGCAGAGCTGAGAATACTTACAAAGAAACAAGACCATCGGCAACCAGTCTACTGAACTAACGGCCTCTTCTGTTTTATTATATCGTGTTAAATAAAGCACCTTTTTGAACAAAATAGAAATCAACACTGTTGAACTCACTATTCTGGTTACATTCCATCAACCAAAATGAGATAAATCTTTGTTTGTAGTCTCTGCACGTCAGTATCATTACACCACGCTGACACTGTCCAGTAGTTTAAATTAGGAACCTTCACAGGAACACGGGGTGAAAGTGTGTCAAAGAAAACCAGACGCTAACATTGAAAATACCTGAATCGTGACTTTGCTGGGTTCTTGTTTTATGCCTGAGATAAGTGACTAATCCCAACAGAACCGGCTACAGTGAAATAGAAAGTAAAAAAAAAAAAAAGTATTTGTTTTATTAATACATTATACAAATGTAGCCAATACATATTATTGAATGAAAAAATCAAAAGTATTTTAAATTTTTAACTGTGGTTTATGGCATTCAGACACACCTTGAAATACCTGGAATTATGTTTATGGAATTTTTTTGAATCCTTCAGGTAAATTTTTAGCAGAATGTAAATAAAATACTGTATATGTGTTTTTAGAGAGTCAGAATGCAGCATAAAAAATAAACTAACAAACAGAAGATTTGGTTTTGTGCTGCTGCAGCACAAATCACCTTTTGAAACTTTTTCTTCCCTTACAACCTCACAGATCTTCATGGAGAAAGTGCTTTTTCTCATTTCAAGGCATACTTTCTCTCGATACCCCCCACCCCCACCCCCCTGGGGATGCCTCTGATGGCTACACCAGTGAGCCAGCTTGGCTTTGAGCAGGAACCATGACGGCGACGGCTCCCATGCGTGTCAGGGTGGAGGAGCTGATTTGTGGGGACTTTGTGAGTGGGGGCGGCATCTGAGGCTGGGCTCCCTCAGTTCTATTGGGGATGATGACGGCAGGGCTCCTTGGAATCTGTGGAGGGCCCCCGTTTGCACTGGGCGGCCGCTTGTGTTTGCGCGACAGGGTCCCACCGATGTTGTAACCGGGGAGTCCCTGGAGCGTGTTTGCTTCTCCAGGTCGCAGCTGGTAGGCGTTGATGACAGAGCTGTCTGACGCCGATGTGGGGGAGTATGGGTAATGGAAACTTGGCTGGTGGGGGTCTCTGGGTTGAGGGCTGGCTGCTATGGAGGACAGCGTACCGTTCTTTGAGACTATGTCCGAGCCAGTGTTACTCTTCGCCCACGATACTCGCTTTGGTGCCTGAGCATCCTCTCTGTGATGGAGAGACAAGACGGTAGCAGAGAAAACAAACATGTCATTGCAAAGAATAATCAAAGCAATAATAATAGAATTGCATTTGTTTCTTAATTAATTTGACAGTTATTTGTTACTAAACTTCATTTTGACCCAGATCAGTGTGCTGCATCTTATGGGGATGTAAGTAGAGTAGAAGTCACATCAATATCCTGCATCATCATTCTACAATGGTCAAGAATCTCTTAATATGTTCTTCCTTGGTCCATAATGAATAAATATTGTCAGAATCTGTCCCTAATATTATGAATAATCCTTCAAGCAGAAAGAAATTAAGTAAAAATGGATCAAACTTGACCTCCGTGATCAAAGTTCCGATAGCTGTGTGGTCTGGGTGCAGATTCAAGGCACACATATAAACTTACTTGATGTCATTGGCTATCTCCTCCTCAGTGTCCCGCCTCCTTCTCAGAATGAATATGAGGAAGAGCGTCATGGCGACCAATCCCACTATGGATCCTAGTGTGGCTGCTGCAATCATTCCTGCATTGGAGGCTGGGAAACAGATCAATCTTGAGACTTGATGAGAATAACTGCTGTGATGTGAAAACTGGTTTGTTTGTGCAGCACAGACATTTTTTTTTTTTTACTGTACTCACAGGTGATGACCTCCAGGTTAATGGAGCAGCTGTCTGAGCCGGCTGTGTTGCTGGCTCTGCAAATGTACTTCCCTGACATGCTCTTAGTGAGGTTGCTCAGCCTGAGGGTGCCATGTCTCTCATCTGCAGAATAACCAAATAATTCCACACAAATCACTGTAAGTGTCAACTCTAACAAATATAAACCCCACAAGTCTGCAGATTGTGTTTTAAAGTGCTTATGGAAACTGAGCAGCCAAAGGACACAGAGGCGTGCTTTAGATTTACATTGGCTTTCATGCAGACTGGAGGTGATGTACAGTATATGCAATGACACCACTATCGTGCGTTTGTGTCATCTGGGAAAGTGGGCTTTGTACAACTGTAATAATAATAAATTATTATTAGGGCTGCAAATTATAGAAAAAAACAGCATTGGAATGCTGGTGTCGAGTCTCATTTATCCAGGACAACGTGATCCTCAGCCCTTTGAGGACTGACACTGCATGTTTTCTGTACGATGGTGTATATTTAAATATGAAAAACAACAGGAATTTTAATTAGATGAGTTGAAATTTTACATTTGACAAGATAGATCCTCCTATAACGTTGATAACAGTTGGAGTCAAATTAAAGTGAATCTTCTCTCATAGATCAGACATAGAAGTGAGGACCACGTTCATCCTTTAATATGTAGAACTAAAAAAAGTTGTAGCATGTTGCATTTCCTTTACCTGAAGATGTACTTTATGTTACACATTCTGTGATGTGACTTGTGCACAAACCTGCATTGAAATGTAATGCTGTTAGAACATATTGTGTACCCCTCTTTTAATTCTAGCTAACACATCAGAGGACAATATTGACAAAGTGACAAACACATCATTGCTGAGATGACATCAGACATCAGATAAATTAATATTCACTTCCTTTCTGAAATCTCATGGATTTGGGGAAAAAAGGGGAAAAAACTAGTTTTGAAAGCAGGAATCTGAAGAAGTTTTCAGCATTTCTACAGTACATTTTTTTAATCTCATGTGATGGATTTGCTCATTTTGTTTGTGGTTTACATAAAAGTGATACCAAAAGTCTGTCATATAAATGAACCTGATTTCTGACTTTTGCTACTTGCTGGATGTAGACATACTGACTTCTCAGAAATCACGTTCACTGTCATTACTGTACTGTTGATCATAAAAATCAATAGAGGTTTCTGGTCCTCAATTCAGAATTTAATCCCAATCCAACACCTGCTGTCTGTGGTCCATCATTGATGAGATCCCACCACATTCTGCTGAATCATGTGTTTGTCAAGAGATTTGATTTTTGTGAAGTTGCGACCCGTGTGCACCTCTCAACGCTTTAGTGAATATGTATGTCCTTTTCGCCACAGCCACATGTCACATTCTTCACACACTCAAACCACACAAACACTCATCTAAATGATCTCAGATGAAAAGTCACGGTCCATATTTTGTTGGGAAGCAAGATATTAAATGTAAGAGCTCAGGAAGTACCAAAAGCATCATTGTGCTGATTCAGTTTCTTTCATCCAACACACTGGATGAGCGCAGCGTGGGCTGGGATTTGAGTTTCCTCTGTCATGACATCACCAGAAAGAGGTTAATTAGTAGAAACAGGTGCACAACAGATGACTCCTGTAATTTTCTGTTGGTCTGCACATTTTTCAGTCATGTAAGTACGTGTGAACATGTGAATGATGTAGATTTTACCTGTACTGATTGGTAATCTTTAAAAAATTAAATGATAGACTTTAAAACACAACCAGAGGAGTGTGATTTACACCTGTCTGACCTTCTCTATTTATTTAATCCCTGGCCTTGAAATCCAGCTGCGGGTAACCAAACCCAATTGTGAAAGATTAACAGATCATCAGGTGATTCTTAGTCTGGAACAAGTTCAAATCTGCACAGAGATCAGATTCCAGCAGTGGGCTGGAGGGGATTTGATCAAACCCTATAGGTGCTGCCTCATACGAAGACAAGAGCATTACTCTTATTACCTATCATCACTGCAAGGTCAATGAGAGCCATTTGTCAATGCGTCAACACGCGGCGTGTGATTAATATAAATATGCAGCATCTGTATGTGAAGCTTATAAAATAACCATGACATTGCCTGAGCCACAGTGGATTAGTATTCAGGCCAGATATAAAGAAATGCACCTATTCATGTGTCACAGAGATGGTTTGTAAACCAGAAAAGAATTTAAAAAAATATTTCTTTTTCTAGGATGAAGGAGCAAATTAAACAGTACATTTCTAGCCCATTATTATCTACGTAAGGAGTAAAGCAGACTTTAAGCAACACAACAAAAACAGGAAAATTCAAAACACATTAGGGGTTTTCACACTACTAAACCGCTTTAGAACCTACTTAGGATCAGGCAATGAACACTTTTACATTGGTCCAATTCTAGACATGGAGCAGGGTTTTTTGTTTATTTATTTTAAATAAAATAATCTACAATCATGTAGATACTGGAGAAAAAGTAGGGACCGTTGTTATTTGTAAGAGAATGATGTAAAACAGAGGAGACAAATATGAAGCAACGGAAGTTTTAAATTCTGGCTTTAGGGGTGTAAACATTCAGATGGTTGTATGTTGGATTATTTAAGATATTTCAAATTCTTTTTCTCTTTACAAATGTCTTTGTTTGTGTAATCACAGCTGGCGAGTGCTACAATAGTTCCAATCAAAGCAATATCAGGTTCCCCCAATTAGATCTGAGATCAGCTCATTTGTTTCCCTTAATATTTTGAGTCAAATCCACTCGACTCTGAAACATACAAAGTGTGCAGCAGTGAGAAAACTCCATGTCTGCTCTGCGTTCATGTCAACAATAGAACTGAACACCGTTGCTGTGACCACAGTGCTAAAACCACATCCATCCTGTGAGTCACATCTCAGATGTGTTAGATTTGTGTCTCCATCTCTTCCACTAAAGTCTGGGCATCACTGAATCAACCACTCAAATGTGTCTGGATGTGACAGAAACGTCAGTCCAAGTGTAAACTCATCATGGTTGTTGCTAAAGCTAGCTGTGTGACCGCTGTGATGCCCACTGTTCCTTGAAGAGTGGGGTTCGCCAGTGATGATGATGCCATCTGAATTTTATTCAGGTAAGAATATTGTATGGCCCAAGGAAGTTGTTGTAAAACCTCAGCAACACATTCATCCTGTCATAAACAACAAACAGTCCCTCAACCCCAGTCAAATGTAACCATGTAATGTAAACTAAAGATGGACCCAATGTGCTCAAAGAAATAAAAAAATAATATGCAATTTTTTCTTGAGATATGAGTTTAATTACATCCTGCTTCAAAGCGGTGATGTGTTGGAATTGTCAGCGTTTGTGTGTTTGTCTGTTCGTCTATCCGTCCGTCTGTTAGTCCACCAAATATCTTTGCAACCGTTGCAGATAGAAAGATGAAACAAAAAGCACGTTACTCAGGCAGCAAAGGGGATGAAAATGAGATGACTTTGACCTTGAGAAAACTAGATCAAGGTCAAATTTCAACTTTTGTACACTCAGGAATCAGATAAGATAGAAAGACGAGGGAGAAAGGCAGTTCTGAAAGTAGGTCAGGGTAAAATTTTGAATTCAGGGGTGTCACCGGATGTTGCAGTCTCTAACTGCCTTGGTTCTAGTCTATCCTCAGATATTTTTGCACATAGCTCAGGAACCGGATAAGATTAAAAGACGAAACAAAAGGCGTTACATTCAGGGAGGTAAGGGGATGAAAATTAGATCACAACCTTGACCTTGAAAAACTAGGACAAGGTCACATTTTCACTTTTATACTTTTTTTAGGTACACATCTCTGAAACCTCATGACAAATAGAATGGACTAGTTACATGTTGGATCATGGATCATTTATTAAATAACCCTGACCTATGAAAGTAGGTCAGGGTAAAATTTTGAATTCAGGGGTACTAATTTTAATCCATTCCAGTCTTTAAAAAATCCCCAAACTCCTTAAATAATTTTTAAAAAAAATCAACCAATAGACATGTATACTTTACCTGTGCATAATTAATCATATACAAGTTACGTAAACAATGATGATGAAAAGAAGCACAAAAGTTACGTGCACACAGAAGCTACGTCTTTACTTTGCTAACAAGAAAAGAGATCCGGTCTCAGCTGATGATGTATCCATTCACCAACGTTCATATATCTAAAAAATCATTTTTTTTGTCGAATAAATGGTCTTAGTGAGCAGCAATGAGAGCACATACCAAAAGATCCTCAGATTAATACAACATTCTGGGAATATGGGGATGAGACTAATCTGCTAAGACTTGGATTGAAGATCCTTGTGAGTCTATATTGTAAGTCTAAATGTAAGACACCATAGACTGATTTTAATGGGGTGACAGTAACATCTAACACAACACATTAGAAAGATTTAAAGATCAAATTCAACCCTTCTTTTATTAAATAGAAATATATATGAAATCACCTATTCACTGTTCCACCTGGTTACGGTTTAGATGAAGCCCAACGTGACTTTTACATGTTTCTTTGATTTGTTTCTAACAATGTGCAAGGATGATATCAATCTTTAATTATCACCAGGATTTTTTTTTTTTTTATGTTTACCGTCCCTGACACAGACTCCTGCAAGCATCAATACAATCGGGTTGATTCTCCCTTTAAAGCTTTTCCACAGCTCACAGCTGTGACTCGAGGAGCAATGCGTCCACTGCAGAAACTATCGACTCCTCTAAACGCCTTCATTTGGAGGTTAGGGTGGGGTTCAGTCAAGGAGAAATATGTGGGGGACATATGAGTGAAAACCCTTACCCATAAACCCCAGGACAAGCATGGGCTGGGGACAAGATCTCCATTCTTGTTTTTTTGGGGGGGGGTTTTTGCAGTAGGAAAGATGAAAGAGAGAGAATGAGCATGAATGACAGGATACAAACCGCAGACTGATTTACGTGACATTAGCTGGGTTCTCGGTCCCAAATCTAAATTATGCCTCTTAAAGGGGTTGATCAAGTAATGAAAAGGGGCTTGTTAGATTAGTGACTGGGGTCAACAGGAAATGAGGAGTGGATCAGAGGCGGGGTGGAGTGATTGCTGAAAGAGATAAGCAGCGATAGCAGAGTAAAGTTCAAGTGTTGTACATCAACGCAGTGAGCAGATACATGTGTGATGTAGACGTGAGTGTGGATGCTACGCTGCAAAATCCCAGGTCAATGCACAATCAGAGGGAGTAGCTTTCACTGTATGATTCAGACGAGTTCTCCGCTATGAAGAGATGAAGGTCAAAGATCAACAGTTAAGTCAATACTCAATCAATCAGCCTAAGTCTTGTTCAGAAACAGATGGTGTTCTCCCTGAAGCATCAACAGGAAACAAACATCAACAAAGTAATGACATAATAGCAGCATATGTGCAGAATGCACAAATACATACTTTCTCTCTTGCATTGGAAAAGCAGTGATGAAAGTACGGTATGGTTTAGCTGTCTCCATCTGCAAAGAGGATTTCATGCTGCATATTATGGTGTGATCCTCCCCGGAGGTGCATTTGGAACATGCACACATGCATGTGCAGACCGTGTGTGACCAGACCACATGGATTCTGCATGCGAGGTGTCAGGGTCAGCAGGGAAGTGCAGGAAATTAAGACCTGCCCACAAACAGACTTATAGAGAATGACCTCTCCGGTTTATTACTGTATGCTGACAGAAAAACGAGGTCGACCGGTAATAACCTGACTCAAGACGGCGTGCACCTCTTCTACCCTCTAAAACTAACCCAATTTATATTATTAAACAAATAAATGAAATTCTGAAAATCTGCGTTTACACATAAATCTAGAAAATAAAAAGGGAATTAATTCTGCAGTGTAAATACAAGAAAAAAATGCTATGTAAAAATCTAGTATTCTTAATAAAAGTTATTCTCCCTCAGTGCTTGATATAAAATCTTTTATTACAGATTAATGTTCAATTAATGGCACTGTTAATTCAAATAAAAAATATATCCTTTGTATACAGAAGTGAAAACACTTTTTTCAATTAAGTAGTTCCTGCAGCCTCCTTCATAAAACCCAAATGCTTAACCGATACTATAATGGAAGAATGAAACCCATTAAAAAACACTCTTCACTGGTCATTAAACTTAATTGAGTGAGTGTGTGGTAATGAGATGTGACAACATGTTGTTATTTTCTTTAACTCCTGCTTTAAAGACTCACTCTGCATTGGGGAGAAGAAGACTTCCGATAGCGGTGCAGCCTTGGTCCATTTGTACTGAGGGACGGGTTTTCCTTGACTGGACTTGCAGCTCAGAGTGACGTTCCCCTTCACCACTGGGTTTCCAGTTATGCTGCATACTGGTGGAGAGGGGGGGACTGCAGGGAGGGATGGATGAGACCATGTCAGATAAGAATACAGGATCAGTGACCCGTTACTGAACTTGTACTATAGACCTTAATCCACTGTAAACAAAGTGGAGATTTCACTGGGCAATGGCCGGGACGCATACAAATAAGAAAACGTGTTGAATGCAACTGTTTGCATCTGCAGCTAGAGGAGGACATAATAACCTCAGAGCCCAACGGATCCCTACGCAGCAGAGGAGGTTTACTTGTGCTTACTGCTTTCTCACATAAATATGATTTCTGACAGACCGGTCTCATCTGAATCCTATAAAGCACTCTCAGCACTGCCTGGAACTTCAAATCCACGGGATATGTCACAGACTAGCAGATTAAATCTAACCTTTGAAGTTCCTCTGATGCTCTGGTCCATTACCTTTGACATTAAGGCGTATCTCTCCAGACATGGCAGCTCCGGGGATGATGACGATGCAGACGTAGAGTCCGGAGTCAGACTCCTGGGTGTTGTTGATATAGAAGGAGAGGTTGGCTGAAGGCATGGCCACACTGAAGCCCACTCTTCTGGTGAACTCGTTTTGGCCGTACCCGATCTGACCTGAGCTAAAGCTTATCACCTGAAAGAACAAAAACACAATCAGGAAAACAGCAAAGCTGACAACGCATGGAAGGAGTCCATGTTTGAGTTTGAAAAGTAGTTCCACAGAGTGAACTCTTTCTAAATTTTATTCGCTGCAGCCACATAAAGATCAGTATCCTTCATAAAGATAATCCCAACATGTACAGATGGTGGGTGTTGAATTTTAGGCTGATTTTCTGATTGAGTTAAGCTTGGACATTGAAACTGTCTAGATTATATTAATCATGCAAAAACCCCACACACACGCACACATACACACACACAGGTTTGTACACTTCCACCACCAGTTCATGTCACACATGTCTATAGGAGGTGCAGTGAAAAGTACAGATGAAATATCATTAGCGGCATCCTTTCATTAATCATCCCTTCATCCCCTCCTTCCGCTGTGAATTAGACATCAGCAGTGGTGTTGGGAATAATCCTAATCTCTACAGATCATCTTTTTTCACCTTACATGTGACTAGATAGACTTCTCAGGATATAAAAGCAACACTTAAAATGCTCACTTAACCCTGTGTAGATTCAGGACAGGACACTCAGTCCCAGTCATTACTTAAAAAGAAATTCCTGAAATATAAATTATTTTTATTTATACATTTATTTCATTACTTTTAAAGTAAATTTTAAAAATTTTTTCAATGGTTTTTTAAAATACAAAATGGAAAATCTTTACAATAGAAAACTTAAGTGTAATTTCGTGCAGAAAAAGTACTTCCTTATTATTGTTATATCAGGTGTTATAGTTTGGTTCATGGATTTATAACCTTCCTACAGCTGAGGGCAGAAGAGCACAACACTCGACTTGTTTTAAATCCTTTTAACCAGGCTCTTATCTTTGCTCACGTGAACTTCATGGCAGCTCTTTGCACTTTCTTAGTCTCTCACCGGCTTGGATCCGTTCCCCACAAACTGCCAAGTGACAGAGTTTTTGGAGATGTCTGAGTTGGGGCTGTACCAGGCCTGTAACACCACTTTTTGGCCCTTGACCACCTCCATCTCTCCTCTGGGGATCTCCACTGTCTGGGTGTCACCTGCAACGGCAGCACATATCAACATGTACTGTCGACTTTAATCAAGCAGAGGAGCAGCAGTGCTCCTGTTAAGTTATCGCATATTTAAAGCTTGTCCAGAATCATGCTTTATGTACTAAAAAAGTCTGCTTCATCTTTGTGGGCTCAGCCAGTTGGAGTCTCGATTTGTTATGGAGATGAAGTTGAAATGAGAGAAAAATGTGATGAAACAAACTAGCACCTTGTTTGTCCATTCAATGGCTCAAACCCAAATATGTACAATTCACAAAAATAATAAAAAAAGAGTAAAGCACTGCAATTGGTTCTATGTACTCTGCCTATCTATCTATCTGACTATCTTTTTCTCTTGCTCTCTCTCTATATATACACACACTCTCACACACACACACACACACACACACACACACACACACACACACACACACACACACACACACACACACACACACACACACACACACACACACACACACACACACACAAATTATTAGTTTATTATTTATTCTATAGTATTGAAAAAAGCTACGGAGGACAAAAACTTCAACCTTGGCAGCTCAGTTTCTCCATTCTATTGCACCAAAAATCCAATGATAGTTTGCCCCTCGTAATATGAGTCACCTGAATTTGGAATCACTTTTAAGTTATTATATATTGAATAAAAACACAATGAGCAGAGTTCACATGCTCTCCTCGTGTCCATGTGGGTTCTCTCCGGGTTCTCCGGCTTCCTCCCACCCCCAAAAGCATGTGCTTCAGGTTGATTGGCCGGTCCCAAATTGCCCGTAGGAGTGAGTGTGTGTGTGCGTGTTTGTATGTCTTTGTATGTGGCTCCGCGGTGCACTGGCGTGCCCGGAGTGTCCCCCTGCCTCACGCCCTATGCCAGCTGGGATAGGCTCCAGCTCCCCGTGACCCGCTACGGCGGATACAGGGGTGGTATATGAAAAAAAAAGAAGAGAAAAAAGACTAAAAACACAATTTCATTAATAATGACTTTTTTCAGAATCCAACACAATAAAAAACTGAAAAAATTAAAGCTTTATCTCGTTTTACATGTTAATGAGCTCAGCTTCAGCAAAGTCTAAAGAATTTTTGTTTGCAATCTCGCTGTTGTGACTTTTTTTAGCCCCTATAAATTTTAATAATCTGAATAGCCAAAGAAGGAATACCTATATACTTGTCATGCATTCTAACAAAGTTCTAACAAAGTGCAATCCTTCAAAAACCTTCTGGTTCCACAGGATGATCTGAAACACTCTGCTTTCAATATACAACATGAAAAAAATTGATTGATCAGACAGAATAAGTATTAGCTGAGAAATACAAATACAAAAAGTTGTCAACTGCGGAAAACAATAGCCCAGGAATCATTTCCAGCAGATCCTGTCATCAGGTTAAATTTCACGTCATATAAGATGATTTCATCTAATCTGTGTTGCTCCATGACAATTGCCAAGAATATCAGGGCAAGTTAATCTCAAACATGACATCATGCCTGTTGACCTCTACACATTCAGCTGACATGAAGTAAGGCCAAGCAACAAAGATATTCTCGTCAAGTTGTTCAAACCTGAATCAAGAATTAAGAAAGAATCTGAATTGAATTTTATGAATGAAAAATCTTTAAAGTAAACCAAATGAGAGAATACACAGCGTTCAAATTTTTATAGCACATAGTTCTGTTTCTGTTCAATATATGACAAGGGTCTACACACAGGTCCTGATAAACAAGAGCTAGAAAGAAACAGGTCCGAGGGCAGCCTCTTGTTCAGATCATTATACTGATTTACATTTAATTAAAAGAGTAGAGAGAGTAGAGTATAACTTTATCTATCCCTTAAGGAGGTTCCGTCAGGGAAATTAATTTCTCCTTCGCACACAGCATAGTAAGTACACAAAACACAGAAAAAACACACAGAAAGCACCAGCACATAGAAAGTAGTACAACACCAAATAGAAAGATTAATAAATAACCCATCAAGAATATATAAATAGAAAATCATAAATAGGTATAGAAATAAAAAAATTAATAAACAGACCTAGTTAAGTATGGGTGTAGTGAAATGTCTATAGTGTTTACATTGTTTTTGCTGTGAAAATAAAATAAAAGTGAAATAAATAAATAAGTAAATAAAATAAAATAAAAGTGAAATTCTCCACAACAAACAAAGCAACTGACTGAAAGCCTCTGAGAAAATAAAACCCAAAAAAGAAAGGCTGGGAAAAATGTGATTTAAGCGAATTTCAAAGCATGTTAGAAGCATGGAATATGACAATGACAACAGCCGTAGGGTTTAAGGGTTTTGTGATTCCTATATGGAGACACGCTCACTGATGAATGAATTTACAAAATTTCAGGAAACAGCTTGACAGAATTTGAACAGAAGTGACATTCAGAAAAGCATCACAACTTGACAGAATTTAAAGAACAGAAGGAGGAAGCCTGACTCACAGGGTGCCCAGTCACCTGACCCGGACAGCTGAAGCTGGATCAGCTGATCCCTGCAATCGGTGTCCACTGGCGCCTCCAGCTTGAAGGTTAGTTAAAATAACTCCAGCAAAGAAAGCGATGTTGCCACTGAACCCAGAAATGTGTCGTATACTCAGATGGATAGAGAGGACTATGAGGCAGCAGAAATCTCCACATCTGTTCAGGCAGGCACGCCTTCCTTCTTTTCCAGCGTGCAAAGGCTGGAGAATTAGGTGATTGGTGGTGCTGGTGGGGCTGTGCCGGGTTGGTGGTGGATGTAGAGATGAAGAGGAATTTACGTGTGAGACGCAGATTTTAAATGTGAATGAAAAAGCAGAAGACTCGAGGTATAGTGGTATAAGAAGTGTAGAATTAATATTTTGACTTAGTTTTCCTGCAGCGAGTCAGTGCTGCTTAGTTTCTCTCAGGACAACGTCACCCACCTCCGGTGTCACTCCACACCCTCAATTTCTGAATATTTGAATCTGGTAAATCATGCTGGCTAATCCCTAAACAATCCCAGGCTCAATCCGCTCACCTCACGTTTTAAGCTCAGCTGGCCACGGATATGATGCGACACATGGTCACTCCGCGGAGCAACGCCATCGTCATCGCTGCATTTAAATTCTCTAGATTATGATTAGCAGATCTCCGTGCTTTACATTTCATCGTCCGTGTCATGCGATCTCTGATGAACCTGTTTGTGGCCACATGGTGCGTGTTTGAAATGAAACATGTCAAACATAGAAGCAGAGGATGCACTTAGGAACATGTGACAGCGAGAAAACAGTAATACTAAGAACAGGATGAACGCCTTTTACAAAATTTCAAACTGATTTCCTCCTCAAAGCTCTGATTTGAGTGGTCACAAACCAATGGACAAATGTGTAACTACGTTAATAATTCTGTAAAAAGATTTGATAAAAATGTGTTTATTGAGACAAAGCCATGCTGGAAATCTGATTAATATACATTGTTTACAACAGACACAATCTAGCGGGATCAGGCTTTCAGCAAGCTGATGAGGCCACATTGTGAACATGAATGCAGCGAGAGGGAGGATGCAGAGAGCAATTCTGAATGAGAACAGATATTTCATGATGAAGTAGGATAATGCCCTGTAGTCTCCTCACTGCAGAGTATTCTTCTGCTTCTTTGAGAAGGTTTATCCTCAGAACTGTGTCATTCAATTGTTTATTAAATGAAGGAAAATCTTCACTAATCCATGGCTGTCTCCATCTGGGATATGTGTGTGTGTGTTTGGCTGCAGACATAGACAGATAAAGACAGTTCAAGATGTGGATATGCGTATGAAGTCAACCTAAATCCTTCACAACAGAGAAACAAAAATGAGGAAAAGCTGCCAATAAAGACGAGACTGATATGATACTATGCAGCCTCAGTAAACTCTGTCCTAATTACATTTTGCCAAAGGCTGTGGTTCAGCCACGCTTTATATCTGCTAATTGGATTCTTCTCTTTAGAATAAACAAAGATTTTTTGTTTTACTGCAGGGCATCCCGGTTATGAGATATTGGTGAAGCTTCAGCTGCAACAGAAATTAAGAAAGGGAACGGCGAATATCCAAAAACTGCAAAAAATAAAAATTAAAAATTAAAGTCAACCCTGTTGTTTCTGAGCAAGGGAACAATTAAGAGGTCACGAGTGAGTTTGTTGTAATACTGCAAAATGTCCACAGGGGGCAGCATATTCACACGATAAGAGATCATCTGATTACAGAGAAATCCACAGTGGGAATCATTTCACTTACAAAATCTCAAAATGTAAGACTCGTGGAATGTAACTGTAATCTGAATCTATGCAAGAAACCCGTGGTGTGAAACCAGCCTGGGCAGGTGCACCCCAAAGTAAACCGGTGTCTAATTTATTCCTGAAATGCATGTAATTTGCATGTCTAACAAGGCATCCTAGTCTCTAATTCTGCTGTCTATCTTGGCGATCAAATGAAGGATAAAGAGTCAGGCCCTTCTCAAAGCCCCTGGGGATCCATGTAGGCCTGTTAGAAGATAAACTGATTCTCTTTAAACAGCTCCACTCTATCTCCCTCACTAATCTCAACTTCCACGCATGTCTGTCACTCATATGAGTTCCTCTCTGGAGTCGGAGCTCCAGCTCACTAACAAATTCACTCTGCCATCACACCTCTCTATCCCAGCGTTCTCCCTGTCCATGCAATCGAGTGGCCCCACCGTACTGAACAAGTACGGATCAGCGGAAGCTGCAGCAGCAGCGTCCACAGGTTTAAATGGTAGGTTTGTGATCGAGGGGAGGATCCAGTTCCACCTCAGTTTCCAGACATAACGGTTAGAGTCCGCTGTGGAAGTTATTGAACATAACTCATAACTAACATATGTGCAACACCTCTTTATAACCTTCCAACATTTCAGGTGCAAATAGATTTATCTTTGACTTTTGGACCAATTAAATAAATAATAATGAATAAGGTGAGAGGAAAAGTAACCAAAATGGAGCTGCAATGAGAGATTATTTTTCTTGTCTATGTTTAATTTATACGTTCACACAGACAGTCACTAACCTCATCAAACTGCTTTTCAATGTCTAAATGTGTTTAAAATTTAAAAAAGAAAGCAAGCACGAGGATGTATAACGAGGAGTGATGGCAGTGAAACAAGTCAGAGCCTCCAGGTGGACTCTGGGTTATTGCATATACAGTATGCTGCAGTAAGGGGAGTGTGTCATGCGGTTGTACAGTAGCAGCAGGTGACTGAACGAACTCCAGGGCTTTTCTTTACCTTTATACCTCGACAGTGGCTTTCCATTTGGACAGAAACAGAAAAGCGTGGCAGAACCTCATGCATATGGATAAGGTTCCATATGAATGTCCTATCCCAGGATACTGAGATGTACATTTTTTTATTGACATATATCATAATTTGCTTGCTGAGAGACTTGCTTCAACTCATCTCTTCATCTAGTTACTGGTAGATGGTTTAATCAATTGCTGCACTCAATAAATACAGCAGCTACTCTTAAGTTGGGCACTTCGTCAATTAAAAATTCTTCAAGAGCTCTTGTATCCTGATCCACCTGACTTTGGCTACAGGAAACTATTTTTTAAACAACTTATAGAGAAAATAAAAGTTACCTATTATATCAATGTAAAGCAGTTCTGCCTATTGACTCTGCAATGCGTCTTTAAATGTTGCAGGAACAGACAGAGAGAAGTTCATGAAAACATCGCTAAAACTTCTTACTCCAATGCTGTATCATTAATTGAAGAGGAGATCAGTTTTGTGCACAGCTAATGTGCATAAAACAGTGCCGCTCTGATCTGTACAGCATGTTTCACCAGTGCTGAGCTGGGATGTGTGTCAGAGCACTGAAACAATATCTTAAAACGGCCTCATAGATGTCTGGCACTGGAGGAACAGACAACATAACGATAAATTATTTAAGCATCGGATTTCTTTTCCTCGTTATAATCGTTCATTAGGCCAGCTGGAGGAATGTGTGTGACCTGGGTTTTACTTTTATTTCAAGGGATTTAACAAAGGAGGAGGAATGAAGATTATGACTGAGCCCTGATAAAAAAAATGTCCTGACTTTCCACAGAGAAGGAATATAGGACAACAAAACAGCATTTTGGACTGACTCACAGGCTTCAAACAGATGGCGCTTCAATAATGAATATTCGGGGAAGGCTCCTTTAAATTAGATTACATTAGTTTAATCTGAGCAGCTATTTTATCACAATGAAATTTGTCGCACACATGACTCCCGAGTCTCAGTAGTACACAATCAAAACACACAAATACAAATACACAAGTGATGTCAGACAAACAAAATCATAAACTTGTGTTCACCAACCGACTCATGATAGGCATGTGGGAGTTTAATGCAGAGGTGGAACTAGAAGAACTATTTAGAGGGAGGACTTTGAGATAATAAAAATATTTTCATTTGATTAAAAAAGGTTAAAACTTCACAATCAAGGTTGGCAAGTACCGAGTATAAAAAAGCTTACATTCACTACATTCATTACATTCACAATTGTCTGAGAATGTTTTGAATTGTTTAAGAATTTTAAGTAAAACTTTTGTTGCACAAATAAGCAACGAGCATCTCTGGACGGCCTCGTAAAACTATCCACCAAAGCGGCGTTACTAAAGTTTTCCTGCTGGTATCAGTGAGGTACTCAACATCGTTTTTACGGCTCATCATCTGCAGGGTCACGGGGGGGCGGAGCCTCTGCCAGATGACATCCTGTGACCGTTTGTCATCTGGCTCTAAATTACTGTCATTTAAAGCTCACATGGCGAATACACTGGAAAACAACTGCTTATCAAGATACGCATCAGAACAATGCCAACGTGATAAGTACCTGATGATTTTTCATCGTTTCAGCTCTATTCGGTCTCCTGAGGGAATTTTTTTGTTTAATACACATCGCCACGATCTTCTCTACTTAGTGGTGTGCCATGAGTTTATTAGCATTTTCACTGCCTGCTGTAAATTAAAAACACCAGGGAGAGTGGGTGAAACACAAAAGCTCACAGATGTCAAACTTGGAGAAGGACCTCAGTGTGAAAATGATTTAAAAAGGGGCCCTATTATGAAAATCACACTTTTTCAGGTCTCTACATATACGTAGTGGTCCTCCCTAACCCGACCAACTCCTAGAATCTGGTAAACAAACGCTTCCTGCATCAATAGATATTTGGAGTTTTAGGAATTCATGGACCGGACCGAATCAAATCGATCAAATTGCTAAAAAACCCTTTCGTGACATACTTCCCTTTCGTGACGTAATTTACGTCGCAGACTGCGCTCTGTGATTGACGATATTGATTGGTTGACATGCCCAAGGGCGTGGCAATCCCCGAAGGGGGAGTTCGTTCAGGCTAGGTAGCGTTGTGTGGTAATGTCCTAGCTCAGAGCTACACACTGACAAGCTGTTGGACTCAGTTAGATTTTGGCTAACTAGTTAGAGGTCCACGTCAGTCATGTGTGTGAGCGTATGCGTACGTGTGTGCGAGCACGTGTGGTTCGCGATCAGGCTACCGTAGCGGTGTGTGGTAACGATCTGGATCAGAGCTACATACTGAAAGTTCCTCACAAGCTGTGAATTCAGCTAGCATTTGGCTAACTAGTTAGCAGTGGGTGTGTGTGTGTGTGTGTGTGTGTGTGTGTGTGTGTGTGTGTCCACCGGAGGCTCTCCCCAGTATCACACATAACCAGTTACACATTAATTACTAATTCAGAATAATTTTCTGTTTTTTGGTGAATGGAAGCAGCTTTAGCTCTTCTAAATGTTCGGAGAGCTGTGTGTATCGACACACACAGACACACACGCGTGCAAGAAAATACAAGAGAAAAACTTGGTCTTACCGGTAAAATCTCATGTTTCATTAGTTTAGGTTAGCTTGGCTCCCTTTTTATCCACAAGCTCTCACTGTCCATAACAACTTTCAGAAAACACAGTGTAACTACCGCGGTGCACTGGCGTCGTGCCCAGAGTGTCCCCCGCCTCACGCCCTATGCCGCCGAGATAGGCTCCGGCTCCCCGTGACCTGCTGCGGCGGAATTAGTGGTGGTAATCAGAAGATTGCAGACAATGGCGATCGATCCGTAATGCCAGCGCATTCGAGTGGTAAACAAATGAACGTGAGCACACGGGGGAGGGCAGTGTTGATTGGTCAGCTCACACGCAGGAGGGAATAGGGAAAGCTCAGAGGGGGGAGGAGAGACGGAGCTGAGAGCTACGCCCCATTAAAACCGACTGTCACAGAGCAGAGGAGGGTTTATCAATATTCAATAAAAGATATTGAGGACCACGGATCACTTTGAGGCAAGACATCTCAAATACAGTGTAGTTGGACATCTGGCAGCTGAATGACATGAATTTAAAAAAGCATAATATGGGACCTTTAATAGACAGTAGTAGTAGTTGCGTGATCCACTGTTAAACTAGACATTCCAAAGGCCCATACGTCCAGTCAAGGCAGCTGAGTTTCAACTCCTAATCGTAAAATTTGAACATTATGAATGCTGTACATGTATATTTATAGTTTTTTTTTATGTCACACTATTCTAAACATGGGGAAAAGCACCTGCTTAAATGGTGCTTCAAATGACATTCACTACTACTAGATACCACAGACTCTAAATCAGCAGCGAGATCCATTTTCACATTTCATCTGCTCCTTCTCGGTCCAACATCCAGACCTAGACGGTTTCATTGAAATCCACTCGTAACGACTGACATCGTCTTGAAATCCTTCTGTCAGACAAATCAATATTGCAGCGATGCAACCTCTTGTGACTATAAAGGAAAAACAGAAAGCAAAATAACAGCAAACAAGAAAAACACAGTTACGGATGTATGATGCTTGTTTCTATTGTGCTATTTTATTTAGAAAATTTGTGTGATCAGTTCACCTCAGTTGAAGGTTTTTTGGACACAACAAACTACACAGAAAGGATTCGAACCTTTCTACCCATTGCACCACCATCCCACTTGGAATACGTCTCGCTTTCTTTTGCAGCAACTCCTCACACCCAAATGCTTGATTTGTTAGACATCAAATTCAGAATGATGACAGGATTTTGAAAGTTGATTACAATTTTTCTGTTTACATTTTAAATGTTTTTGTGGTATTTCAGTTACATATTGATTTTCAACGGTTTGCAGATCACTTGCATATATTTTTTAATTTACATTTCAGTACCTCTGCTTTTTTTGCAAACGAAGTTGTAAAATGAAAACGTCATTATGTATGTCAGGTCAGGGAGGAAGCAGCTAAAATTAACATAAGGTGAACATAACATAATAAGGTGAAGCTACCTGTGCTCTAGACTCTAGTGGTGCTACCGTTGATGTTGGAAATGTGTCAAACACACTTTCAAACACACTTACCCATACATTAATGGATGGAGAAAATTTCCCTAAGCTCCATTACTTCATGGTGATGATTATTAATTCCTTCACTTCCTCAGAAACTGGAGCCACATTGCCAAGGAAGGATTGAGGGAAACAATGAATCAACATTGAAAAAAGCTCCCAAGTAATATATCTCTAGAACTATTTATAAACTTACTACAGTTAAACGACCCTTTGAACCTTTTCACATGCTACCCATTTGTCCTCCCATTCACCTTGCAAGGTTTGCTTAGATGTATGACCGTGCAGTTAAAGCAACAAGGTATGCATGCTTGTGAATGTGCCGAATGCCTTCCGTGTCTTCTTATGGCTTTGACATCTAACACATTCACGTTTAACCAAATTGCACTCAGAGCTAAATGAAGAGACAGGCAAAAGGGAAACATGGGAAACGGGTTCCTATCCTCACTGAGGGAAAGAGGGAACAGCGTACTGAAGCTTTGATCACATGCAAATACCACACACAGGGGATAAGGATGTTTATGAGGGAAAACAAAGGCTCTCATTGTAGATCGACTGCATAAGTTGGGAGAAAACACTGTATTTGTGCATGTGTGAGTGTAACAAGCTAATCTAATGCAACTAAAAAACACGTGCAAGTGAACTCATGGTTGTGTTGTGTTGGTCATTCTGACTTGCACCAGTGGATGCCAGCACCCTTTTTCATTCCAGCTGTCTATCAAGCGTCCCACGGCAGCCTTTTGGACCACTCCTGGGTCCTCGTGGCAGAGAATGAAAGGCAAACTGATATCTAATATGGGTCTACAACCACAACAGAGGCCATAACCACCCGGCAACCCCTCACACAGTCTTGGGTCTTTGAAGAAGATATTTATAAACCATTAGGGTGGCAGTGGGGGCGAGGATTGGCTGTTTTATCTCCCCCTTCTGTCATGTGTTACCGTGCACACAGCGAGCCCGTCTCGCCGAGTGACACCATGAAGTCAGCCTTTCCCGTCCACCGAGGACGACCGTGGCTGAGGCCACTTCGCTGCCAGTGGGGAAACAGGGACGGCTTACTGCAAAGACACTGTAATTAAGAAGTTGTGTGATCTGATTTCAGATTTGAGATGAGCTTCTCATCAGAGAGGAATTACTGGATTATAATCTGAATGCAACATCAGATACTCAAATACCTCCCAAGCTCATGATGGAGAGGCAATTCTCTCTGTCATACATCTTTAAGTGGAAGCTTACTGTCTGTTTTTTTTTTTTCTTTCAGAAATAGATCAACATTGCGGAGAACACACTTGTTCTCGTTGTTGCTGGGATGAAAAGACATTGACGTGTCTGTGCATGCATGGGAATTAAGAGAAAACGGCTATGCTGCCGACACATGACACCTCCATATAATGGCCTACTGTCTTTTATTAATAGCTCAGTTTTAGCACAACATTGAAAAGAAAAACACATGAAATTATTAGTGTATAAGCTGTTTTTAAAGGTTGAGAATTTTAGAGAGGCTGTTTCGCCATTTTAAATCTTTATGCTAAGCTATTTTAACTGCCACCTGTCTGTAGCTTCTTATCAACCATGAAAAAATAACAGCGTTACAAGCATTCTCATCTCCTCTCGTGAATCTGTGATGTCAATAACAGATGGAAATAGGTCTGACTTCAACTTTCAGTGACACCCAATGTGAAAACAAAGCACTTTGAGTTGTATTGGTTCTCACAGCAAAAACTACTCCCAAAGCCCATTATAGATTTTATAAGTTGAATCCAATAATACTCACTTGGGCTTTGCCCAGTCAATGTAATTCAGCCGTGACTTATTTAGTGGAAAGTCAGTAAACCAACACAAACGATATTTTACACCTTTGAGAAAAAGCAACACAATAAATCATCTTCTGCCTACGTATACATTCTATACAAGTAAAGCAATATCATTTTAAATTTCAAGTTGTTTTTCATGTCAGCTGTAAAATTCTTTTCTTTTCTTACTGGTTGGTCTTTGTTCCAGAAAAAAACTCAACAATGAACAGTAAAAATGAGGCAGAGCTGAAAACTGTTAACATCACAGTCAAAGAACTGTGATGTGAGACACCTGTTAAACATATAATGACTTCCTATAGTTATCATCAATGTATGTGTTCTATTGATATTAAGAGCATCCAAATGAAAATTATTAAATTCATTCATTCATCTTCATTACCCACTTTGTCCACTGTCGCTAGTGCTGGAGCCAATCCCGGCTGACTGGGGACGTGAGGCAGGGTATACTCCGGGTGCGACGCCAGTGCACCACAGAGCCACATGTAAACAGACAACCACGCAACACACACTCACACCTATGGAAAATTTGGTATCATCAATTCACCTGAAGCTCATGTTTTTGGAGGTGGGAGGAAGCCGGAGAACCCAGAGAGAACCCACACAGACACAGGGAGAACATGCAAACTCCGCACAGAGTGGCACTCTAACCGGGAACCACCTTGCTGTACGGCGACAGCGCTACCCACTGTGCCACCACACTGCCCAAAGTGATTAAATCATTGTTAATTATACTAAGGTTACAGAAATTTGGTGAAGGTGTTAAATTTGCTAAAATGTGGAAATACTTCTCAAGTCAATATTAAATAAAGTGCGCCCTCGCGCATCAATGCTCGCAACTTCACCTCATCACAGATTCTTGGTCAGCAGTCACGTGATACCGCACGCGTATTCTATAGGCTGACGGCATCCGGAAGTTCTGTGAGTCTCGGACTTACATGAGACACAGAAGTGCTTTAAACAGTCAATGAGAGTGTGGGAAAAGGTAATACAGATAGAAGGTGGTTTAATATCGATATGGGGAGGGTCATAAACATTTAAATTACCGTAAATAATAGGATAAATAGTTTGTCGCTCTATCGCAGAATTCATTATTCGCGTGTAGTTCCCGGAACGCATCAACTGTGAGGAATGAGGGCGCACTGTATTAATATAGACATAAATTATGTCACAGAATAAAGTTAAATGTGTTTTGAATTAGAGAGTACTGTATGAATTTTATACAATAAGGTCACGATCAAACTTCTTGAGTACACCAAGAAACATCACGTCTAATACTAGACTGCGGTGAAATTCATGTTCATCGCACCTTATCTTCCTACGTCCATCCTTACCTTAAACACAGAAATGATGAGATTAATAATTAACTGGTGCATGAGCCATTACATAGGCTGAATCAATATTTATGAATGCTAATTCAGTTTCTAACTATAGCTTTCTATTTTAACATGTCATTAAAATATGGTAGATAGAATTTAGTTCTCATATCCTACTAGAATGGGGCACAGCTACTATAAAGGTAAAGTGCAAGAAATTGAATGTCTAATGCTCACAAAGGCCTTGTAAAACATGCTTCTTTTGTAGCAATGCTGTGATGAAATGCTCTCAATGGAAGTGATATGAAAAAGTCCTCTCGTGCAGGAGAGGTAGGGTTCACATGGTTAGGGTGGTCAATGGAGCCCTGCTGGCTTTCATCTCCACTGTACATTACATTCAAGCCAAACATCCACCCACATGTTCGCTCAATGTACAGTTGGACAAAGCAAAGAGTGGAAGCTGAAATCCCACAGAGCAAACAAGACATAACTCAGGCCGGCATGCCTCCCACTTGAGACCAATTCTCTTCCTGCACATTTCTGTGAGAACACATTAATTGATCAGTACAACTAAATCCCAAACCCAGTTTACAGGAGAGTAGTCCTTGAGATGCTTGGATAAAAGATGGGGTCAGGACATAAGAAGCAGTACCTGTCCTGGAAGAGACGGTTAGAGGCCAAGATAAGGGCAACATGGAGAGAAATTAGCCAGCTAACAAAGCTGCAGAAAGGGAACATGGCGAGTAAAGGGACACTCAGGTAATACAACAAACACAGAATCAAAGACCAAAAACTAGTGACCATCAAGGTCACGGTCCAGGATAAAACATTGACAATCCAGTGCGCTCTCGTTCTTTGCGGTTAATGTGTTCCAGGGATCACACGCGATTAATGAATCTGCGATCGATTGACAAACTATTTATCTTATTATTCACGGTAATTTAAACATTTTTGAACCCTCCCCATACTGATATTTAATCACCTTCTATCTGTATTACCCTTTCCCACAGTCTTATAGACTGTTTAAAGCACTTTTGTGTCTCACGTAAGCCCGAGACTGACGGAACGATCGCACTTCCGGATGCCATCAGCCAATAGAATACGCGTACGGTATCACGTGACTGCCTACCAAAAATCCGTGATGAGATGGAGTCGCGAGCTTTGATGCGTGAATGCGCGAGGGCGCACTGTTCATCTAGAAAATGGCCCCCAAAGATGCGCTGCTGAGGGAGTACACAGGTAGCAGAAACCCAAGAGAGTGCAGAGGAGGAAGAGCAGGCAACCTGGAGGGACAAGCCCCTACATGGCATCTACCACTGCCGAGTCGAAGAAGTGGCAATATCAAGAAATCCTACCAGTGGCAGCAAAATACTGGACCTAGAGACAGCACAAAGGTACTTATCATGACAGCACAAGAACAGGCCCTAAGTACAAGAGCTACAGAGGCCAGGATCTACCAGAGTAGATCAGACCCAAGGTACAGAATTGTGCAAAGATGCCCCTGAGACAGTCCAGTACATAGTAGCAGGGTGTAAGATGCTAGCTGGATAAGGATACTGTATATGGAGAGACACAACCAAGCGGATGAGATAGTGTCCAGTAATATCTGTACCCAATATGGAATAGAAGTACCCGAATCCCAATGGACCGCAGCAGTTGAGGGAAGTCCAAATCAAACATTTAATTCCTTGGTGTCAGGGGTCGTGACACCAAATTTCTGTGAGACTTCAGCTTCCAGACTGACAAACACTGACATACCAACTGGATACAGTGGTGGTGGACAAAGAGCAGAAGAGGGTAGTGGTGATAGAAGTGGTGATACCAACAGATACCAACATCAGAAAAATAATAAAGATAACACTTTTATTCAGAAAAAAAGCAAAAATATTGTGGCAATAAAGCTGTAGTAGCTCGCTGAAGCAACCCGATGTAACAAATTAAATCTGCAGAACCAAGACCGAAGTAAAACTTTAAATGGTGCTCCATGTTTCTCATGTTGATGTGATGACACTTCTGATATTTCCCCACAAATAGGTTTTTTAAAATTCTGACTATTCTTGGAATATTTTTGGAATATTCTGGACTATTTTCTCATAACATTAATGTAATCTCATAATATACTTTTGTTTTTCAGCAGAAAATAGAGTGCACTTGGAAGTATTGTGCTGATTCGGGACTGTGATTGCTGTATGGTTATGTATGGTTATGTTGTATGGTTGCTGTATAGTGCTGTGTTCATGTGTGTAATTTAACCACTGAGTGAAGTGGTTTGTAGTTTTCTCTTTGACACCTTCACAAATCACAGACATGATTCATGCGGTGCGGTGATTTGTACATGTAATTTCACTCTTGCTGTACTTCCTTGCTGTGCATTACTGTGATAATGTGACATTTTATCGATCCCTGTAGGGAAATTCTCTTTTCACAGCAAGGTCTAAGTGCAGTGGTAGTAACAGGAGTGCAGCCCCCCAGCCCGTAAAGATCCTGTGTCGTGTTGAATGATGTTTGTGGCTACAGAAGCTTAAACTCCTGGACTGCGGGTGAAGGACGGTCACCAAATACAATTTGCCGCAAAAAGCTAACTGATGTCTTTGTTTCAATTCCAACATAATATCTGAGAGCACATTAACACTCATTATGTTTCATTAAACATCCCTGTGGCACTATTTCTATATTTCTTTGGATCTAACAGAAATACTGTTTTAGGTTTCACACTTTGGCCATCCCTTAAATATTTAAAACAGTCTTAGTAGTCAAATGCCACATATTTGACAAACCTGACAAATATGTTGGATTATTTGGACAGACTTATCATTCATGGCTCATGTTTACGCTTATACCTGAGGAAATTAAAAAAAAAAAAAAAAAAAAAAATTCCCAAAGAACAACAGCAGGGAGGTTGGATGAAAATGCAAATGAAAAATGCAAATCAATATAATTATGCAAGTTAGACAGTTTTGGGGAATCAGTCTGCTGCTCAATCCCTTGTTCCTGCCTCAAGAAATTTATGTGCAAAGATCGATCTCACAGAATGACTTTAAGCGTGTGAGCAAGCCGGACTAAGTTATCAAGTTAAAAACGCTGAGTAAAGAAGCTTTTCCTACAGCCACCTCCAAATAACACATATACAGAAACATGGGGAGAAACCTTAACAACATTATTAACAACTTTATTGTTCAACCTGTTTATCTCCAATATAATTAAACAGCATTCAATAAGTAAATCTACTCATAGAAGAGGTAAAACAGAGCGGAAGTACTTGAATAGGTTAGAGGACTAAAATCAACATGCCTTATATCAGAGTAAAAAAAAAAAAAGGATCCAGAGGCTCCCACACCCAGACATGACAGATTAGGTGAGAGAGGCTTTTAAGGCCTCTCCAGGGTCTGCTTATGAATGCATTACAAACAGTGCTTCTGCGCTGGGATTAAATGGAAAGCAGTTGCTCCCCTGTGACTGACCATGTGGTGTCTCAGTGTAATGGTCAAAGACAAATGAAAGATTTGTTTTGTGTAATCCTGTTGGGCTACTTTATTTTTCACGGGGTTAAATTGATAGATTAGAAACAGGTGTCTGTGTGGCAACAGTGTCATTTAATCTGAGGGTGAGGGTTGAGTGAATAAATTGAAAGCATCCTTTAGTCTGATCATATGGCACACAGTATGATGTGCACTTACTGGACTAATGATTTTCTACTAAAGGAGATGGAGACAACAAGTATGTATATGTGTGTATTTGTGTGTGTGTGTGTATGCAGTAAGCTCTGCCCTCTCATTGTTGGCTTAATTGTTCATTCTCCAAAGAAACATTTTTTCAATTGTAGGCTGTGGCCAAAGGAATCCATTCGCTTCATGATTCACTGCTTGCTCAAGGTGTTCATCAGGGGGCTGAGCAATGATGCCCTCCACCAAGCTTTTGTGAAGGTGGGCTCCATTACAGATTGGTTTAGAAAAGGACAGCAAACCACAGGGAGATTGAAGTGCAGCCCCATATTTTAAAATGAGCTTCACGGGAGGGACCAAGCTACACTAGGGATGTTTGGCTCTTTAAGTGCTGTTTACGTTTGTTTTTGATCAACCGCCAGTATTCCTCTGCACAAAACATAATAAATTATGCATTAAATGCATGACAGCTATAACTTTTAATGTCTAACAACATTAGTAGAGATATGATTGAATGAAGTATTCCACATGGCTAGAGTCTGCACCATAAAAGCTTCTTTTACTTGTATTTTTTGTTGTACGGTCTTGTGCTTTATCAATAAGTATTAAAGTGGTTTCTCTACACGACGCGTTCTTTAAAAGTCTATGCTGACAGTTGGCAGCAAAGGGGTTAAGCTTTTAATTCTGTCACAGTTCAACAGAGCATTGATTAGGTTGGATGGATGAGGCCACAGATGGAGGCGAAAGTTGTGCTTGTCTTGAAGCAGGTGATTATGGATGAAGACATAAACAGAGTGTTTGTACACACATAAAATGAAGCATTTTATGCAATTCGGTGTAACAGCGTGTCAGGTTATGAGTGCAGCGAGGTGTTTCTGAGGATAAATGTCAGCCCTTTACACTAAGCAATTAAAGCCAGGCACACTGTGATTTTATAGACAGATTTGTGCAGTGACTGAATGGCGCCTGGTGGCCTTTAACCTAACCGGTCTCCCACCCATTCTCCTCTCTGAGACCCCTTTCCTCAGTCATGCCTATGTGCAGCAGCCTCACAGATAAATGATCAGTGATTCTGAGGCCAGGCTGCTAAGCTGCCTCTCTACGGTCTAATCTTATTATCAGCCCAGGATGGCTTTAGCAGGGAGGGAGACGAGATAAACAAAAGTGGTCAACACAACATGACCACTGTCCTTTGACATGGGCGACAAAAGCATTAGAATGGAGACAAAAAGCTGCCTGTAAATCTGGCCAGTCAGTGCCTGGTTGTCCACATTTCAATAACTGTTCGATCAGAATACACTGCAGACATGAGATAATCAATTTATAAAACCTCTGCTTATCATTTCAACTAGAGATGCAACAAATTCCAAAACAAATTCTGATATTGATTTGTTGCTGAGAGCAGTAAGGGTGAACTATTTATTAATGATAATTTATTATGATGCTGTCATGTACTGTCACCTTGGACTCATCTCTCCCCACTATGGTCCAGTGTGTAGACTGCCACACACGGAAGAACAGAACCATCGATCGGTTCTACACTAATGCTAAGGAGGCATACTCCGCCACCCCCCTCCCTCCACTAGGTAAATCAGACCACAACCTAGTGTACCTTCAGCCCACCTACATTCCGCTGGTGAAACGGCTGCCAGCAACAACATAGTAGGTCAGGAGGTGGTCCCTGGAAGTGGAGGAGATGCTGAGGGACTGCTTCCAGACCACCAACTGGGATGTCATCATGGGCTCACATGGGGAGGACATTGAGGGGGCAGCTCAGTGTCTTACAGATTACATGAACTTCTGTATGGACACCGTGGCCCCTGTCAGGACAGTCAAGCAGTTACCATGGGTAACCAAGGAAGTCAAGGCTGTCCTGAACAGGAAGAAGCGGGCGTTCAGGAGCAAGAACGAGGAGGAGATGAGGAAGGCCCAGCAGGAAGTGAGACTCTGCCTAAGGGAGGCCAAGGAGGCATACGGGAGGAAGCTGGAAAAGCAGCTGAGGTGCAACCAGGTGCGGGAGGTCTGGAATGGGAGGAGAGCCATCACCAGACACGGGAAAGGGCGCAGCACTGTGGAGGGGAATATTGAACGTGCGAATGAACTAAACAGCTTTTTCAATCGGTTCAGCTCCCCCACCACTCCCAGCTCCTCGTCCCAGGCCTCTCCCGGCCCTGAAGACCGCTCCACTGATGCTCCCTCCTCCTGTGCTTCCTCTCCTTCCACCCCTGCCACTTCTCCCAAGCCCACTCCAAGAACTGCGAAGCTCAACGGCCCCACCTCAACCACTGGACTTCCAACCTCGCCACGACCTCCTGCTCCCACCACGACCGAGAACGTCGTCACTGCAGACCTGGTGACGACAACACTGAGGAGGCTCCGTCCCTATAAGGCGGCTGGACCAGATAAGGTCTCCCCAAGACTCCTCCGAGCCTGTGCTTCGGAACTGTGGGACCCCCTGCAGCGATTGTTCAACCTCAGTCTGCGGCTGGGGAGGGTCCCGTCACTTTGGAAGACCTCCTGCATCATCCCTGTACCCAAGAAAGGACGCCCTACTGAGCTCAACGACCACCGACCGGTCGCTCTTACCTCCCACGTAATGAAGACCCTGGAGCGACTGGTCCTGGAGCTCATGAGTCCACAGATGCAGGGTGCAATGGACCCTCTCCAGTTTGCCTATCAGGCCAAGGTTGGGGTTGACAACGCTGTCTTGTACCTCCTCCATTGTGTGCTCTCCTACCTGGACGCCGGGGTCTGTGCCGTCAGGGGGTTCTTCTTTGACTTTCGAGTGCCTTCAACACCATCCACCCCCGGCTCCTGCAGGACAAACTGACCTCCATGGCTGTGGACCCCTACCTCGTGTGCTGGATTACGGACTACCTAACGGACAGACCCCAGTACATCTGTATGGGGGACTGTTTGTCTTCTATGGTGACCAGGGGCACGGGGGCGCCACAGGGGACCGTGCTCTCCTCCATTCTCTTCACCCTCTGCACATCGGACTTCAAGCACAACTTGGATACATGCCACATACAGAAGTACTCAGATGACACTGCGATAGTGGCATGTACAGTGGAGTACAGGGCATTGGTGGCTGACTTCGTGGAGTGGTGCCGACAGAACCAGCTCCAGCTCAACGTCTCCAAGACGAAGGAGGTGGTGCTGGATTTCCGGCGGGCACCTCCCTCTCCACAGCCAGTGATCATCGAGGGCAGTGAGGTGGAGGTGGTAGGAAACTATAAGTACCTGGGACTGCAGCTAGACAGCAGACTGGACTGGTCACTCAGCTCGGACTGTGTGTACAAGAAGGGGCAAAGCAGGATGTACTTCCTGAGGAGGCTGGCCTCCTTCAACATCTGTCCTAAGCTCCTTCTCATGTTCTATCAGTTCGTAGTCTCCAGTGTGCTGTCATACGCCATTGTGTGTTGGGGTGGTGGGGCCAGGAAAAGAGATATGGACCGTCTAAACACACTCATCCGTCGAGTGGGCTCGGTGGTCGGGCTGAGCCTGGACTCTGTGGAGACAGTTCTGGAGAGCAGGACCATGTCTAAATTTAGGGCCATCGTGAACAACATCATTCACCCCCTGCACACCACTTTCTCCCAGCAGAGAAGCACCTTCAGCGGCATACTACTGTCACACAGCACCACCACAGAGAGGCTGAGGTCCTCCTTCGTGCTCCGTGCCATCAGGGGGTACAATGACAATCTAATTTTATACTGTTTTTATTTTAATTTTTTACTGTTTATAGAATTTAGTGTAGTGTATGTTTTGTGGTATGTCCTGTGATATCAGTGTTTCTTTTTCTCCTGATGTTTTCCAGTATTTATTCGTTACGTAATTCCGGAGCTGTGGATATGTACAATTTCCCGGATTAATAAAGTATCTATCTAACTAACTAACTAACTAACTAACTAACTAACTAACTAACTAACTAACTAACTAACTAACTAACTAACTAACTAACTAACTAACTAACGAACTATCTATCTATCTGTCTGTCTATCTATCTATCTATCTATCTATCTATCTATCTATCTATCTATCTATCTATCTATCTATCTATCTATCTATCTATCTATCTATCTATCTATCTATCTATCTATCTATCTATCTATCTATCTATCTATCTATCTATCTATCCATCCATCCATCCATCCATCCATCCATCCATCCATCCATCCATCCATCCATCCATCCATCCATCCATCCATCCATCCATCTACTGTATCATATTATGGGTGTATTATTGATATTTGAGTCTATACGAATTATTTATTTAAGCTTTAAATACGCTCTAATCACACATCTGTGGTCATCACACTGTTGCCTCTTTCAGTGTCCCGCCCACAGAGCGATACGACTGGTAATAACGGGTTTAATGGTCAAACACTGACAGCAGCTGGTCTGGTAGGAGAAGAGGTGGGCGTTCAAAGGAAGGCACTGGAAATTCTCTAAGGTGAGATAAACATCACAGTCTCGCAATGAGCAAAAGCAGAGCAATACATCAGAAAGAAAATGCAAAGCTCCGTAGATTTGGGACTCAACCAGTCATATCACACCACAAACTGGTGGTGGCTACTGGAACTCTCCCAACTCTCTCCAAAGAAGTCTAAATACACCTTCAAGACAGATTTCCTGGCTGGCTGTGATTACTTTTTGTAACAAAATATGATTTTTCTAACAAAAATGTGATGACAAAATCTATCAAACTGACAACCAGCCATGTGAGACAAATTTAAAAAAAAAAAAAAAAATTACAAATAAAATTTGGTTAGGTTTACCATACATAGCAGATGCTTTACTTATGACTGAATGATAAAATAAAAGCCTTTCTTAGAGTTATGTCATGTGAGTAAAATGACATAACTGAATAAAACTTTATTTTTATTTTTCCGCATATTTTTTTTAAAAACCAATGTATAATCGAGAACTGCATAATCAAATCGACATTAGCCGAGGTATACCTGTATTTAATTCCACAATATATTTTTCACATAACTCTCCTTTGTGCTTGACTTCACTTTTCAAGGGAGTCAAAAAAGAAAAACATTTTTCCAGCGAACCCTTTTACTCTATTAGAATGGCAGCTCTCATTTGCGACTGCAGCATTTCAAATAATGTTCTCATTTCAAATCAGGAGAACGAACAAGTGCACTGATTAGAACATCTAAATGCACAACGGTCATCGCTACACAGGATTTTTCTGAAAACAGCAAGATCTCTGTTTGTACTTTGTTCTACTTTTGGATAATTAACTCATTTCAGAGTGGAGGATGGAGGGGAATAAAATAGTTTTAAATGCAACAAAACCAGCACTTTTAGTCTGGATCACAGATTAATCATAAATGTAACTCACTCTACTACGAAAATAGAGCACTGGCTGCTTGAATGACAAATGAAGTATTTTTGTCTGTAGTCTTCATTTGTAGCCACCGACAATTACCAACCGTTCTCAAAGCTCAAAGCATTAAAGTCAGAGTTGTTGTCAGTCAATGGTGTGACTCCAAAAGTTGATACAAAACAGTTTCAAAGTAGTAACAATCAAGCTCCCTACATGAACAACAATCCTGTTAATTTAAATCTATTGATTGTAATGTCTGAGAAAAAGTTTCAAAATGAGAAATACTCAAGTTCAATCATTCCATGACAAGTTCAAATGTCCCTTGAAATGCAAATACACCTTTAGCTTCCCGACAGAGCATGTGCAGACTTTAATTAAATTCTGTCCAGGGGTTTTGGAGGAAATGTCAGTTGTGTGATTTTAAAAATGCAGACATTCACAATTACCAACTGAAAATAATGTCACATGATCTGACAACTGAAATCTGGCTGGCTGAGCTAATTGTATGCTGAGGTTATTAAGTAATGTCAACCATGAAGGCCATAATATACAGTAATTTCTTTCATCTTCTAATGACTGACTGAACCGTCTGGTCTCATGACTCCCCTGTTGTGCAGAAGAACATATTTAATTTCTAAAAGCCAAAAGAAAGCTAGCACCATACTTTGTTCAGTCATCTGACATTGCATGTAGCTGTTAAATTATCTGAGTGCATCAAATCCTGAATTTTTGAAGGAAGATATTATGTTGAGGACAGGATACTCAGAATAGTGTGACGATAACCTCTTCATACTACGTAGTGTTTAGAAATATTTATTCCTCCAATGTTACAAGGTTCTCAGAAACTCAATGGCGAACTTCAAGAATGCTTTTAGTTTTTCACCAACAACTAAACTAGAGATGCATTGTATATTGAAATGCTAAATTCTCATTCCTTTTCTTCTTCAAGGAAATGTCTTCCTGTAGAGACAGGCTGAACATGACGGCGCAGCTACTGACGACAGCCAGGTGCAGTTTTCAAAGAGGACTTTTTTCTTAGTGTATCTCACCAGTTTCAAAATGAACATTTTACTGAAATATTTGATTGTAGAGAAACTTCATGACTTCACCCTGCTGAACTGAAATTAAGCATAGGTTTGCCGGTAAAGGCGTCACTGTTGCTAGGCTTATCAGGTGTGAGCAGGTTTCTTAGAGGCAGCTGTGTGGTACCAGATCAATTTAGAGGACTGAACAACCTCTGGCCTGGAAATAGAAATGAGAAAATTCTGCACTTGGGAAAAAAAAAACTCACATAGGGTGAGACTTGCTCTATAGATCCTAATACATTAACTTTAATGCACGGATGCTTCCTGTCACTTTGGATAGACAGGAAGGAGACAGGAGACACACACAGGTTATGTTATTCCCTTTTCCTTCAGGGTTACAAAATTATAATTAATAAAATATGTTCAACACTTTCATTTTCAGATTGGACAGGGAACTGATGATGGAAATATATTTTCCACACACTGAATGTTTCTGCTATATTTTTGAAAGGTTGAGTGAGATGAATGGAAAAAAAAAATGAAGACATGAATCTATTTATCAATTGTCAGTTGCACTGTAACCCATGGTCTCTAAGTGGATTTACTGCGTCTCCAGGAGGTCCATATTCGATATGTAGAGGGACTGACTCTACGGTGGTTTGAATGAATAAAACACCACCTTTGCTTACATAATGATTATGTGAGTATTGTCATTTTGTTCAATATTAGGAGCTGCAGACATGATGTTGTCACTTCATGAAGAAAGGCTTTACTGTAAGCAGAGGTCTTTAATGTAGAGACAGGGAACAGGGAACATCCATATTACTCTTAACCTAGGACCATCTTTGGTCTCAGAGGAAAGCCATGTTCCGAAGACCTGTATCATTAAATTGGGTGCTAATTTCTTTGATCATGTGGCAAAACCACACCATGATTTAAAACCAGCAGGATCAACCATTATCCACCAGTTGGGTTACATCTACAACCGAAGGAAAGCTATCTTCCTTTGTCTTTCATTTTCTCTGATCACAAACAAACTGCTCTGTGTGAGTGGACTTTTTATCTTTTGTCTATTTTGAACGCTGCAAATGGGTCTCGATAGTCTCAACTAACTATTTCACCTGTTTCATGTTCCAGAATAAAGCAAGAAGGGTGCAGCTCAGTAGACTGAGTAGAGTTGTAAGCCTGCAGCAGTTACCAGTTACAGTAGTGGGTCTATTTGCCCAGTCCTGGTTGAATAAAAGATGAGCACATGATCCCCATTATACTCCTTGGCTGTCCATCAGACAACTCTGAGTAAAATCATATATCCTCATATGTTACTAACTACAGTAGCATTTTTCATTAGTTTACTTTTAATTTAAGTGATTTGGCCCACTTGAAATGAAAAAGACAAAAATCTTGTTCTTCATGAGATGTGTAGTCTGTTTTACTTACTTAGTTCTTGGTTTTTTTGGGTTTTTTTTTTTATATTTCTATGACTATGCAGTTTAAATGATTGATTTACTTCTGTAAATATTATCATAATATAATGAGTATTTTTTGAGAATAAGAGGGTAGGAGTTTGACAAGTTTACACTCCTTCCTACTCCTTTTCGGATAGTGTTCACACCATTCTGGTGTATTTATTATTGTTTGTTATTGTTATTTTGTTTTGTTATTCGAAATTAAAAAAAAGTGAAATGAAAATGAAAATATGTGAGGGTCCTCCTTGGGCCATAGGGAGAGTGCTGCTTTGGCCGGTGAGGACCGGTTGTGGCCTGGCTTAGGGTCCTGTGCGGGAATTAATGATACATATACACTTTCAGACATTGCATTTTGATCACATTAAAACATTCACATTTTGCACAATGACGTGTGCTGTTGCTTGTGATGTGTAAATGCCTACAACTTTTTGTCTGTAAAATATCTAATTACTTTTGTTATTAGTACATATTTTTATTTCTACTACCCATAAATTATCTAGTAGTAACAACATTTAAGGAATAATATCCATAAATAAAAAAATCAAATAAAAAATAAATGTCATTAGAATATGACTTAAACTGTGACTTAAATTTTACCTTATTGTTCACGTGGTTGTGCTCCTTGTCCAGGTTAATTGCTTTGTCTGCTTCTTGCTTTGAATTTTCTCAAAAGGAAAAAGGATAAAATCTCACCCATTTTCACCACTTGTTCTTCTATTTGCATAAACTCCGACAGCCATTCCATCTTAAAAGAACTGCATTTCTATTTTACTTTGGCTTGGTGGATGTGTCGCTGACCATTTGTTTCCAGTGTTAACTACCCCCCCCCCACCCACCCCCCAAGTCTCTCCCAACTCATGCACAACCCATGCACAACTCACACACGCGCAGAACTCAGGGCAGCAACACACAACAGTAACGACAAACGGGATATCACAATACGTTTATAGCACATTTTATTTTATGCGCAGCATAGAATTTCTTGTGCGCTGAGACGGTAGCAGCAATGCGCAATTGTGCAACTTAGAGGGAACACTGTTCAGAGTTCAGCTTTAGCGTTAGTTAATGCTTCCGGGCAGAATCCGAACCAAAAAACGTGGTCCCTACATCATTTAACTCCTACAGAAGGACAACCTGATAACATAAAAGCAACACCTAATTAAATAAAATACAGGTACAGGTTTTTTCTAGTCAAGTCATTTTCAATTATATCTTCTTCTTCTTTTCCTTTCGGCTTTTCCCTTCAGGGGTCGCCACAGCGAATCAATTGCCTCCATCTAACCCTGTCTTCTGCATCTTCTTCTCTCACACCAACTACCTTCATGTCCTCTTTCACTACATCCATAAACCTCCTCTTTGGTCTTCCTCTAGGTCTCCTGCCTGGCAGTTCAAAACTCAGCATCCTTCTACCAATATATTCACTATCTCTCCTCTGGACATGTCCAAACCATCTCAGTCTGGCCTCTCTGACTTTATCTCCAAAACCTCTAACATGTGCTGTCCCTCTGATGTACTCATTCCTGATCCTATCCTTCCTGGTCACTCCCAGAGAGAACCTCAGCAAGTCATAGGTTTGGTTCGCATCTTTGATTTGGCAAAAGTTTTACGCCGGATGCCCTTCCTGACACAACCCTCTGTATTTATCTGGGCTTGGGACCAGCACAATAAAACACTGGCTTGTGTCCTCTTGTGGGTACATTAAGTCATTTTCAATTATATGTCAGTTTAAAAAAAATACACAGAAAAATTACAATCAAATTTACGTCATTTCACTCGACTTCAGACGTTAAGTCGAATGAAATGACGTAAACTTGATTATTATATGTATTATGTACCATGGTATTATGTGAAAGCACATAAATACCATGTTACTGTACAATAATTAAAAATAAAAACATAATCATATTAAAACATGTACGCATAGTTTCATTATCTACTGCTAAGCATCACTCCTGATTCACACGATTGCTCTCGATTCAGATTAGTTTACGGTAAAATTTTGTTCCTTATAATTTAATTCTCAAGGAGAGAAAAAGAAAACACTTCAAGGAAGTCTCGACCAGTTTTTATGGTAATGTAGCATGTAGCATGTGACTTACATCAGAGAGACTTTTCTACAAGGCTGAAAGAGATTAAGATTATTTTAGTTGTTTTAAAAGGGGAAAATTTCTTTGAGTTACGAGCTCAGTCACGAAACGAATTAAACTCAGATTTCAAGGTACTACTGTTTGTGTGTGTGTGTGCGTGTGCATGTGCGTTTGTGTGTGTGCGTGTGTGAAAATCACTGTGCTGCCTGCATTGCATTGATGACTAAAGGTTATAATAGGCTATATTTTTTAATACTTTTCCGACTGGATGGAAGCCTCTCACTGTCTGGAATTAGTCCACGGGCTGAAAAAGCTAATCCCATTCAAACAGCTTGAATCTTGATCTATGTATGTATTTTGGTAAATCACTGATCACATCCTGAAGGAAACGAAATGTAGAACAAGTGTCAGCGATGGCAGGAGAAGCAGACAGAGTGGATCGATGTTTATTAACTTGTGTGAGTGTGTGTGTGTGTGTGTGTGTGTGTGTCATGTTGCATAACTTTGTTCTTTTTATTTTTTAACACTTTTCATAATCTGTAAATTGTATTTCCATGACAAAAATTGTTGAATGCAAAATACAAATCCCTTTTTTATTTGATTTTAAAGCTTCTTTGACAAATTTGTGTTTTCTGGACACACAGGAACAGCATGTGATACAGTTGTGTTCCTCACTAACTGCCAAATTAACATGTAATACATTTATCCTGAATGTATTGGTGAACAAGTACAAAAATGCTCATATTTTAATATAAAATATACATATCATCTGAGCTTCAAGTCTTCAAGTCTAGTGAAAAGGCCAACAGTAGTAAGGATACTAAGAAAAAATGGCTCTTATCAAACCTCAATGGCCATCCTAATGACATCTGGAGAGGATTACACACAAGCACTTCACTTAAAGTGATGGTCAGGTCATTACTCTGTCCAGTTTCCATTCTCAGTCATCTAAAGGAGCCAATTAGTCCAGGGTCTGACATACCCCCGAGATTATACAGTACTGTTTGGTCTCGCATTCTGCCTGTAAGGTTGTTTCTATTTTGAGTCTTAACATCCCAAGGAATTAATTCTAATGGCAATTGTCCATTGTTTCACCAGCAAAGGGACCAAAGAGACTGAAATTCTTAACCACAAAACTAAATTGATTACAGTTGCAATAAAAAGTATGGACCGGAAAATGGAAATGAGGGCATTTTGGAGACAAATGTTATGGCTGAAGGATTTGATCTGACATGAATGTTGAGGAGAATAAGAAACCACAGAAAATTATGATGAATTTGTAACATACTAAAAAAAAGTCTTCAGAAAAAAATGGCACATTTGTGTGGAATATTTTTTCTTCACGCATGAATGATTATAACACTTGAAATAAAGAAATCTGCTCTCCCCAAAGTCGCTTCTCCCCTCAAACAACCAATCAGTGCCCAGAATTAATTCACGAGAACAATTTCAGTTCTGCATCTTTGACTCAACTCAAAGCAAATAAATCAATAATTTAAAAATTACGATTATATCAAAACACTCTGAATGGTAATGATTCAGATCACAACTCCATTAAAAGGTTTAACTCTTGGACAAAAATGGCTTTTATTAATAGTGAGTGTGTGGTTTCTGTGGTTACCACAGAGATTACTGCAACACAGGATAAAAAGGAACACTATGCAAGCTGCAGTCTCTTTTTGCTACACATTACTTCTGTATGACTTGTTGGATAGTGACAATTAATACCTTTCAAGCATCAACTGAATCAAACCTGTACCAAAAAGTAAAACAGCATGACCAATCCTTAATTGACTATTAGAATGTTTTTACTCTCAGGAAACCACAGCAAGAAATCTCCAATTTTATGTGACTTATGATTGGTCCACTGTAACAGGATCTACAACCCATCAGGTACAATTTTCTGTGTTTTGTTTTTTTTAATACGGTCTACTTAACTGCTGCACAAGCTTCCTGTCACTTTTCCGACAAGACTTTTTTCTCCACTGTTCCTCTGTAATAATTAACAATAACTTATTTAATTTTATTACATTTTTAAACTGGTGTGTTCTTTACTTGAGTGGACATGCGTGATGTCCATGACCGCTTCTCTGTCAATTGGATTTGCTTGACCTAAATCATGTGATGGACATGTGTACTTTTCCCTAAAAGGAATGATCAACTAGTTTCTTTCTATGAACCAACCTCTTGAACAATTGCTGATTTTTTTCAGCAAATAAATTCTTTACACTGTTTGAAACCATTGGACCAATATGGGACTGTGTGCAGCCATAAAGCCAATTAGAGTCCCTGCCCACACTTGCAGCTCTGTGCAGCTGTATGTTGGCATACAGCAGCTTTGAGCTAAATGTTCAAACCAGCTTGTCAGTACAATGATGATGCCAGGATGTTGCTGCTAACAGGTGTAATATGTTTACACAGCATGGGTTGATGGGAAAGCCATTAGCTGTGGAGGTATTTCAACATTTCCAAAACTGTTCACCCTAGAGAGAAAGAAATCAGGACTATTACCACCGTGGATGTCTCATGTCCCAAACCCTAGAGAGAAAGAAATCAGGACTATTACCACCGTGGATGTCTCATGTCCCAAATTTCATGCTACTTCATGATGAACATGTTGGCAAACATTACATTCACGGTCAGCTGATTAATCGGTTCACATTAGGATGTTGTGAATACTAATCAATTAGTAATCAATTGGTGTCACTTGTTACTGAGTAGTATTTTTTTGAGATGCCAATCCCTACTACCAGCATGCATGTTATATCATTATGTTGTCTATTTAAACTGACATTTTGGCCAGTGAGTTCTTAGAGGTAAGCAGCAAGAGGGAACTTTTGTATCATTTTGTCCATAAAAGACGTGTAAAGCTGAGAACCTCAAAACTAAACATCATAATTCAGGAAAAGACCTAAATACAGGATAATAAAAAAGGGGAGACTCAAGAGTGCACGGCATAAAGGGAAGAAATGTTTATTGAGACACAGCGTAATGTGGTTTTAATCTGTAGCCTGTGCACTTCAGTTGTTTCAGTGCCACAGGATTGACTTGAGGGACCTTCTTTAGCCTCACAACAGACCCTGGTAAGGGGCCAAGTTACACCTAAAACCAGATGATAGCATTAATCTGGCCACATCAACCCTTCCCTCCATCTGTTGAGACAGTCGATCAACAGGAGAAAGGCGCAGGGATTCCTCTCAGCCTTCAATGAATACTAATCTCTCATCTCTGGCTCAGACGAAAACCATCTTGCTTCTGAAACAGGCCTTCAGCACATCAAAAAAAAAACCTGTTTCAAGGAGCTATCGTTTACCATTTTAAAAATAACCTATCATCAATACAGGATGGTAGAAATCCCATCCAATTTCAGACACCTCAGAAAAAAATCCCATCCCCTATTGCTTCACTATAACGGCAAGGCAGAACTAAAATCTTCTAGCATCTTAATTCAAAAACTCACAGCAGTTCCTGAGTACTTATTTTCTTGCAGACCAGCTATTTTCATGCATTTCACCCTCGAAAACCAATTTTCTTCTTTTGAAGAAGCCTTTTTTTAAAATGTTGATGGAGCATTTCTTTTTCAATTATTGTAACTGTACGAACACCTCTTCCAATTACCATTTAGGTGCTGCTTTTCAGAATCATTGTGATGAATAGCAGAACTGCTTTCTTAAGTCATGAGCATCAGCATTTATTAGATGTTTTATGTTCACATGATGTCAAGATAAATTCTTCTTGGCAAATCACATGTCAATGGAGACAACAGTGAGTCTGCCTTGCATCGTGATTGTGTGTGTTCGAATGCTTGGTGTCTGAGTTTCATACACTGGCTTCCACCATGTTCAAGATCTCATTTAAAGAGCTCATTAGAGTGAGCTATTTTCCTAGGGTGCACCTGGTCCAGATCGTCATGACCCCCGCCTAAGCCTGGGGAGTAAACGACACGGTCTTCTGAGAAGCATCATTTATAGCCCATGATCAGCAGGGATGCCGCAAAATGCCTCATTTAGATGCATTTTCTTCTGTTGAATGTTTGTGATTCACACACTTTGAAGGTACAGTAAGCTGGAGATTAAAAGACTAAAGAGGAACATGACCAAGAGGCGTCCTAATAGCCCCATCGCCGTGTTCTACTGTCTTGACCGCTCACCAGTGGCCACATCATTTGTGAGATGATGGAGCACGAATGGAAGTGAAAGAACCAGCAGCTACGCCTCTCATTCACCAGCCTGTTAATACCCACTGCACTGAATATTTTAGATTAATTATACTAAAAGCTGCGTCTGACTGAAGTCACAATCTGTAGGTAAATTCAAAGGTGGATTTATTCAACTAAATGAAAGAAAAGAAAAAAACTGAGTGCTGGGAGTCATTAAGAGGACACCCTGCCCATCACTGACATAAATTAGTTACAGCTAACCTACCTTTGGTTTCCTAATATTGAAAGGATCTACCATTGCTCAGCTATATCAATCAAAAAACTGACAAAGGCAAGGAACAAAGCAAAAAGGAAATGCATTATATTGCATTATTATTAACCCTAACCTCATTACAACTCTCACTTCAGAGTTAGTCAGAGTAAATACCTGTATATACAGTCTATGTAGTATCAAGAATGGTCATCATCAGGTCGTGACCATAGCCATGTGCCTTTGTTCTGCATCCTTTGGTTCAACATTCACAATGCCAGAGTGAATGAAGCAGGACTGAGACTGAGATGGAGTCGCACTGTGTCCTTGAGATGTGTCTCAGTCTAATGCCCCCCAACTGAATTGTTTCCCAGATAATTAAAGCATTAATTGGACTAATATCTCACTTGATTGTGTACGCTATGCTATTGACTGAGCTCATAATTGTCCTTTCCCATTAAAGTACTTGGTTTTGTTTTGGTTTAAACGAATAACACATAACGCTGTGTGATGTGAGCCCATGCATTCATTGCCTCAATGATCACCACACCACAAAATTCACTTGGTGTGACTAAAAGCTCAACAAATAGCAGTCAAGAAATAAGATGCAGACACCTCCCGCCTCTTTTATGTGTTTTTATGTGTCGCTAGTCTTAGCTGCAGTTCGTCCTCGCGTGGATGGTGGTGGTTTGGGTTCAAGAAGATGGATGTTACTCAAAAGTTTGACTGCCGTTAAAAACAGCTCTGAGACAGACTTGTTCACCATCTCTGAACAAACCATCGCTTTGAATATCAAGACAATGAAATTCTGTCCTCAACATACCAAAAGCAGCTACAAAGGAAAGAAAAGACAAATTTCTTTGTTGGTTGAATAAACCCTTTGTTTTACCAGAAACATGAAACCGTTTATCCAAGTTGAAGATAAATCGAATAAATACACCACTCATCTCGTGTTTTTTTATGACTCATGAGAGCATCATGTCGTTAATAAAATACGCTGCAGCATGATTCAGTTCTTTGGCTTGTTTGGATGTGGATGTGACGTCTAACTTAATTCCCTTTCACAAATGATAGTGTGACAGTTGGTTCAGATGGAGGAGGATGAGCGTCTACAGATCCAGTCTGACCTTGAAGAATCATTAGAAGCACTATAATAATAACCACAATGATAATGGTGATGTTATGCAACTGTGATATGTTATGTTACTGACACATGTTAGTTAGTTAGTTAGTTAGTTAGTTAGTTAGTTAGTTAGTCAGTTAGTTAGTTAGTTGAAACTGGTGCAGTATGGTTAGACAGTAACAATGGAATGTCATCTTATGGGGAAAGACTGAACACCAATATAAAGCCTTAGTTTTTCCTCTGAAGAGCATAATGCTATGAAGTGTCTTGACAATATGAAAGGGGTCATACAGAGAAACACATGTGTCAGTTTACCACATTAAATCAAGAAGAAAAAAAAAATCAGAAAATGCTTAAAAATTACATTTGAGTTTCAGTTTTTTAAAGTCAGAAATGGGACACTGGGATTTAATCTGCACAAAGAAATGACGTCTGCAAAGATCAACAAATCAGATGTGTTTCCTCGAACAGAGACTAAACATTTACTGTCCAAACATTTCTTTTACAAAACCGGTGTCCCTCCTCGAGGATAAATCCTTGTTTTTCAAATATCCAAATTCACTTCCGATGTATCTTCCTTTCTATACAATTTTGTCTGTTTCCTGTCAGCAGTCCAGGAGTGAAGGAGCAGTGTACCTGGTATAATCCCTTCTTTTTTATGAAACTGGCTCATTATGTGCTAATGATCAAATTTTGCATATACTGTGAAACTGGTACCTGCTGCAACTGTACTTCTGAGTATTTCAGTTTGAGCTAATTAAACAATGCCTTTGTAACTTAAATTTTCTGTTTCCACTGTCAATAGAACAGTTTATTTTCTGATTAGCAAAAGGAAGACAGCACATTTTATGAACAATTATTTTTATCGATAAAATTACAGAAAACTGATTTTTTTTTTTTTGGTAATATTGCACACCCTTACCAAAAAACAAACATGATCCCTTCTTCAAGTCACAGTTTGAGTCTCTCCTAAATTATTCCTGACTGAACAAGAATGATGTTGAGTTTTTGGGCCGTTAAAGTGTGCTGTGGGCAGTGAGTCACTAATGCAGAAGCAACATCAAAGTGAGCCATTCAGCAAGAAAAATGCTGATTAGTTTTGTGAACATAATGGGTAACAATGTGTGACTTCTTCTTCTGTCTGATGTTGGGGAAACACTGACTGTTCATTTAATGTGCATCAGCTGAAATGTGCATGGCTAGATTATAATTGAACCACCTTTATAGCGGTAAGGACAAAGCAAGATACCAACTGAAAGAATGTGAAGATGTTAGCATGCATTAACAGAAATAGATTTCTGCTATAATACGGACGTCAATGTTTAGACTTTCCCACTTCCATCACAATTCACTGCTCACATTCAGAGTGACTTCAGGTCAACAAGCCAGAGCTCCAATCAACACCTGTGAACAACCACAACTGTGACTGTCACTAGATGTCCTAGGAGTTCGTACACATACATCTTACCACTGCTGTCTTCATCGTGTGGCAGACCAATTAATCTGACCCAGATGAACACGAGTGAATACCTGAGGCAGGACTGTCTCTTTCTGCCTGCAATCGCTGATTATCCTCTGCAAGGTGTTTCTGTGTGTTTGTGGACTGAGGTCAATTAGGCCTCCTTGTCGAAAGCTGCAGCGTATATCGGTCTAAAGAACGGAAACATTCAGGCCATCGAACAGTTTGATTCAGAGAAGATGAAATGAGATTTGTAACGTGACTCAGAGGATCTACAGTACAAATGTCAAAGTCAAGGCCTGCGGGCGAATTATTTATGGCCTGCCGGATGATTTTTATTACTATTACAACCGGCCCCCAGGCCACACTGACCCGGTGGTGTTTTGCACACACCAAAACTACATTCCACAAAATGCCGTGGTAGCGCGCTTTGGGTTTCAATGTTCATCAGCAGGGTAGCACGGTGGCGTAGCGGGTAGCACTGTCACCACACAGCAAGGTGGTTCCAGGTTCGAGTCAAGCTCTGTTCAGAGTTTGCATGTTCTCCCCATGTCTGCGTGGGTTCTCTCCAGCTTCACTTTCTAATGCATGCAATTTCATTTATGCCATTATCTTGATATTAAGGAACATATTTTGTTTTTGAAGGACATTTACTTTTTGCTGTTTGCCTGTTGAAAAGGTTTCCCCTTGAAGTTACTGACAGAGCCATAACAAAATATTGCTTTATTTATTTAATCATTAAATAATATACAAGACGTTAGCTCTTGGTTCAATAGGCTGTCTTCATTTCAATATGTTTTAATACACATTGAACCAGTCCGGCCTTCGGCTTGTAGCAAATTGTTTTTTTTGGCCCTCCGTGTATTTGATTTTGACACCCATGATCTACATCATCACATCAGCAGCAGATTTCAGTCAGAAAGATGGATAATGTGTTCTATTTTGTTGTTTTCCAGCTTATTAGCCTGCATAAAAAACTGACACACTTATCCTGGTAAGCAATTAGTATTTCTTACATTCCTGTATTTCAATAACTCCATGACTGTGTTTATTCACCCAAAAACATTTGTCTTGTTCTGAAAGGGACCAGAGAATTGTGAATCACTGTAAAATTTGTCAAACAAATCCTCTTGCTAATGTTGTTTTCATCATGAATCCATCCATCCTTCCAAGACAAGACGACCAACATTATCTCATCTTCAACCGCTTTTCCGCCTTGAGGATCATGGATGACACTGTAGTGTATCCCAGCTCGCTATGGATGAGAGAAGAGTACCACCCCGGATGTGTCGCCAGCACATCGCAGGGCCACACGAAGACAAAATACCACTCACACATACACAGAAATATGTAAAGCTGATGTACAGAAAAGTGGGATGCTGTAAGTCTTATTACTAGTTACTACCAGCTGGTTATCTTTTCTGTTGATGCTGAACAAATTGAGTTGCAGTCCGTTATATAAGTTTGCTTAAACTTAAACAAAAGCTGAAACCAAACATTAAATAACAAGCCGTAAATGTTTTGTTGCTTCACAGAAGCCCACAGGTAGCTGCTGTAATACTAACGCTAACATGTAAAGGACAAAATGTGGAAACGACAACTATATTGAGTGTATGGAGTCGGTTCACAGTATGCATGCTCTGCCATTGTGCTGCAAAACATACAGCACCTTTTGCTACTAACATCACAAAAGAAACCATGGCAACTGTACACATCAAAGAAGACAACGGCTGAACCTAAAATTACTTAGAGGCTATAAAAAAGATGGAAGACTGAAATGAAAACAAGATTAAAAGAAATATAAATTATTTCAATTTGCTGGAAGTGGAAAGACGTTTCATCAAATGATTAAATCAAAATTCTTGCACATCGAGTCCAGGCTCTAAACTTCTTTTATTTTGATTTTTACTCAAAGAACAAATACCCATCTATTTTGGTCCATAATGTTGAGGATGCAGCTTTATTTTTATAGTAAAAACTCTATTGTGAATGGTCAGGGTTAATTAGACTAAGTGTATGGTGAACACAACTTAACATGCACAATTAATACAGTAATCCCTCGCGCATTTGCGCATCAAGACGCGTAACTTCACCTCATCGCAGATTTTTAGTAGGTAATCACTTGATACCATAAGCGCATTCCATTGGCAGACGGGATCCGGAAGTGAGTGAGTGAGTCTCGGAACGCAGCGCACTTCACAAATGTGCTTTAAACAATCGATAATAGTGTGGGAAAAGGCCATTCAGATAGAAGATGGTTTAAAATTAGCATGGGGAGGGTTCATAAATGTTTAAATTACTGTAAATAATAAGATATATAGTTTGTCGCTATATCGCGAAATTTGTTATTCGAGTGTGGTTCCTGGAACGCATTAACCGTGGGTAACGAGGGTGCACAGTATTTACACTTCCTGTCCAAATTTAGGTCATAAAAATAACGACAACAAAAATTAAGTTAACCTCAATTTGAATTCCAATTATAAACCTGACAATATTCATTAACAGCCATCAAGTAGTTCATTAATAATTGAAAAAAAAACAACCGACCCCTAAAAAAAACTAAAGCAGGGTCACAGGCAGCTTTTCTTCTGGCAAGTAAAACCTTTACAAAGTAGAAATTCGCAACAGAAGTCTCGCTTTTACTTTGTTATCCTCCTGAAATCAAACTGGTTTGATGAACAAAACACATACTCTAAGTACGTTTTCTACATACAGTTATCGATATGTTTTGTTAAACAAGCATCTTTAATCTTCTGCTGTAATAAATGAGTAAAATGTCTAACTCTACCCCTAAGCCAGACTGACCAACATGCCCACGAGGGCCACTGGATCTTAATTAGTCTCCAAAAATACAGTTACTTTCCTAATTTACTACAGACTCCTGCAAAGTTAAAGTTCTAAACCCGGTGTTTCACAGATTCTGTTATCTGCACGAACAGCGTAAGACTGCATCTTTGACTTTGACTCTTGATCTAACTCCAGATCTCTAGATATGTGCAACTATTCGCTCCAGTAGCAGCTGGTTCCAGCCAAAAAAGGAGCTTTGGACTGATAGTTAATTGTCATGCAGCTCCCTGCTGAGAATGCTACTTGTTTCAATGTTGGACTCTGACCGACTAATTTCTTGTTTAGTTAATTACGCAATACATAATCAGAATAACTGAAAGGGGACATGACTGGCTCACAAATGTCAGCTTACGCCAGGACTGTTCCCGTCTCATTAGAAACCAACCATCACTAAACACAATCGGCTGAGGACATGACAGATTTTAATAGCTGAGGCCAGAGAGAAAGGCATATCTACAGGGGGGGGTCATGCTGGCATTCTATCATAACTCTATATCCAGACTGCTGGGAGCCAAGTCACCTTATCAGTGTCCTCAGGCTAATTTGAGTTATCTGATGTGGATACACTGCATGCTATAACCAGAATGTTTGTCACTGCTGTCAGATTTTACCAAAGTAAAAAAAACATTCAACATCTGACAGCAATCATCAAAAATAAAATGATACAGGCAGGCAGCTCAGCATTAACAGCTTAGCAATTAGCTACGGGTCTCCCTATGTAAAGCCAATGAGATGCTCCGTTTCATCAACTGACAACATTTCAGAATACATCCATCATGCAAATCAAGAAATCCATACAATCATCAGAACAGGAAGAAGCTGAAGATGCGTGTCTATGAGCCATAAACTGAACCCATTCATCTTTTCCGTTCCATTTAACAGTTACACCAAATCAAATGATGCAGATAAATTACTAGGCTGCAGTGGTTTCAGAAGGACAACACAGGTTAGAAGTCATACGTCATTTGTGATGGTAACGGATGACGTCAACACACAAATGTAGAAGATGTTAGAAATGTTAGTAGAAGATGAACATGATGTTGACTGATTTTCTTTGCTATTGCTGCTCCAAACAAATACAGATGTAAACAGGCTGTAACGATCTGTGAGGAAAGCCAATATCCTGCAGGAACTAATGAAGCAGCATACTGGTAGGAACAAGCCCGACCAAGACCCATATACCTCCAGGGGCTTTTAAAGTAGCACCTGAATGATGGAGAATATGTTTTGATAAAAGAAAGTAGTGCATCCCTTGCTTCAAGAAAAATTTGCGCATCCCAACATGATATTCATGCATCCCAAAAGTAATAACAGTATATACGGTATATACTGTTAATAAGGTTGAATTTCGCCTATAGTATAATATAAAAACTAAACAAACTGTTAATTTCAATGTTTTTATTAATAACATCATAACTGTTTAAGTAACAAGAAACAAAGAGTAAAATTATACTGCGCACCCTTGTCGCTCGCTGTTAATACGTTCCAGGAACCACACGCAAATAACGAATTCCGTGATATAGTGACAAAATATTTAGCTTATTATTTACGGTAATTTAAAAGTTTATGAACCCTCCCTATGCTGATGTTAAACCACCTTCTATCTGTATTACCCTTTCCCCCCACCCTTATTAACTGTTAAAAGCGCTTTTGTGTCTCACAGAAGTGTGATGCATTCCGAGACTCATGGAACATAGCGCACTTGCAGATGCTATCAGCCAATAGAACGAGCGCATGGTATCACCTGACTATCTACTGAAAATCCGCGATGAGGTGAAGTTGCGCGTGTTGATGCGCGAATGTAGTCATTTAAAAAAAAACATGCATCTTTTTCAGAAGCATGGTGACAATCAATAAATCAATGAATGAATGAATCAATCAATCAACCTTTATTTGTATAGCGCCTAATCAGCAGACATTTCAAAGTGCTTTAACAGACAAAGAAACCCAACAGAACTCTCCAAGCATAAGCGAAAGCTTATGCATGCTCTGGAGGGTCTAACTGGAGGGTCTAACTAACACGTACAACGAGCAGACGTCGTGTTGCCATTTGGTCGATTTTAATAAGGCAGAATAACGCCTTATTCTGCCTAGGCAGAATAAGGCGTGACGTGTAAGGCGTGACATAAGGTCGATTTCCGGTTCAAAATTTAGGTGAAGAAATGGAAAAATTGAGAATATACGCTGTCTGATGATCGTGCATCCTTGTCAAAAAATGTGCGTTAACAACGCAAGGACGCACGCAAACGAGAACACTGTGTATTACTAGTTGTTAGTGATTGTACAGAATAAAAGCATCCAAAAGGAAAAGAGCTCTCATTTTTGGCGCAACAAACTAAACTCATGGTTAACGGACAAATAAGCCTGAGATTTTATCCGAATACCGTTTAGTGAAAGTTACACAACAAACTTGCACATTAATGTTTCTTTTAATCAAACACATGGTTGAACCTTGTGGCATTAATGAGGAGTTAAACTGCGAAATTATTGCAAATTTGTCATTTCTAATGGCAAGCATGATGGCCTTAACCAGAAAAACCTGTAAGACCATTAAGTTCATCAAGACTCATTTCTGGTTCAGTATTTGTAACATCCTGCTCATTTCAGTAATGGCTCATGCACTTTAATGCCATTGTTACCCTCAAAAGGGATAATGACTATCACAAGAAAGAAAAAAACAACATTTGACTTCCTAGAAATTTCAGAGCATTCAACCATAAAACAACATGTCTTACTCAGATGAAGAGTGCCTGTTGTGTACTTAAAAGACCTCTAGTACAACCACAAGCCAGAACAATGGAATCGACATATTTGAATTGTCAGTTATTCATAAAATCTGCATCTGGAATCAACATTTTACTGAATGTGTGTGTGTGTGGGGGGGGCTTGGCAGGCTTCTAGCTGCTCTAGGTGAAAATAAAAAAAAATTAAAAAAAATCTGAGTGATACATTTGAATAAATTTAGAAATTCAAAAATCTGAATCCAGTGTTAAAGGTCATTCACGAGACACACGTGGGCTTTACTGGCTTATTTCACGACAAAAAACCCTCAAGCTCCCATTAGTGAGTTAATCTGGAAGCAAAGCAGACAATATGTTGTTTCCTCACTTTCTAATCTGTTTAAAAACTAATCGGAAGCCAAACGGAACGTCCCTGTCACGAGAAACCACGTTTCCCTCAGAGATCCTCTATTCCTCGCTTTTTAATAATGTTGAACAAACTGCTCCTGGACTCCCTCCAAAGCTGCTCCTCTACTTATCCGCGGTTTTAATGTCCGTCAAGTGAATTAATTGGCTTACCTTGAAAAATCCATATTAACACCAGTATGACTCGAAGTCTTGTCCTTATCTCCATGGCAGCACATCAACCGTGGGCTCCGGCTGGACAGGAGCGCGTTTAAAGTTGAACCAGGACCCTCTCGGTCGTCAACTGCTGCTCAATTGTCTTCAGGTAACAATTAACACCAACCAACCAGCAGGGAGACGTGTGACAGAAAACCTTCCTCATCCCGCCTGCGAACTGCGGCGCGCATCGCAGGGGCGACCCGGCGGCTGCGCTCCGTGTGCGTTCTGCAGACCCCTGCAGGGAATAAATGACATTCAGGGTTTTCTTTCTGTTTCGGTGAGTTGTGCTGCTCGCTGTGAGAGTCGCTCCTCCTCGTGCAGCTCTCACAGGAACGGGCTGGAGGAGCTGGTCCACCTGGATGAGCTGCTCCGTGACGCCCCCTGGCAACAAAGCCTCAACTGCACCCTAAAGGAGTGCAGCTCATAATAGATCTTTTATTAGGCAGGTAGGACCAAACCACTGACCTGCACCCCCCATTCACCCCTAACTCCCCCACAACCCTCTCGATCAAAGCGTTTAGGTTGTTAAATGAAAAGAAAGAGCTACACTGACAGAGAACTGAGGCATCTGAGAGGAATTTAAGACATTTTCCCTGTTTTGAGATGTGAAGGTCTCTACATAAGGGACGTTTGGTCACACTTAGGAGAAAAAAAGTCTTGCTGGACAGTGAATGCATGCTTAACCATTCAGATTATCTTTCGGAACCTCAGAAACCGGTACCTACTGATCACCGCTTCATCAGAGGCCAGTGGCAACAATAATAAATAAAAACCCACGTGGAAGTTGATGGATTTAGAGCCTAATGACCTCAAGGTCAAGTTTCAGGATAGTAATGATGTCTCAGTTTTGGGCCTGGCAGCGATAAAACCTTGTTTATGACCTGTGCAGAATCTGTGAGGTTTATTTATTGTGTAAAAATCATTTCGTGTGAAGCTTGTCTCAATGTTAGGGTTAGGGTTTATTCACTAATATTTTTGATTAGAAGTCCCAGTTGAAATGACCTTGGCTCTACTGTGCCTCCTGGGCTTCCGTAGCTCCCCGCTTGCCCCTCGCTGTGCTGCTTTGCAGAGGGAATCAGACCAGCAGACGTTAATGTGCCCTAATGTCCTACAGGAATTAATAAGTGCTGGAGCGTTCTTCTTCTCATCTGTATCACTGGTGCACAAAAACTGAAAATACTGTCATTTTTATTTGTACTGTATTCACCCCTGATCCATTTTCTCCCTGGACAACATGGTAACAAGATTTTCAGCAGCTGATAAATGAGTCTTTACTCTTTAATTTACTTATACATGCTTGACTTTTTGTCCATTTGGGGGTGGTTGAAACAATGTGTGGGAAACACAACTGACCTTTTGAGTTCATGGTGAACAACATATCCATCAGATGCAGATCAATAAGAGCCTTCATTTGGAGTCATGTTTGCATCGACTGGCATTTACTTTCCCTTTCCTCTGTCTCTGGTCTCTGAAGGCTCTTGAAGTAAATATCTGAACCTCCAGCTGCTGAACACTCCAGCGTCTTCACCAGCTCTGCTGCAGCTTCTGGAAAGGTGCTGGCAAGGCCAAGCCACCACTGACCTTGTAAACTGGATTTGCACCAGAATGACACAAATACAGTACAAACAAGTTTTATTTGGGCTCTGTTCATGGCTGAGCATTATTAGACACAAATGTCTCACAGCCAACATTAGAGGTCAACAAAATTTGGGAATGAGCTGCAAAGCTACAAACTGTTATTCAGTCACTTCACTTCAGCGCTGAATTTAAAATAGTTAAAAATATTTGGCATGTGGCTTTCCTGTTAGTTAAAATTTTATCTGTACTTTAAAAATTGTCAACTCAGTTCACAACATTATTGTTTGTTTGAAATGTTTTTTGACCTGAACTATTTTCTTTAAAATTTCTAACATTTGGAATGCAAGAGAGCACAAATTATTTCAGTCTGTTTTTGAAGTTATTAACACAAATACAGGTTTCGACGTTAGTGTCGTAACGTGATGTGATTATCGGATATTTATGTCCACACATTTTTACCTTTACTACTAGTTTATTTCAGTGTCAGCAGCAGCACTGCTGCAATGCAGCGGCAGTAATAGAGTATTTACCTATGGTGGATGGGATGCCATGAGGTGTACTATTTTTCATACGCGCTCCAGGCTTTTAAGAAAAGCAAGTCTAGAAATGTGTGTTTGTGCCCTGTTAGAGCCTCATGCCCAGCAGCTGGGGAGAGTGAACAGAAACACTTACATGAAAGACAACCTACCGAGAGGTTGAGGGCAATTTTTTTGTTTTTCTTTGGGGGTGGTCTCTATGAGTGATATTTTTCACACACATTTGTTCTGTTTTTGACTTAACAAACAATAACAGCAGCTGTAAGCAAACACTTATATTACTGCCAAAAATCAGCGGTCCAGGTTAAAATTAAAAAAGAGGCGTGTCATTCTGAATACAGAAGCTGGGTTGAACAAATTCTTCATTCATCTAACAGGTTAACATAATATCCCATTGTATCTGGAAGCATTAAAATGTTGGAAAGTCCAGTGAGGAACCTCTACATATGTGGTTTCATATAAATGTAATGCCAGCTCCATCATCATGCATTACCTGATGAATTACAAAGTCTAATCCAGAGCGGAGCAGAGTGTCACACAGGAAGACACTTTAGGGACTCTTATAAGAGAGAGCAGGAGCGGCTGTGAGACTTTACATCATAATGTAAGGCTGAAGTTCTGGCTCAGCTCACAATAAATGGGTCGTTGGGTGAAATATTAATGCAGGTGAGTGGTTTATTGTATTTTTAATGAAATGTAATGAATTTATTTCAGTACATTAAAAGCCATATGATTTGTGAGAGCCTCGCACATGACATTCATAAGGGAAGCAACAACTTTCAATGAGCAAATGAAGACAGATTAGAGGATCCTGTGTTGTCTTGGGCTCTTCTATCTGCTTTTATAGAGTTCTGGTCTGACAGGCAGTTAAGTTTACTGCTGATTTATTTATGCAGCTCTCTATTGTGGAAGCTGCTGTCGCCTGTCCATTCCTATTGTTTTCAAATTTTCAGATTGGACCTTGCTGCAGTTTCAGAAAAAGCTAACACAAGTTAATAGATGAAACTGTTTATTTTGATGGTGTAACATACAGTATACGTAGTATGATGGGAATATAATGACAAAATAATACTGTAATGAGTTAGACTAACTTATTCCTTTATCACAAACAATGTAAAGTTAGATTTTCTTGTACCAGTTGCAGGTTTAATGGCGTTATGAGGAATGTGAGGCAGAAATGATGATGCATATTCATCTTGAGTGAAGACTACATATGAATAATTCACCTGATTTTATTGTAGATTATTGTTAAAAAAAAAAAAAATCCCGCCTGAAATTTCAAGTACGGTATTTGTTGAGTTTATTGGTTGCTTTTATCTAAAGTGAATGCAGTATTACACAGTTCTGCTTCATATTTGACTTTATGACTGTCTGAGATGATATAATTTGTTGTGCTGTTGAGCTTTATTGTGTTATACTTGTTTGTGTTATTTAAAATTATGATCTTTAAAACAATTTCAATAAAAAAGTAACAGTAAAACATTCGTGAAGGCTGAATGAGTTATTGCACGACTGAATCAGATGCACCTGATAAATTGGGAGTGGAGTATACACCATATTTTACTATAATTATTGCAAAGTATAGCAACGGGTGATGTGTATTTATGGAAACAGTAAAGAAAATAACAACTTTTATTGTCTTCTCTGCAGCAGGAGGACGCCTGCTTCCTGCTGATCAGCTGTGACGAGATGTCAGAAAAAAACTGAAAACAAATATAAATGAGTTATGAATATTTATTCCATTGGCCTTAATTGGGTGAGTGCATCAGATTAACTGTTTAAAACGGAGTCATTTGACAGTTTATGGTCATTATTGGAGCAGTGTTTGTCAATTAAATAAATAAAAATATACGTCATGAATTGTAAGCAGTTCAATCTTTTAACTCCGTGGTGACAGTATCTCTGGCCTGCAGTGGATGAATGAAGGCCAATGTTGGATTTTCAACCTAATTTATCATCCTGGATGTGAGTCTCCTTTCTGTATTTCACCAAAGTGTGACATTCACATCCGTATTTGTGTGTGTGTGTGTGTGTGTGTGTGTGTGTGTGTGCGTGCGTGCATGTGTGTGTGTGTGTGTGTGTGTGTGCGTGTGTGTGTGTGCTTGTGTGTGCGTAAAAATGTGCATATATGGCCACTGCCATGTTGAATAATTTATTGGTAAAGTGTGAAAGAAGCACTAATATGAAACTGCACAGCTTGCATGTTCCCCCCCTTCCAACCGTGTTCCTACACTTCCAGTAGGTCAGTTTGATTCCACACATGAATTCAGCTTAAATGTCACCCATGGTTCCATCAGCTGCACTTTTCACACAGTACACATGTGTTTTAGAACTGCACAAAAGGAGATTTGTCTGTGGTGGGTTTGTTCAGTATCTGTCTGATTTGTATCATTCTCTGCACCCATCACCTTGAGGGAAGTCACTCCCCAACGTCCTCCTGAATACGACCTTTGTGTAAAGTTGGTGGAGACGCTGATGTCTTGCTGCCAGATGGTGGAAAATGAGATGAGCCTTGATGGTCAACTCCTTCATGACACGACTGAATATCTTTGTAAAAGACCACTTCCCCCTTGTTGCATTTGTTTCATTGTGCTTACAGTACTACATCAACACAATGATGCATGACAAATGCCCCAAAGTGCAGAGCTAAGACTTGTTGATTCTTTTCTGCCATCTAGTGGTGAATATCTGCATCGCCTGCGTCCTCACCCCCCCATTCCTCACCTTTGCATGTTATTTTCACACTGAAGTGTTGGTGGAAGTGTAGTAGTAGGTTAGCTGCAGGAAAATAACTGTGAACAGGTCACTGGTCGCTCACAGGAACACGACACACACTGACTGACATTCAGTCAAACTAATGATTGTGTAACTGTCGGGGGCTTAAGACCTGACCTGTGTGTCTTTAGATAGATGGCAGAAACACCCAGAGGAAATTCACGTGAGTGTTTGATGAAATCACACATTGTCCTCATAGAAAAGGCCAGCCTTTTCTATTTTTTACCAGCCCAACATTACATTGGGGCTGGTAAAGAGCCATGTCAAGACAGTTAGGGTTGACCTTGTCGCAAAAGAATTCTGCTTATAGCCCACAAGCAGCTTAATGTGAGGTTTGAAGACCGAATAGTTCTCCAGTATGATGTAGGTAACATCACCAGAGGCCAAGCAATCGGTAACCACACAGGAATGCTTGAAATGGGTGCTTCCCAGGTAATATCAAACAGAAGGAAATGAGGCAGGTGCAGAGATGCTACTCCCCCACACACTGTCACTGGGTCATGAATGATGAAAGACACCACATGCATGCGTACACCTGGTGTGCTTGCAGATAAGTGACTTATGGAAGAGCTGACTATTGTATGTGCTCACAGGGTAGCTTTTGATTTCCATTTGACTTAAATTATTTGTCATGATCAAAGTGTTTTTATTATTTGTTATTTATTAAAAGACGTTAAAGGGGCGGCAGTAGTTCAGTGGGTAGAGCGGGTGGTCCAATGATCCAAGATCGGTGGTTCGATTCCCGCTCCCGACCATTCACTTGGAATGTGAGCTGGCAGTGGGAAGTGCCAGCTCACTGGCAGTGGGAAGTGCCAGCTCACCTCCCGAGCACTGCCGAGGTGCCCTTGAGCAAGGCACCATCCCCTCCACAAGCTGTTCATTTGGGGCGCTCCAAAGATGGGGCTGACTGTCACTCAACCTCCCTGTATTTACTGCATGCCTACAGGCCCCTTGTGTGTGTGCTTGGTTGTTTCAGGGGCCTGTACAAAAACATATACAGCATATACATGATTACTAACTTCAAGTGAAAACATAATAATTTTCCTACGGGGATCATTATAGTGTACTTCTTCTTAAATGCAATGATGAAGAAAGTAGAAAGAGTCATCATCAGTGCATGCTTTACCCCGGTGCATTGATTCAATCACTGATACAGGATTTATACAGTGTTTTCTGACTGTTCAGACATTTTGTGATGTTCTTCTCAGATCCTGTTCGTGTTTCTCTTGTTTCTTAGAGGTTCAAACCAGAAGATGTCCCGCCCAGCCACAAGAGTACTAATTCTAAGCCACCACTTTTCCAGAGTTTTTTTTTAATAATTGGAAGCAAGCGATGAGTATATAAAATATCAACATCAATAAGTGTTCATCACTATTGTATTATCCTACATCTGTATAGATATTAAGCTAATTCAGGCTACCTATAGTCTTGAGGATAGAATCTTTTTCTTCAGTTTTAGCTGGTCTTGCATTATGCCTGAAACTTTAATCTCACATGAAGGTGATGGGATCCGTCATCTCTGTGTTCTACAACAGCACTATTTACGTGGTTTCAGCTTAACTTCACTGGCTAAAGTCTCAGAGGCTCTATCTTCACAAACCTTTTAATTATGTAACATCAGCTTGGAATCTAAAAGGACTCATTTTTTGGAAGATTTTAATTTCTAAAATTACTGAAGAGTTTCCTAGTTTACTTAAGTTGCAATTTGAAAACACCCTTTTTTAAAAGTCACACATTTAAAATCTTACTTAAATAAATGCCCTGTATATCAGTACTCTGTGGAACAGGCATTGATTATACTGCACATCCAAAATGTTTCTATAATACATCATTGAATTGTTAATCTTCATGCAATGCCATCATTTAAGAGCTGAACACATTTTTATGTTGTAGGTGGCTGCAGTAATGATAGCTAATGTTATTCATTCTACACCATATTGATTATTAATGTTAATACATGCTAGCGTGCTAGATTGCTCCCAATGCTAACATGCTAATGTAGCATTCACCAGCTCCTAAGACACACTGAATTCTACACAGAGCTGATGTTGACATGACTTTCATTAGTTTTCCAGGTCTGTGGTCTTAAACCAAATAAGAAGACGAGAAACTGAGCAGCTGACCACATGATGGCCTTGGTTTATTCCACCTTTATTGAAGCATCAAGTCACCCCACACCTATTAGCATAGGTAGAAAAACCAAAACATACTAAAATGGAACAAATACAATCACATATAGAAGGCAGAAATGCTGGTGATGGTGCAAATACACCATTCTTTTTTCTGAGGGGATGTCAGGACAACATTTTGTGACGACCGTCTGATGACTGTTTTAGATTAGAATAACTGGATACTTCAGTCTGGGCCATGCTGTTAGCAGCATCACAAATATCAAATAACTTAGCTTGAATATTGGGAATCACTTTAATGAGGCCTCCACCAAATGTCAGAGTGTTCACTGAGTATTCAGCAGACGTCTCCGCTATTCAAGAGATACATTTAGAGATACAGCATTAAATATTCTTTTGAAAACTGTAGTCTCCACATTACAATACGTCCTCAAAACACAACACTAAAATCAGATTCACAGTCCAATCTAGTGTCACGTAGTAAGAGTTGAGTTCCTGACTTATTCGATACGATGTGTTTTCATACATCACTCTGTCGGATTTCCCTCAGCACAACGTTTTGGCTACACATCCTGTTTTTTTGTGAAACAGCTTCAGGGTAAGTTTGATGTGCTTTTATGACTAACTCCTGTCACCAAATTCATGTGATTGAATTTCAAAAGACAGGAACACAGCCAAGGCGTAAAAGTAACTAGACTCGGAAAAGTTATGAGCTCTTGGAAGACTTCAAGTCGATATTGGCATTTGTAGAAACAAATATAAGGAAATTAGACATTTTCTTTATGTTTTTAATGAATTGTTTCTTCCAAAGAATGCCGGAAACCTCATGTTCCTTGGCTCCAGGACTTTGAGGAGTCTTCTCAGTGCCATCTGTGCTATTAGTTTGCTGTGGACATAGACCACTTCCTGCTACATTTCCATTAAAAATTTAGAATCACACTGACATGGCTTATATTGTGCAGGCGGGACATGCAGTGACAGTCGGGCCAGTGAGTAATTGCTGAGGCTGTTTGTGAGGCTGGATGTGTGCCGCATGTTTGGTGATATGAGCCCTGCGTCTAATGGGCCCGATACCATTTATCACGCTTTGCCATCATTACAGGGGAGATTAGATTTGGACTAGCATAAGGAATATGAAGATGACCTCGTTTGAGTCTGAAAACATAATTCAGCTCTTCCTGTGCAGCACAGTAACACAATCCAAACTACTCTCCATGTTTCAATCTGTATTTTCCTCTTAACATCAGTCCTTATATGCTATTGTAATGCCACTCACCGGCTGTAAATCTGAGCCATCATTGTTCTGTGTCTCTCCGAGGGCTAAAAACAGTAGAGATTCTGATTCTATCTTAATTGCCAATTTGCCTCATGCCAGCATTGCATCTGTTTTATGCTCGCCTCATGATTCTGTTCCATGAAGACCGAGTCAGAGACAAAACCGCAGCATTCTCAGGGTCTTAAGGTTCACGTCAGAACTCCCTGTAAGAACAAACTGCTCTCCCCTGCAGACTATCTTCAACCACATTGAGCTTGACAACAAAATAAGCATGAAAAGATTTTCAAAAAATGATAAATCACAGCTTTTACCTCTCTAGATGTCATCGAATATCGTAGAAAAGAATCTTTTTGAGAACAGAACCTGAACGGGGTCCTCTGTCTGCTCATCTCATGATGAATTTCTTTCAAAAGAAGGGGATGACAAGCTGAGAGAGATAATCAGAAACATTTGAGTCATATGCACAAAAAGGTATTTGTCATTTCTTCGATAATGTGATGTGATGCAACAAAAATGTTGCTCAGCAACAGACCAGCAGAGAGGAGTGAAGTTTTGGCTATGCTTCTGTGGAGTTTCTGTCCAAAGATTGTTATAATCTCTGTATAAATACTCATCTAATTTTTAACCTCCTTCAACATAATACCTTTTTATTTAGTTTCTTGTCTGACCGGCAGCCTCAAAGCTACTAATATTTAGTAACTACTAGACAAACCAAAGAAGGCCAGCAAATATGAATGTTATTAATGCATTAAACACAACGTTATCAGATGTAGCTAAAGACTCCCTTCCTTCTACTGTATCATTGGGCCTGGAGTCCATCACAGGTGATAAGCAGGGTAATGCAGTTCATTACAAGGCTACCACATAGACAAAAATAATTATTTTGCTCAAACTCATAAATGTAGCAAATTTAAAGTCAATAATCCACCTGAATTTCTTGCCTTTGGTGGAAGGAGTAGAAGCACAAGAAAAACATTTCAAGTTCACCGCAGAAAAGCTTCAGGTCTGGATTCAAACTGAAATGATGGTTGCATTATAAAGCATGAGGCTTTATAATGCAGACTTCCATCTTTTACTGGATGCACATTTCCAATGAGAGATAACGTTATGGATGTTTTATGTTGTCATTTCATAAATGTACCTCTCATGTCAACAGGAAAACACTGAAAAACTGCTGGTGATTCCTCACTACAGATCATTTAGAACGTAGTCTTTTATTTGAATTAAAGACTGGTGCATTCATTTTTGCACAGACCAGCCTCAGACTGGTTCACTGGCAGGCCACTGAGGGTTTGAAGTCAAGTCATAAAATGACCTTGACTTAAGCAAAGGGATGCAGTTCTAGTTTTTCACCAGGAGACGGCGCCTTTGAGCCTAGGTTGGCCTCAGCCCCAGTCTAAACACATTGATTCTTTCCTCCTCCTGTCATTCACACGATGGCATTGTGTGTGTGTGTGACAGGACAAGGTCGTTTAAAGTCAACATGCTGCTTGGTTTTGTGTACAATGTTCTACACACCTGAATCACAAACCATAACATAAGTACCAATCAGGACAGAGCATGGTCATTTTGATAAACTATTCATATAATCTTGGGTCTGTGTGAATCATGTCTGAAATTGATTTTGAGAGGCAGATCTTGGAGCTCATGATGTAATACTGCAGAGCGTAGATAAATGGACTCTCAAGCATAAGTGGCAATTACATGCGAGGTTTATTTGCACCAAGCAATCACTGCCAGAAGATGTGGAAACTGAGTAGTATTTTTTTTTCCCTTTATCTCTGTCAATATCCAAATCATTGGTGTTGTTAAATGGAGCTCATCTGAGCCAATCACAGTGTTTTACAGTCCCATAAAACAGGTTACATTTTCATTTCGTCCCCATTAAATGCATTTTCTGCCTAAAACAACACATTATCATTACATAGATTACTAAGTCAAGCTATAGCAGGATGTTGACGGATCACCATGACTGGAGAACAGGAGGTTGTTGAGGAGTTTAGCCATTCAAATGTAAATATATTTATATATGTGTATGTATATGAGTAAATGAGGGTTTATTGTGTGTGATGTCACTACTTCTGTTTAGTGCATCATAAAACAGGCAGCATTTAAAAAGATTTAGCTCGCTTAATGAAACAGCGAACACCCATTCCTGCCAGAAAAATAGCTCCTCAAGACTGTCTCATGAAAATTACCAAGTTTTTTTCTGATCTTGACACCACTGTATATGTGATTCATGTCATCTGGAGAAGGTTTATGGGCCTGCAAATCAACCTGTTGAAATAAAAGGTCAAAAGGTTAATGTGCTTCATCAAAATTGCAAGAGGGGAAATGAAAGTGAAGAATATGAAATTAGATCAAGATTTTGTTTTAATGAACTTTTCATCAGCTCTGCAGTGCACTGGCGCCGCGCCCAGAGTGTGCCCTACCTCATGCCCCCAGTCCACTGGGATAGGCAGTAGGTATTAAAAATGAATGAATGAATTTTTTTCTGCAAAATATGACTAGGCATTTTCATTGTTGTGAGAAGGCAGACTTGAATACAACCGACTCTTCTTGAATAACTTCAGTCTCTGTCTTTAGAGCGCAAAACTAAATTTAGTAGAAGAGAACTGCGTTCATCACACTGTGTACTGTTGTGTACGGAGCCTCTTAGTGGCTCATTATATGTAGCTAATAGATGTAGCAGGAGTCAGGGTTCCTCCAGGGTTCTTCCGGCTCTGTGCGCAGCTCAGGACAATCAACCCAAAGCCATTGTGGCACTGCCATTTAAGAGCGTGACAAAAGAGGAGCTGTGCTGTCATTTATTGCTCTCTCTGCTGGCAAGGGTCCCAAAACAAAGCTTAGCATTTGAAACAAGCGCAGCCTTTAAGACAAATGTTGCAGCAGTGCCGTTGCTGCTTACCTTCATATTCCGGTGCATCAGATGTAAATGACTCGCTGCTGTCGGCCCTCTGCTGTTGTGTCACACCAGCCTATAAATAAACTCTGGAGCCCTCCTGGCTATCTGAAGGTCTTTTGCACTTGCTAACACACATACGCACAGGCAGACTCACACAGCAACACCACCGGGAAACAAAACCCTGCTCCTGTGAAAAATGAAATCTGCTGACAAGATATTTTGATGGGTCAAGAGCCGAGACCGTTGACCAAGTAGGAGAGATAACAGGTGCTGGAACAGAGATGAGTGCATGTCCAGAGAGGAATGTCAACCTGTTCACTGCAAACTTTTTTTAGATACTTGGAAGATTTCTGGCTCATATTTGTCAGCTGTACGATGAGAGGGAAGCAATATAGGGTTTGTCAGGATGAGACTGATGAGACAGAGCCAGACATTGATCGGGGACGTGTAACGGACCTTAACTGGCCCGTTACATTTACAATGACAGCGACGACTTTATGATTGTGGGAAATGGTAGAAGAACCAGAGGAGACGTGGAGCAGATCCGTAGTGTTTTATTTTTTTTCTCTGTGACATAATTGTTATTGACATTATGTTATAATGTTAATAATAATTATAACATAATGAGCATTCAACACAAAAGTAGGACAAATTAAAAGAAAAAAAAAAAAAAGAAACAAATACAAAACAGATCTTTTTTTGCATTCATTCATTCATTCATTCATTCATTTTCTGCCGCTTCATCCGCCGTAGCGGGTCACGGGGAGCTGGAGCCTATCTCAGCTGGCATAGGGTGTGAGGCGGGGGACACTCCGGGCACGACGCCAGTGCACCGAGGAGCCACATACAAAGACAGACAACCATGCACTCACACACTCACTCCTACGGGCAATTTGGGACCGGCCAATAAACCTGAAGCGCATGCTTTTGGAGGTGGGAGGAAGCAGGAGAACCCGGAGAGAACCCACGCGGACACGGGGAGAACATACAAACTCCGCACAGAGCGGGACTCCAATCTGAAACCGCCGTGTTGTGAGGCGACAGCGCTACCCACTGCGCCACCATGCCGCCTCTGTTTTTTTTCCCCAAGTTTTCTTTTTCTATCTAAACTAACAGGGAAACATACCTGTAACATGAAAAATGGGGCACATCATGTGAGAGCTGGGGTAACGCTGGCATCCCTGCAACACGCAATGAGCCCACTAGCACTTGTTCACGCTTAGCGTCTACCAATTAACAGAAATTGCGTCGCTAATGTGTGTGTCTCTCTCTCTCTCTCTCTCCTCTCTCTCTCTCTCTAATATACAACATATATATGAAAATGCTATTTAAACATAGCAAGTGTGACATTGGGCGTCTCTTCACCACAAAGCCACACCCGTCATAGAAAACAATGGAAACTGAAGCATTGGACAAGTGTGACTCACCCCTCTCTCCAAACCTCCAGCATGAGGATTCCTGGGCGTGTGCACCCTCAGTAATTGCCCGACCAAAAATAACCAAATCACGGAACCACAAACAAAGTATCAATGAAATTTGGGGAAATTCATTTTAAAAAAAAGTATACAGTATATATAAACTAGCGGGAACCTGTGGAAATTCCACAATAAAACAATAATATCAGACTTCATAAGAAACATATGAAAACAAATGTATTGGTATTATAAACCAAGCGCATCCAACGTAGTCAAATATCAACATGGTGACGTAACGACTTTGTGTTGGTAAATCATGGATTGTGCTGGGCGGGCATTGTGAAGACGTAGATGAATGTTAGCAGGATAACTGGAGAAAGAAAGCTAACTAATGGTGAGATTGGGAAAGGAGCTAACGTTAAAGGAAAAGACACCTGTCAAAAGAGCAAGTGGAAAAGCAATTTTAGAGAAGTGATAGTTCTGTTAGCTGACTACTTGAACAGAACTGTATGGAGTTACTTAAAGACCGTTTTTGTCAGATGCCCCAGGAGCATTTTGGATACTACATCGATTGTCCCATTCCAAACGGAAACCATAGCTGGACAGACTGTTCCTGCTAGCCAGCTAGTTTCACTCAGAATTCATTGTGGTTTTCTGTGTCGTTCCTGCTGTTTGGACTCTGCTCAAAGACATGAAAATTGTTGGAACAGTTATGACACTCTAAAATTATGTTAACTGGGAAGTCCATGTATATTTATTTCTTCTCCTAACATAGCAGATGCCTTTCGCCATATTGTTCATGTGATTCCTTCTGGCAGATGCACCGTGATTGGTTGGGAGCTTGATTGACAGGTAGTGGGTGGAGTTGGTGACAGCATGAGACTTTTTCAAGTGAGCTTATTCAAATATATAGGTGGGGAGATAAATTTACTTGTAAGCTTTTACAGATGCATAAGGTGAGAGCTGGGTGACCAAAGGCCGACAGCTGAGGATGACATTTTTCACCAAACTCAGACAGACGGCCACGTCCCACCATCTGTACACACACACACGCACGCACGCACGCACGCACGCACACACACACACACACATTCTGCCAACCTACTTTCCTTTCTTTTTTAAATATGGTCTCTCTTCGCTCTCTGCCCATTCACCGCCTCCACTCTGGACGTCCATACATATATATCTTTCAGAGGTTTTCCATTCAAGTAGTCATTCTTCATCACCACCACCTCCAGTATCCAGGCTCTGGTAGGGGACGTCTCCTTCATATTGGAAGCCCCTGTAATTTGTCAGATGGCTTTCTCTTTCTGAGAATCATCTTACCCTGATTATCTAATTTGGATTTTTCTACTTATTAGGCTCTTTTGATTGATCTGTTCCTGTCTAGGAACTAGTCTGAACTCAGAAGGTTCTTTTATTGTTCTTCATTTTTTTGACAAATCAACCATATTATATGTCACAAGAGCTTGTAAAGTGAAACTGGTACGTACATTTACTGTAGAATTCAGAGAGGCAGTGTTATTATAGCTAACTGTCTTGTTTTCTGCCTCACACGTAGGTTAACCAATATTTACTAAACCGTCTCTTCTAAATACCTGCAAGAAAGAAGAACTGCAGCATCAGTCACGTCACCAAATGGACCAATCCAAATGTCCCAATGTCAAATCAAGTCAATTTAATCATCATCATCAATGACAATGTGCCTGATTTGGCTTCTTTACATTCTGTACTGTATGTCACACAACACCTGTAGTGTTGATTTTAATCATACATTATTGGTTATTATAATGTAAATCTGTCCTTATAATCCAACATGAATCTTTGTCAAAGTCTAATCAAACCTGCAGTCAAACACTCATTTATTTTTCAGTGATGTCATCCTGATGATAAGGCTACTAGATTGTAAAGTGCTTCTTTGTGTCCTCGCACAGTACGAACAATCTGTACATTCTGAATATATACATTTCTAAAAATGTCAAATCATTCCTTCTGTTTTCTTTTTTTCACTGAAATGGACTCTTTCATGCATATTACAGACAATACCAGACTCTGTCTGACAACATCTGTTCCTTCAATTCAAATGTCACAAACCTACTTGGTTTGCAAGTAGGGGCTGCTTCCAGCCCAAATGCTATTAACATTTCTAGACTGTGAAGAATTATCAATAATTTAATGCAAACTAGTTCACTTCTTAAAAAAAGAACAACTTCTCATTCAGAGAAATTGTTTTCACGCCCACATTCTAATATTTCGAAGAGAAAACAGTCAAAACAAGTCAGCAGAGATGAGATTTTTAATCATAAAGGGGGGAACTGGAGCCCTGAAACAACCGTATTTAAATGCTGTTATAATAAAGAAGGGTAAAGAAAAGAGATGCCGTCCAGTCCTTATCATAAGCTCGTCTAAAATAGTCTTCTTTAACGTTATAAGTAAGATCACAGTTACCATCTGACACATCCACAACTCCTACCAGTCTCCAGCTGAGATGGAACTAGTTTATCCCCGTTTATTCTTTGTGGCCCTTAATAAGCTACAGCCTTCCACTGAAGCTGAGATTGGGGGCATCGGGGGCCCCTCTTTGTGTCACGCCTCAAAACAGACATCTGGACTCCTTTTCTGTTGTCCAATTTCCAGTCCCATTCAAGACCCACAAAGGGGAGCAGGCGTCCCATCGTCCAAAAGTCACTCTCCATCATGTTGTGCTCTCACAATCTGACATGGAGACAATGAGGTGGAGGCTGGAGAAGCAACGGCATCGAGGAACTGATCTGGTCTGCGCTGGAAGAGGGGGAGGGACTGAAACTGAACTCATACCCCCCAGGGGAGCAGTGTGTCTCCAAAACTCCCAGCCGGGCACCAGAGGCCCCAGAGGGACCACATTGTGTAAGGAGTGGGTGCAAAACAACAGCTGCTTCATCCATCAAGGAGTAGATGGTAAAGGGCGAGCCTCCAGTGATCCGGAGTGTTGATGTTAGACGTTAGCATGCACCGTCAAACCCCTCCATCATCATCATCATTGTCATCATCATTGTCATCATCAGCATCATCATCTGCAGCAGCAGCAGCAGGAATGATGATGTTGTTACAAACAAAGTGAGGATGTTGGGATTTTGGTGATTATTAATACATGTTTGGAAGCATTTCACTGAGTTTTCACAGATTGTCTCTGAGGAGGAGAAAACCCAGAAGGGCTTCCAGAGGAAAAAAGTGACCTCACAGGGAAATGTCTGCAATAATCAACACATTTATCCTGACATTGATTACTTATTTTACATAATGAAGTCCAACAAGTGTTAGTAAGATGTCATAGTCTCTAAATCTTGCAGCAGTTTCCCAGAAACTCAAGGAGGATCATGGATGTCAATGCTCTCGGTGATGGTGATGGCATGATGATGCCATCTTCTTTGGATCTTCATCATCTGTGAGAGTTATCAAAATATATTTTTTCCCATAATGTCTGATCTGGATCTATTTCTTGTCATGATATAAGACCAACATTTCAGGGATACATTAAAGCCAGTGATTCAGAATCTGCATTATCTGAGCTACACACTGGTAGCAGTGCCATCTCTCGATCCCTCTGCAAACACACAATATGACATTATTTTAACTTCAGTAATTCTACTCAGACTGAAATTCTCTAGACTACATTGCAAGTTTCATCAGATCAGTGTCTTTGAGGGGATTTTCTTTTGCCCCTCCAGATGCACACACACACACACACACACACACACACACACACACACACACACACACACACACACACACACACACACACACACACACACACACACACACACACACACACACACACACACGCACGCACAGGAGGCAGATGTCGCGTCTGTCCCTTTAAAACACTGACTCCCCGGTCGGTGAGGATTTGGTGCGGATAGCGGTGAGTGCGCAACCCAGCTCGGCGCGCAGAGCTTCGTTCTGACTAAAACTGAACCAGAAACTGCCTGAATCATAGCAGGGAAATAATTTCACGTTTTTATGAGCGGGGTACATTTAGAACAAAAAACCTCCCCAAAGCATCCCAGACAGAAGTCTATCTGCGTGTCCGTGCGGGGATGAAGAAGTGCGGCTGCTGAGTTTTGTTATTAAGCTCCTCCGGGGCGGTGCTGCTGCTGCCTCTGCTGATCACCCCCCCTCTCTGCTGCCATCGGGTCTATCTGGGAGTAGCATCCAAGTTTCCTGGGATGACTGGGATGACTCTCGGGATCCAGTTTCAAACGGGTCAATTTTTGAGACTTGAGATTTGACCTGACTTACAATTCGAGCGGAAAATAAACTCCGGAGGATTTGTCACAGTGTGGAAATGAACTTTGGACATTTCATCCTTGTATCTCTCTCATTCAACGCCTTTGGATCAGGTAATTGTTGATATAAATGTCATTTAAAAGGCGCTTCTGCTTCCACACACAAATACGTGACGTGACGAACCCGTATCTCCCGAATGAAATGCGCGCGTTTCGAACACGTTTTTCCAACCGCGGAGACTTTACGTATTCAACCTCGAAAATGAGTTTCATATGGAAATATCACCGGACTTCATTAAAAAAAAATTTTTTTTTTTGTTTAAATACCACGGGGAATGCGCTTTTCCCGGAGTGTCCCGATGATGGAGCGCAGGGATGGTCGCGCAGGGAGGCGGCGGGAGAGGTCAGGAGAGACTCTTCTCACTCCACCCGAGGCGACATCGTTTAAACTCTCACTTTGAGTTCAGCTGCGAGCGAATAAAGTCTCAGGGGAAGTGTCACGGCGTGACGAGCCTCCACCTCCCCCCCAGAAGTGGTTTGGAGGACGCACACGTTATTAAAAATACTTGTAAAAACTCATTTTAATTACTACTGAGACAGATAATTTAGACATTGCTTTTAATGCGTAATCCTAAATGCTAAACCAAAACAAGACTCAGAAAAACAAATAATTTTAGTGGTTCCTGTAATTTAGGGACCTGTAATTTAGTGGTTCCTTTAGGGATACACACACACACGCGCACGCACACACACACACACACACACAATCATTTATTGTCTGAATAGTTTGTGTCAGTTTAATCGAGTAACAAAATAACCAAATAACAACTAAGGGAGCTTTTATATGTTACTAACTAATCATATTTTATATTACAGAATTTTTTTTACGCATGTTTCTCTATATGTCACATATTCAGCATCTGGACCAGCAAATACAAAACATTCATAATATAAATAGTCTTAAAAGAATTTTTCAGCATGTATTGAAAACTATAAAAATGATTATGACTCATGTCACCCACATGCCTCGTTTGCAGAGATCACGCAACATCACCTGGTGAAATCTCTTTTCTTCAATGGTATTGTTAGTTCACACTAAGGTAACATCAAGCAGGTGTTGCTCAGCACCTGCTTGATGTTACCTTAAGAAGACATTCTGGTATTTTGTAAGCCAGTGAAGTGTTATTTCAAAGCAGCACTTTGTACAAAATAAACCTTTCGTGGAAGCTGATCACTGCCTCCGTTACAACTGGATGAGAAGGACAATACGTTGTCACACTGTCACAGCCCTATTCTGACTCCACAGGTGAGAGTTTTGGTGCTGTTCCTCCTTCTGCAGCCATCACAGAGGGGGAACAGACAGAAATCCCTTTGCTCCTTCACTGTGTTCAGGCAGAACGTCTGGGAAGGATAAGGGCCTGCAGTGGAAATGCATGAATGGGGTTGATGAAAGTTTCCTCAATTTTATGTGCGGTATAGAGAGGAGGGTGCTGGTGGTACCGGCACAAAAACATGAAAGTCATACTAATTCATGGTTTACTAATTTGGTTGAACCAAAATGAAGTACAGTATTTTCTGCACTATAAGGAGCACTAAAAGCCTTTAATTTTCTTTAAAAATGACAATGCGCTTTACTGTATAATTCAGTGCGCCTTATATATGAAAATTTTTTGAAATAGGCCATTCATTGAAGGTGCGCTTTATAATCCAGTGTGCCTTATAGTGCGGACAATACTGTAAATCATATTTATGTACTAGAGCTCTGCAGCTAGTTGTCTTATTAGTTGACAGATTCAGCAGAAAACATGATGAGAAAACAACCAGGGTGTTTTATCTCCTCATCAAAATGGCCTAACTGGTTTCAGAGATTGTAATGTGGGGACAAATTAATGGGAACTTTATTTCAGCATCTATTTCATAATTGGAATGTCAAACCTATATATTTTTTTCACCCCCAGCGGTTGTGTGAAGCAAACTTGATTTAATCAGTATCACACACAATCCTGTTGTGATTCATTCAGGCCACACCTTTCTGTGCAGAGTTTGTATGTTCTCCCCTTGTCTGTGTGGGTTCTTCCAGGTTCTTTGACTTCCTCCCTCCTCCAAAAACAGGCAACTGAGTTGAATTGGTTGCCCCAAGTTGTCTTTAGTCGTGAGTGTGTGTCTGACTTTCTGAGTGGCGTCTTGTCTAGGGTGTACCCCACCTCTCACCCATAGCATGAACTGTGACCCAGATTTGGATAACCGGCTGAAGACGAGACAGTTCCGATTGTCTTGAAGAAATTTTTGTTGGCAGTGATTCCATAGTACACACAATGTATTCTTCGTGAAAAACTAGTAAAAAAAAAGATGTTAATTTTGATAGGAAAGCTGTATATTGGATGTTCTCTCTCTCTCTCTCCCTCTATTTCTCTCTTTTTATTGTTTTCAAACCGTTTGGGATTAGTGTCAATAATTTCAAAACCCAGCGTTGGCATATTACAAGTTTTTAACTCATCAGCATATTTGTTGACATGATAGCATCATTATCGTCCATTTGAGTTTGTTTTTTTGTCCACCTAACAAAAGTAAATGTCACATTTTCTCTAATGTTTTGGCTGATACAAACTCCTGTGGTAAATATCTGGCTCTTTTACAGCTAATTGTTCCAGAATGTCCACCAGCTAGTCAATAACTTTGTCTACTCTTTGGTGCTGAGCAGGCAGGTGACTTTTAAGAGGTTTTTTAATGAAAACATCTGCCCACTGCTACTGAAAAGGTTCAGAAAAAAGTGAACCAAACCGGGAGCAGTGGTAAAAATAAACAGCTACGTAATTACTTACTCTTCTAAAGATACCTCTCACATATAAATACTTGTTTTGTTCCGTTGTTAACATTAAATATCTATTTTAGTTGCTTTAAAGATTATTCTAATATTAATAGTATAATATTTCTTTTTGCTGAAAGATGTATGATAATTCCAATCTTTGTGTTAAAGTTAATATCAGCTAATATATCAACTTGTCAGTTTACCATTATAGTTTCATTTTACATCTTCTTCAATGATATAATAGAACTGTAAATCCTGAGCTGTTTTGCCCCTGTGACACCATCTGTCGACCAATCTGTTTTATTATCTTAAACTAAAGCCACCTACAAATATTTTAACACATTTTTCAGCATCCACACTATCTGCCTACATCCGTTAATCTGGAGTGGGTTTCCCTTCATTCTCACCTCAATTATGCTGCAAATTCTCTGAGGGCTGTGTTTATTTTTACGATGCTTCTTCAATCAGACGAGAAAAGTTGATTTAGATAATTGTTTATTTTAGCAGATGATTCAATAATGAAGTCTGTATGAAAGTCATTGGTGGTGATGATGGCTGATGATGCTGCTGGTGCTGATGAGGCTGTTGAAAGGATGAACCTGGGTTGGTGTATCTTCAGAGACTGGGTGGTGTTAAGGAGGTGGAGGTCTTGTAATACAGCAGCATGAATGATCTAGATGTGAAGAGAGTCAAATTTAAACAGATAGCAGTAAGATGATAGGCAAACAATGAAGGTGTGTCACAGCTCAGATAGATGAGACTGATGTGAACAGGTTGTATCTGAATTGAGAGTCGCCAACAATGACGGCAGGAAATTAAGATTGAGCCTGCATGAAATGTGTAAATGACAAGATGGTATTAGAAGTACACAACAAGCGTAAGCATGCAAAGAAATAGGCCTGAGTGCACTTTGACTAGAAATTAATTTTGGAGAAGAGAATTCAAAGTGGCGTCTTGAGCTCTGTGAGAGCTGTGTCGGGTCAAAAGCCTCAATGAAAGAGTTCAATCTCTTGTTTTGCTAAAGGAAATAAGAAAGATGTAAGTTATTCAAAGATATTTTATGTTCCTTTTGTCACTTTCAGCCAGAAATGTTGTCCCTGCTGGTCTTTTGTATGTGTTTCCATTCTGTGTGATTAAAAGCTAACACAAGGGCAGCTTTCACAAATCACATTCAATTTCACACAGCAGAATCCCCCCCCCCACACACACACACACACAAACACACGCACAAAACAATTTTCAATTAAAACGCCATCAGCGTAGACTCTAATGCCTCTAATTGAAATTCCAGTTATCATGAGGTACATTCAGTCAGCTGTTGCTCCGCTCACTGTGGAACTAATCGATGCTAAACAACCTGTAGCTGGTGATTTGTGTCCACTCCGTCCTTGTGCTCATTATTTAGTGACAAGTACGACTGAAAGCTGACTAAAGACTCTCACACTCTCTTGATGAAATGACTGTGGATGATGAAACCACTGTGTGCCACAGGCTTGAATCATACTCCCGGATGCTGATGATGTCCCATGTCTGGTACAGTCAGTGATGGCATCATTTAGGGATTGGATTACAAGTGGGGACAATTGCCAAATAAAAGCTCATGAATCCCAGACTGCTGCCAGAAGAAACTCAAACATGACACCTCTGTGTGAATTTAGTTTTTTGTGGTACTTTATCATACTCCTACAGAGATTACTTGGCAAAGTCACAAGAACTCCTTGAATGTTTTTGGCCTTTTCAAGTATGTAAATTAATTGAAATTATAAAAGACACAAGTAAATCTCAGCAGACAGCCACCAGCCCTACAGACTAGCTGCCAGCCTTCTGCTCCTGTCTCACTTTGCATAAAATTTGGTCTCTTAGCAGTCTGCAAGGTAGATTGTTGTGTATGTGTGTGTTTTTTTGAACCAAATATCAAGCTGCGAGCTCAGACAGGTCCAGGTTCTTGTATGTGTTTTGCTCCAAGCCTGGCTGTCGCTGAAAGGCATCAGGATCTGAAGCAAAACAGAGTCCCCTCCGAGGCTTTTTTCTTTTTTTTCACACATTAGCGTGACAGAGGTACACTTCTGCCCCCGGGGAGGATGCGAGGTTAATATTTAGAAATACTAATTAATGAAAGCGGCACACGTTATGCAAGAAACGCCAGACATAGCCTGAATCAACAGCGTTTTTGAGACGTGATCTTGATCACCCCTCGGCTCTTAGCCTGATAACTCTGTGTGTTTGGTGAGGCAGAAATGAAGGAGATGCCATGAGCAAATGTGTGGGCGTGTGTCTGAGTTTGCAATTAGGACCTATGTGATAACTTGTCTGTCAGTGCTGTGGGCAGCACTAATTGACTGTTTCTTTCTCTGGCTTTGTTTTCTATAAATAAATAAAATTCTCACAGATCACAAAACAATTATACAAATATATCTCCCTGATGCACAGCTCGTGTTATAATGAGTTAGGTTTGTAGCTCTGATTCTATTAATACTACTGAGATGCCAAACATTTACATGCACTCAATTCAATGTGGCTTAAAGTTCTCATAATCAAACAACACCATGCATGCAGTAGATGAGATATATTCTTTTCCTGGAGACATAAATGTATTCTAATCATTGTTCACTTGTTTGTCTAAATAAGTGGCTATACCAGAGAATCTCAATGTTCAGAGACTTGCAGAATCAAATCACGTCAATTTTTGACAAAATTCTGTAGATTTTTTAAAGCCCTTATTCAGTTTTGAGAATAGCAACACAGGTAGTCCTCAACATACAAACACAATTTACTCTGAGAGACTGTTCATAAGTTGAATTGTTTGTTGTTGTTTAAATTTCAATTATCACCATTTGAGGTCATTTAAATACCATAAACTTACCATAAGACTTACAAGAAACAATTACAAGACATAAAAACAACACATAATAGAATAAAGTACAGGTACAGGTTGTTTCAAGTTCGGTCTTTCTTGATTATTCATCAGTTTTTAAAAGGAATACGGAAATATTGTGTCTGCCACAAATATTGACACTTAGAATCATTATAAAACTGTTAAAAGCAAATAATGTTGTGGTACTGTACAAAAAAACAAAAATTAACAATGTATAATATTATCTTGAATTATGTATCTACCGTTAACCGTCACTAATGAGTCATGCGATTGGTTTGAATTCAGATTACAGTAATCCCTTGCTTATTGGCGTTTCAAGATGTACAGCTTCACTTCATCGCAGATTTTAAGTAGGTAGTGACGTGATACCGTACGTGTATGCATCGGTGTGTGCACTTTTTTCCGAGACTCACGAAACGCAGCGCACTTCCGTGTATTAAAGAAACATTTTTCTTTAATATACAGAAGTGCTTTAAACAGTCCATAAGAGTGTGGGAAAAGGTAATACAGAAATAAGGTGGTTTAATATCAGTGTGGGGAGGGTTCATATACGTTTAAATTACTGTAAATAATAAAATAAACAGTTCGTCGTTACGTCGGGGAATTTCGTTTCTTGCGGGTGGTCCTGGTTGCTTGCAGTAACTGCAAGCAACGAGGTATTACTGTTGTTTACACTGAACTTTTGCTCCTTATTATTTAATTCCTGAGGAGAAGAAGAAGAAAACACTTCAATCAACTCTCGACAACTTTAGCGCATCCAACAACAATAGCCAGAGTCAGTGGTTGATGTTGAAGATGCACTGTACAGTAGTATGTAGCATGTAGCTTTCCTTTCAGAGGTCAGAGGCAGAGTTGTCATCAAATAGATGGTCTCCACTACCACTATCATCCATGACAAACGGTGAGGTTTCCAAGGTACGAAGCTTGACGCGCTGATGTGCTCATAGAGACGATAACAAACAACAAGAACAAGGGGAATTGAATTTTGGGAATGCATGAATGCAGCGGTGATGCTCAATGGGGCTTGTGACAGAAAGGGTAACAGCAGTACAATGGTCGAATATTGTGGAGCATGTTTTTTGTATCATGTGTTGAGGACTACCTTTACGGTGATCCAGAATCTGCATCCAAACCCAAATCTGCAGTAAAGTTCAGTTATATCCTTTCTTCACCCAAGATCCACCACAACATAATTTCTAAACAATTCATCCCAAATCTGTTGTTTACTTTTCTTAAGGTTTGTTGCAGAAGGAATACACAAACCCGGTTGGCGTTTAAACTCCAACTTTCAGAGGTGGAGAAGATTAATATGTACTTTTGCCATGTTGGCCTTTGTATCAGACGGTACAGATGCTGAATGATTGCTGCAGGTATTTTATAATTACTTCATTTTTATGATCTGGCCCAGTCTATGGCAAATTAGTGGGTCTATTACACACACTCTACCCTCAACTCTACTAATTTCCAACAAGCACATTCATCTATCTTCTTCTTCTTCTTCTTCTTCTTCTCTCACACCATCGACCTTCACGTCCTCTTTCACTACATCCATAAACCTCCTCTTGGTTTTCCTCTAGGCCTCCTGGCTGGCAGTTCAAAACTCAGCATCCTTCTACCAATATATTCACTATCTCTCCTCTGGACTTGTCCAAACCATCTCAGTCTGGCCTCTGACTTTATCTCCAAAACCTCTAACATGTGCTGTCCCTCTGATGTACTCATACCTGATCATATCCATTCTGGTCACTCCCGAAGAGAACCTCAGCATCTTCATCTCTGCTACCTCCAGCTCTGTCTCCTGTCTTTTCCTCAGTGACACTGTCTCTAGACCAAACAACATCGCTGGTCTCACCACAGTTTTGTACACCTTTCCTTTCATTTTGGCTGAAACTCTTCTATCACACATCACACCTGACACTGTTCTCTACCCATTCCATCCCACCTGTACACGCTTCTTCACCTCTTTTCCACACTCTCCATTGCTCTGGACTGTTGACCCTATGTATTTAAAATCCTCCACCTTCTTGATCTCTTCTCCCTGTAACCTCACTGTTCCACTTGGGTCCCTCTCATTCACACACGTACTCTGTCTTATTGCGGCTAACCTTCATTCCTCTCCTTTCCAGGACAAACCTCCACCTCTCTAGCTTCTCCTCCACCTGTTCCCTGCTGCCATCATAGAGTCCTGTCTAACCTTGTCTGTCAGCCTTTCCATCACCATAGCGAACAAGAAGGGGCTCAGAGCTGATCCCTGATGCAGTCCCACCTCCACCTTGAACTCCTCTGTCACACCTACAGCACACCTCACTACTGTCTGACGGTCCTCAGACATGTCCTGCACCGCTCTAACATACTTCCCTGCCATTACAGACCTCCTCATACAATACGACAGTTCCTCTCTGGGCACCTTGTCATAAGCTTTCTCCAGATCTAAAAAAACACAATGCAGCTCCCTCTGGCCTTCTCTGTACTTCTCTATCAACATCCTCAGAGCAAATACTGTGTCTGTACTACTCTTTTTTGGCATGAAACCATACTGCTGCTCACAATTGCTCACTTCTGCCCTTAGTCTAGCTTCCACTACTCTTTCCCATAACTTGCTCAGCTTGGCTCATCAGCTTTATTCCTCTGTAATTGCCACAACTCTGCACATCTCCCTTGTTCTTAAAAATGGGCACCAGCACACTTCTCCTCCATTCCTCAGGCACCTTCTCACTATCTAAGATTCTGTTGAACAACCCAGTCAAAAACTCTACTGCCACCTCTCCTTGACACTTCCATACGTCCACAGGTATATCGTCAGGACCGACTGTCTTTCCACTATTAATCCTCTTCAGTGTCCTTCTCACTTCACCCTGACTAATCTTTGCTACTTCCTGGTAGCAACAGCCACCTCTTCTAGTCTTTTTTTCTCTGTCATTTTCCTCGTTCATCAAGTCTTCAAAGTACTCTTTCGTTCTTCCCATCGCACTACTGGCACCTGTCAATACACTTCCATCCCTATCCTTAATCACCCTAACCTGCTGCACGTCCTTCCCATCTATGTCTCTCTGCCTTGCCAACCTGTATAGATCAGTCTCTCCCTCCTTACTGTCCAACTTAGCATACAAGTCATCATAAGCCCCTTGTTTGGCCTTTGCTACCTCTACTTTCACTTGACGCTGCATCTCCCTATACTCTTGTCTACTCTCGTCAGTCCTCTCCATGTCCCACTTCTTCTTAGCTAACCTCTTTCTCTGTTTACACTCCTGTACCTCCTCATTCCACCACCAGGTCTCCTTATCTACTTTCCTTCCAGATGACACACCAAGTACTCTCCTACCTGTCTCCCTGATCACATTAGCTGTAGTTATCCAATCATCTGGAAGCACCTTCTGACCACCCAGAGCTTGTCTTAACTCCTTCCTAAAAGTCATGCAACACTTCCTTTTTCAGCTTCCACCATTTCGTCCTCTGCTCTGCCTTTGCCATCTTCATCTTCATCACCACCAAAGTTGTCCTACACACCACCATCCTATGCTGTTGTCTACACTCTCGCCTACCACTACTTTGCAGTCACTGATCTCCTTCAGATTACACCGTCTACACTAGATGTAGTCTATCTCTGTGCTCCTACCTCCACTCTTATAGGTCACCCTATGTTCCTGCCTCTTCTGAAAGAAAGTATTCACTATAGCCATTTCCATCCTATAGAGAACCACCATCTGTCCTGCATTCCTTTCCTGGATACCAAACCTGCCCATCACCTCCTCATCACCTGTGTTTCCTGCACCAACATGTCCATTGAAGTCTGCACCAATGGCAACTCTCTCACTTCTAGGTATGCTCTGCATAACTTCATCAAAGTCCAACCAGAATTTCTCCTTCTCCTCCAGCTCACATCCCATCTGTGGAGCATACCCACTGACAACATTGAACATCACAGCTTCGATTTCTGGCTTCAGATTCATCACTCTATCTGACGGTCTTTTTACCTCCAGGACATTCCTATCAAACTCCTCCGTCAAGATAACGCCTACTCCATTTCTCTTCCTATTTACACCATGATAGAACAACTTGAAACCTGCTCCTAAACTTCTAGCCTTGCTACCTTTCCACCTGGTCTCCTGGACACACAGTATGTCGACCTTCCTCCTCTGCATCATGTCAACCAACTCTCTACCTTTTCCTGTCATAGTTACAACATTCAACATCCCTACTCTCAGTCTTATACTCTTGGCATTCCTCTCCTCTCTCTTCCTACGAACGCACTTTCCTCCTCTCCTTCTTCGACCAACAGTAGTCCAATTTCCTCCGGCACCCTGAAGGTGAACAGAATCAATGGTGGTCTTTGTTAACCTGGGCCTCGACCGATCCAATATTGAAGTCATAGATATGATTCACATGTTAGATTTGGCAAAAATTTTATGTCAGATGTCCTTCCTCACACAACCCTCTGTATTTATCCGGGCTTGGGACAGGCACAATAAGACACTGGCTAGTGCCCTCTTGCGGCTACATTGTGCCCTTTTGCGGCTACAACTACTAAGTTTTACAAATTAATGCAATATTATGTAATAATGCTTGTAGGTAGAAAATCACACTAAATGCAGTCCAAAAATGGTCAGAAAAAGTAGTAAGCAAACCATGTTTTAATTTGAGTGTTTGAGTTGTGAAATGTCCTTATAGGACTAATGGACAAACAAGAGAAGAGACTGACTTAGTGTAGACTCAGCATTGACTCTCATGGACAGAATGTCAGCTGCTATGTCAACTCAGATGAAATGAGTAGAGCTGCTTTTGTTGTATTTGTCCAAGTTTAATCCTAACAATTGCACACACTGGAATGTCTTGAGAGTGTTGTAGAGAATGATAACCTTGCATGAGGCTGGCATACTCTCATTCACACCCCTCTATACCAGATGACAGCTCAAGGTTGGCTGCCATTTACTCTTTCTGTATTCTGTTAGTCTCTCTTTTCACCATCACACTGAAGGTCTGCGAGGTTCATAGAAGTTAAGATGTACAGTAAATAGGCTGCATAGATTTTTCAACCAAGACGCAAAGCTCGTACACATAGGAGATCACAGATATGCTATAATAACAAATTACAACATTCTTTTTGGAACAATTCACCCATAGATCTAGACTGTACTGTATCTGTTGTTTGGTTAAAATCATCTATCGAAGGCTGTAGAGTTGATAACCCTTGCTTCTCTTTTTTTAACTTCTCTACTCATGTCTGTTCAATGGTAAATGTTGGTTTTGTGTTTCCTTTGCTACAGACAAATTCATTTGAGGAAGCTTGAAGTGACTCACATCGCCCGAGCGACTCAGGTGATGTGAGTCGATGTGAAGTTAAAATTGCAATAATAATAATAATATTAATTGAAATTAAACTTATTTTTTTATAAGTTTGTGACAGTTCACAGTCAACATTTGTCCTTGCCAGCTAATCCATTGTAAAGTTAAATTGTTTCTTCAGTCTTAAATGGACTTAGAAACACTGAGGAGCTGCTGGCTGCTATAATGGGCCTTCCTTCTGATCCGACTAAAATCGTTCCTTCACAGACATCTTTATTATTGTCAGTGATGTGTATTGTTTTCATGTCACAGGTATGGCTGATAGCCTCTTTTTTTAATGTAAAGGTGCTTTCAGCCACTGCACCACAATCATCCTGTCATAAAGTCAACATTATTATAAAAATATTCTCAAAAAGAAAAAATGTTGGTGTCAAGGAAGCATCACTGATTGCTGCAGGAGCTGCTTGTCAGCAGTGAGCTTTGGCCACCTGAAGCTGAATGTTCTTCTTGTTTGCTCTTTCTCTGTGCAACTAGTGGATATTGCGCTGCACCGATTTTGATGTGTGACAGTTGGTATAACAAGCACACATCAACACTTGCTAACAATCCTCCACTGGACAGTGTTAGCGTAGCTGCAAAGTATCAGAGTGGTTTAGATACTTTTGAAGGCTCATTAAAATTGTGCTCTCACCAAATGGAATGCATACACAATAATCTAATCTATGTATGTATGTATGTATGTATGTATGTACAGTATGTATGTATGTATGTATGTATGTATGTATGTATGTATGTATCTATCTATCTATCTATCTATCTATCTATCTATCTATCTATCTATCTATCTATCTATCTATCTATCTATCTATCTATCTATCTATCTATCTATCTATCTATCTATCTATCTATCTATCTATCTATCTATCTATCTATCTCTATCTATATATCTATCTATCTATCTATCCATCCATCCATCCATCCATCCATCCATCCATCCATCACTCTATCTATCTTGTTCATAGTTTTTAGTGTAGTGTTTGTTTGGTTCATTAAGTTGAATTCTTAACTTTGTGTCTTGTTTGACACGAGACTGTAATAATATTAAATTCTTTAATGATAATCTGACATTTATTTTTTTCATGATTGCAAATATTTCATTTGATTGTTAATATGACAAGATGTAAATTATTCAAGTAAAGTAATAGAACAATAAAGTAAAGTAATAAATTTAGAAAACCAAACATCGGCTTTAGATACTGTCCTCCATTTGAGAATGCTAGTACAAATTTTGAGTGATTGAGCAATAAATTATTGCCCAGTGTGAGGAAATATTCCTATGATGTCTGTGACACTATAAAGATAATATCTGCTTGGGTTTGGAGATCTTTAAGCAGAAAACTTACATTTGAAACTATGGTTATAAAGTTTTAATATTTTTAAACTGTGTTGCGTAAATTTAAGTCATTTTGTTTCCAAGTATACAAAGTTTGTGATGCTGCAACATGAAAGAGTTGCGCCAAAATCCATTTATGGCGGACAACAGGGACTTCAGGATGATGTAACCTTATTACCCGAGCAGGGATTTGAGATCGCCTGTGAATGCTTTGCGTGCTTTAAAAACACGGTTCAATGCGAGGACATCTCTGGATCACAGAGATGCTTCACAAATTATCTGTGGTCAAAGCCAAACATCTAACGTGTCAATATGTAGGATTCACATACACCATACCATACTATAATCTCAAGTCCGTTATAACATTTTAAAGGCTTATCTGAAAGCCCTGGTATGACATGATTAATGCCCGCCTCTCTTTGTAAACAAAGGGTGTTTTTTCATCAGGATGGTCTGGAGGTGCTACAGCCCTTTATTTTTTATCCCTCGATTAGTTTCATCCACATCCTGCATGTCCTGGGCTCTGACCCCGGGCATTAGCTCCCTCTCTGGGAGCTTTCCTCAGGTTTATGCTGTGATAGGGACTCCTGGCTGCGTGGATGAAAATCATTTCATGAAAAGACATAAATCTGCTTACAGCTGAAAAGTGAGGGTTTATCCTGCCTCAGACTTAAGTATAATGTAACAGCAGCATGTGGATCAACATGTGTGTCATTAGGTTACTTCGGACTGCTCCTCTCCAATAATAATGGAGGATTTTCATGCAGTCTAGATTATGTGCTGAAAATAAAGCCGTGCAATAATCAGTGGCACAGTGACCATTTCATTTTCTTTTTTTTCTTTTTTTAAATTTTTTTATTTCTGAGAGTGAGGGAGAGACCATCTGTTCCTCAGAACCCAACTAAAAGCAGCAGCCTTTGAATTATTCATTTTTGTAACTGTAACACACTGCCAGAGACATTTGGTCTTGCTCTAAAAGCTTACCTTATGACTTGAAGCAGTGTGTCTTTCACAGGGAAGATGGCAAAGGGTCTCTGGAGAGAACAACGGGGGTTATCCATGTTGCTTCTCTTTCCCTACACTGTGGTCTTTCTCCCCTTAAATATGCAGGCCTGCCCATAGTCTTGTTGTCAACTCTCTACCAACTATCATCTCAACAACAATCCTGATTGACACAGAGCCTGTCCATTACCACATCACATGGGTGAATGCATCCTATGTACAAGTGGTGTCTATGTACAGTATATGTTCTGTCTCCATCACTAAGGATGGGGCTTTCTGCAAAATTTACCAAGAAAAGAAGGGATGTGATCTGAAAGGCACAGGATGTTATTGAAAAACATGATGTCTTACCTTGAGCTCAGAATCAACCTTCAAAGAGAGATTACCCACGATTTGCTGCTCCACTGCACTCAAAAATATTCTGCACACAAAAAGCATCTTCAAAAGAACATTCCTCTCTTGCCTCTGTCTAGTCTGATACAAAGAGTTTCTATGTTTTCATGAATAGTCGATGGTCAGAAGGGTGGATAAAGCGGTCTCATCTCCATTTTACAGGGTCCCGTCCACGGTTTGAAGACAGCGCACCTCGGATTGTGGAGAACCCCTCAGATTTGATTGTGTCTAAGGGGGAACCTGCCACCCTCAACTGCAAGGCAGAAGGCCGACCCACCCCGAATATAGATTGGTATAAAGATGGCGAGCGCGTGGAGACGGACAAAGATGACCCCCGCTCTCATCGCATGCTCCTGCCCAGCGGCTCCCTCTTCTTCCTCCGCATCGTCCACGGACGCCGGAGCAAACCAGATGAAGGCGTCTACACCTGTGTGGCCCGCAACTACCTGGGAGAAGCCATTAGTCGTAATGCTTCACTTGATGTTGCCAGTAAGCCTCCACATTATGATTATAGATTATAGTTCTTAAATGTGTGTTTGCGTGTGTCTGTGTGTGTGTGCACATGCCTGTCCATTTATACAAGATATGTGATGTGCATGTGTGTGCAGTATGTAGTGAGCTGTGAGCTTCACAGTTGTGTCCCAGATCTGTTTGCACCTGTCAGACAGCTTGAAGTATTGGCCGTGCTTAAGAATAATAATTATATGAAACAACCATCCTGAAGGAAGCAAAGCCTGAAAAGATGTTGGACATAAATCCTGTAATAAGTTCTAGCCTGAGTATTCATTGCAGAATATAGGATGCTGTGGCAACAATGGGTTCTGTTAAGGATAGTTTGAGTCTGGACCCCAAGGAGCAGAGACTGACACAAAAGTAAAAATCAACAGTTTTATTGCTCAGGCAAAAAACACGAGTGAGAAATGAAAACCAAAACAGCAGTGCAAAAAATGACTCAAGTCGTTGAACATCGAAAAAGGGCAGGCAGCTGAGAGAAAATTGGGAACACTAGCGTCACAGAGAAAGGACGGAATTATCTGGCACCCTTTTAGGGAGAAGCCAGGCCTTTTGAGATGAGGCTGATGAACAGAGTGAATATTAGCAGCCATCAGCAACACAAAACAAATGTTCAGGATGTGGGTTCGCCACACAAAGTTCAGACTCCAAACATCCCAGAACCATGAAGAAATGAAGTTCGGCCAAATCGGCTCCTTCTTTTTTTGTTCGGAAGCTGTTAACCTGACACGGGGAATTCTGTGGCTGATTTATTCAAAAAGCAAAAGAGTTGATATAAAAGCAATAATGGGGCGGGGGGGACTATTTTTTCTGCGCTGTCGGTCAGATCCAGTGAATGCATGCACTTAAAATGATTTCTGTGAAACTCAAGTGTTTCAGAAAGCTGTAGGAGGATTGGGACTAATTGCTGGACTAAATGCCCACACTAACGCAGGAAATAGGAGCTCTTTGGCTTCATGTCTATAGAATAAAAGAAAATGGAGAAAAATCGTTATTAAAATATCCCAGGTTTCAAGGTGATGTCAAATGACTGTGTATTTCCAAAAATATTAATTTGACGAATCATGAAACACGCCAGCAGCATATCGGCACTTTGGAGACAACAGAATAAAGGCTCATTTGTCATTTTTGCTTGCCTGGCTCATAAACTAATCTTCGACTGTTGTCTTAATGAATTTGATGTGACTCCACTGACTTTTGAAGACTTCCTCTGTGGCGGCCGGGATCTTGATCATATCAACGGAGACTCTTCTGTGTGTATATCAACAACATTGTTTGTGCGCACGTATATGTGGCAGCACAGCTGTGGTGTCTGTGGATGAAGAAGTGAGTACAGCTGGAGAGCACAAGCTTTTCTTCTATCTTTATGGAAGTGCACTGAAGTAAAAAGCTCCCACTAGGAGTTGTATCTGTTATTTTCTTTCCCCAGTCAGAGACGCGTGCAATTGGCTTGCTTTCTTCCTAATTGTGCCAGTGTGGCTTGGCCCTGGGCTGAACTGGAGCACTCCTTTGGCTTGAGGAACAGGATTAGTCAGTGGGTTGATTAGCGGAAAGAGCATTAGATTAGAAAGGTTGAATGTCCTCGTGAAGAAAACACAAAACAGCCAATTGAGCACAGCTTTATGAGCATATTGAGGCTTCCTTACTGCCAGTGTGTTACAGTAATGTTCAAAAATAGGTACGACTGCCTTGAATATACTGTAAAATGGAAACCACAAACAGCTGCAGCTAAGATTGCATAAAGTATGAGGCACATACTCTCATGCTGGCCCTTTTCAATTATTGACGCTGAAATTTAGCAGTATGTGTTACTGGAAATTGCAGCATGATAAAAGGATGACTCACCTGCAGACACTGAGTGACTAACATCATTATTTAGTGCCTGTTTTGTTCTAATCTCACTGCCTCTGGCCAGCAAGGGCATATGCTAAGGCAGCATGGTGCTGGTCTAAGACGACAGTCCCCAGTGAGGGAGGTTGTGCTGACTGTGGGGTAAATAGTGACCCAATTAGCTGTGGCAGGGAGAGTAGTGGGGGGAAGTGTGCAGTGTTAATGAGAGGCCAGTTTTAGTTTGGTGGTCTTCCAGAAATGTGTGTGTCGATGGTGGCTGTGTGTGAGGGACAACAGGTGGGACGAAGAAGAGCCTTCAAACTCACTGAGCAGTAATTAATACCAACGCATCTGTTCGACTGTTGGTACGTCTCTGTGTTAGAAGCCCGAGTGCTGACTCTAACCTGGTTTAACTACCCTCATTGCACATTAATAGCCAGAGTGTGATGCATTATATATTATACTGCATGATTTAAAACTCATTCATGCTCAATGTAAAAGATAGATACCAAAATGCGTTCATCTGGTCTGTGTTTGTTTGAGTGCGCTTGTGCATGTTTTCACTTACGGACAAAATGCATTAGTACCGACAGAAAGCTGGAAGCTGAGTAGCTGTAATTCAACTGAAACACAACAAAGACATTTGCCCTCCCTTGCCATATGTCACGATATATTGAATGACCTCAAAGACCATTGCTCACAGTGCTCACCCTCACCCATATGGCCTGGCCAAACATAAGAGAAACACATGCTGCTGATCGACATCAGTTCATCAGAGAAGCATAATCACAGCTTTAATGTTGCACTTCAAGCATCTCCTCCTTTCGAGGGGAATGAATGAAAAACTGGACCCAAATGAGCAATGATAAAACATCTAAAGTGCTCTGAGGCTCATCAGCACTTTAGTCATGTCTGAAAATGACAGATGTAGCACCAGTCAGTATTTTTAGAACCAACAACCTTTTGGTTTATGTTAAATATGTTTACATCAGGTGTTTGAGTTTGCATATGCTCAAAATCAAATGTCTTGTTTTGCTAAATCAGCAGCATAAAACACAAGGATGTGAGGGTTGGGTCAGATCATCAAGTTGACTGGGAAAGGGAAAGTTTGACTTTTAGGCGTCATCATCTCGGAATGATGAAGATATGAGGCATGATAATGATAATGAAGCCAGTCGGCTGCTGGTATTTCAAAGAGGGAAGTTCTAATACAAATAGTTGATTGAACTAATGAAACAATACTCAACTGCTACAAGTAAAGGAAATTCTGTTAAACTGAAACAGAAAAATGTTATATGTAACTTTAATTTACAGGGATTAAGCATCCACCAATCATCAGGCATCCAGGCCAGCCCAGGCCAGCCTACTGCTCCGTTCAACCCCAGAGATGCTGCAGCATCTGGGATCCCATGATAGTCGAGTTTCGAGGCAATAAAATACAGATGTACCTCTGCTTGAGTCTTTTCCAGTTACAGTACGTTGTTTTCGATTATAAGACGGTTTTCGAAAAATACACGGAAAAATAAAAATCAAGTTTGCATAATTTTGCATGACTTTTGTTTGTCTGTCACAAATATTGTAATCTTAAAATTACCAGTTAACTTTTAAAAGAACAAATATCATGTTACTGTACAATAAATAAGAATTAAAACATATTAACCCACAGCAACCCCCGTGACCCAATGCGAAAGAAGCAGCTGAACACGTACGAGATGACGTTTCTTCTGTATTATATCAAATAATAAAATTTCATTCTTTGTAAGCGTAAAATAGATTCACATTAACTAAATATCATCGAAAATGATTAATTACACTACAGATCTGGGAATGGCTATTTTCAGTTTAGCCTGGAGACAAGTTAATCCAACTTACATTATTTTTCTACTTATGTCACGTCTCTTGGAACCAATTAATGACGTAAGCTGAGATATACCTATGAAGTGTTCCAGCCAATCCTACTGAATTGAATGGACGTGAATAAATGTATAAATATAACACAGCTACTTTAATGCTAATGACTCGTGGAAGATAACAAACGTAGTTCAACATAACTTTTGCTGTATCAAAGATCAGGAGAAATAAGAACAATTCAGTTCATTCAAGGTCTGATGTTCCATCATGCATGTCCCATTTAGAAGAACGAACATTGTGTTACTTGTCCGTCATACTAACAGGAGTCATCCACAAGAAATAAAATCTTTGTCAGCAGAGGACAATTCTAGCTTGGGCTTCTTATTTGCTGCACAGTTGTAGATGAGGTGATGTTTTTATGCTCCAATGAATTTTGCACACCCTGAGGTCCACAAATTGTGTGTGGCTTTTTCTTTCTTGTAATGCTGCTCTATTTCCCTCGTATCAGAGGCCTGCTCTGCTCATAAATGCCAGCAGCAGTCATTTTTCTTTTTTTTTTCTTTCCTTTTTTACTGTATGATTCTAGTGACCGGATGAGTTAGCTGGCTATTGAAAAGCCAGACTAATGACACTGTGGGAGTAGACTGAAATCTATTTTTTCATTCTTCAAAAACATTTTTTTTTTTTTTAGCATTATTTTAATGCTAAAAATGGCCAGGGTAATAGCAGAAGTGTCTATATTTCAGAGTCATGAGTTTTCCTCTCAAAGTGAGGTCACAGTGCATGGTGTTGCAGGATTAGAATAAAGTAGGACAAATAAAAAATGGAAGTTGTTTGAAAGGCATTACAGCCAGATGTTGCTCTTACTCCTGATGAGAGATTATGAAGGAATCAAACTTCTGGTTGCAGCCTGTTTCTTGGCTTCATGTGCTCTGCATTGTCCTGTAACAGGGTGCAATGCTGTATTATCTCGGGTGATTTGGCATATCTGGTTTATATTCATAGCTCAGAAGTGATTTGCACTTGGGTGGAAGAATTGTCAGAGTTTGACTTTGAAATTGTGCCGATCACCATCGGTATGGCTTATGAGCTCTGAAATAGCACTGATAATGCAGGATGTGTTATTGTAATTGAAACATCATCTCATTTTTAGAAAGTGAAGCCATTTGTAATCACGGGGTTTTCAAAAAGGCTATTTACCCCAGAGTCATTTCTGGTTCCCCATCATCACAATCAGACAATGGATGGATTAAAGCAATCTCTCTTCTTTGTAGGCAAAGCCTCCATTAGCTGTGACAGGGCAGTATCATGGCAATGGGTTTAGACCACCTCCCTAACGGGTTTACTGCTCTATGAAAGAAATGAACAGTGGGAGGAGGTCATCTCAGGCTCTCACAAACACATTGGCTGTCCTCTCACCTCTCTGTCCACCTTCCTTACCGATGAACCAGGAAAACAATCCGCTTGCTAACCTTCCACGTCTCTGAAGTCGATGCCACCTTCTTCCTATTCTTGATGTAATTTCTTTTTAGTACAATGGCCAGTTTCCTGTTGTTTGTCAGACGCATTCCGTATCATATTTGTCACCCTGTTGTACGCAAATCCACTGTGAAGTGTTCCATAATTAACCTTGTTGCTTAGACATTTTAGATTAAGTCATAATTTTAAAAGGCCTCTGTCAACAACACACGTTACTTGGCCTAACATGCATTCAGTGTGAAAGCCAGACATACTATTTTCTTGTGATTAATCTCCCTCCCTCCTTCTGCTCATTTTCCCCAAACACTAACAGATGGCCTTTCTGCAGTCCTGCAGCTCCTCTCCGCACTAATATCATAGAGATAAATGTCACTTAGAAATCAAGTGATGAATATTCTCTGGGAGATTAAATCTCCTAATCTGTATGTCCCTGAAATATTAAAATTATGAAAATGGATGGTCTCTTGGAATAGAACCCACGGAAAATAATGATGAAAGTTATTTATCTACGCTTTGCTGTTATTTAAGCTCATGGAAAGAGCCTTTGGGAAATGTGAGGGCTATTCTCTGCAGAAACAGGGTCAGACTTCAGCTGCCCTGAAGTCACTCTTCTCACACTGAACCCAATATGGACGGACAGAGGTGATATGAGTTTAATCAGAAGTCTTAGATGTACTGTATGTATGTGAGAAGTTAAGTTAGGGATGGTAACCGCTCAGGGGGTCCATCTCACTGTTCATGAGGAGATTCTTCAAATTCAAAGGAGGGATCATCAACACAGAAAGACATCCATGAGAGCGTCTGTTGGGCACAGCAAGATCTAATATTGGTGCAAATGAACGCAGCTTCAGATAAACTCTGGGAGCTCTTGTTGCCCAGTGTTTGGGTGCAGTGATGTCAGGGATATGTTCTGCGTTTTGGTTTGTGTTTAAACCTTCACATGGCCTACTTTTTGGGAGTCTGTCCCCTGGGACCCTGGATTTTAAATGTTAAAGGTGTGTGTGCGTGTGTGTGTGTTCCAGGATTAGCTCTCTGCCCATAACTTTCTCACTTCAGTCGCCACAGCCCTGAAACTAAGGTCTCTGTGCGACCATCTAACCAGTCCTGACGGACAGAGGTGTAAAATGCAGAGCTGTCAATTAATGCGTCAACTCTGCAAAGCTTTTGAAACAGCCAAGTGAACAGCATTGTGGGTGTTGAGTGAATGTCTCTTCCGGCCATGCCCTCTCCTGTCTTTGCTGTAATTTCTGCAAAGACTCCTTAATTGTTTTTTTTTATTTTTTGTTTTTTGTTTTCATTTTCTGTGTATTCCGTCCAGGGATTATGAAAATGCACCACACATTTTGTGTCCTAACTTCTGATATGTAACCAGTTTTAAAATTGTTTGAATGTCTATGTGTAAGGTTTTGTGATGTTTGTTTGCATGTGACTGATTTCTGGGAGTAGTCTTGAGAACATATTGCTTTAGAGAAATAACTGATCACACAAGTTGCATGAACAAATAATCCGTGACAGACCTCTTCCACCCTGGAGGCTCTGACTGGTCACCACTACAGCAGCAGAGACCAACCGCACTCATAGTTGTCCTGTCTGTGCCAGGGTAATATAAAATCATTGGAGGAATGATGACCTTCAAGCCTGACGACATTGAATTGTGCTGAAGAGGCAACATTGCCAGGTTGTTTCTATTCATGCATCCTGTTTCTATTCATGACTAGCCAGAGGTGAGCTGCAATCCAATAACCATGTACATAGCACCAGGCATGATACGGCAACAACAGAAACAATAGCAGATGCAGGGTCACTCTGAGCAATAAGCCCACTTTATCACCCACTCAGCAAAGAATGGAGTGTTTTCGAGCATGCATTCACCGTCACCACTTTGTTTACTCATGCACTGTGCTGGATCATAATGTGCTTGTAAGCAGGTGGCTGGAGTTATTCTGTGGTGTTGATTTTCAGTAGTTAATACCCCTTACTAGTGGCCTCACACATACAACAGTTTGTTTTTCTGAATCTGTGCGAATGAGGATCTTTTGTACAGTCTTGTCTTATGACTATGAAGCTCTCTTAAAATATAAGGGAAAAGCATTGAAGTAAAACGAAGCTTCTTGTCAAACTGTTGTTCTGCAGTCAGGGCCAAAATCGGTCTGAAAGTCTTTGTAGCTGGTTGAGTGAGTTTGGCAGTGTGAACATCGTCCTCAGACTCATCCGCAAGTCCATCCTACTCTGACCAGAGATCGGACCGGGGGGACAACGTTTAGAGGTTGCTTTATTCCATGAGGAGGAGGATTACAGTACTGCTGAAATCAATCGGACACACTCTTAATAATTCTGTTAATGGTAATGATTAACTCCTCGTATGAATTAAATGGTGCTCAACTTTATGATGTCGTGTTTGTAATTGTTTAAATTACAACAGTTGTTTAAAGTTATTAAGGATGAAAAAAGAGTTACCAGAACTATTATAATTTGACACCAACTAGCCAAGCATATTAGCAGACAAATATAGTGGTGCATTGCTAAATCCTTTGAGTGCATATGCTTGTGTACTACATAATGTCCCCAAACCTGCTCTGAGATGTCTGACAGCAGCTGACATTTAATAACGCTTAAAACAACACTTCAGTGCAAAGGAAATGTAATTTTGTCCAAGGGGTCGAGAATATGCCTTCATTTTGTGAGGTCTCATCACATTTCCTCAACCTAAATGCCACGCCATTAAATAAAAGAAAGACCTATTGTCCAGTTGGTGAAGAGAGTAAACCTCCTCCTTCTTCACTGAAGCTCCTATCATGAAGGTATGTGTGATTGATTAATTCATATCAGCAAGTAATTTAGAGAGACTCATGTGTAAAGTACAGATTTGCTGATGTCCGTGAGACCTGAAGTTCAACTCGGTACCATTTGGGAATATTCATCATTGTTTACCAGAGACGAATAGAGCCATCAAATCAGAGGGAGGAATGATTGAATCTTTAAGTAGCTGTGATAAAGTCATTTCACATGAGATGTTATTTAAGCCAGTGGGTGTGAATACTGAAGGCTGGGCTGCCATGTTTATACAGAGCTGTTGGACTTGTCGGTAGATAATTCATGCAGCATAGATTTAGTAATTGGTTTACGGTGATCTTAGAGCTGAGATAAATTTATTTAAGGTGGATTACAGTAATGTAGCCAAATCCTGATAAGTCATTACATCCCACTTCAAAGCAGTGATGTGTTGTAATTGTCAGTGTTCGTCCGTTCATCTGTTCGACTGTTTGTCCATCCATTAGTATGTCCACCAAATATCTTCGCAACCGTTGCAGGTAGAAAGATGAAACAAAAAGCACATTACTCGGGCAGCAAAGGGGATGAAAATGAGATAATGACCCTGACCATGAGAAAACTAGGTCAAGGTCAAATTACAACTTTTGTACACTCAGGAACTAGATAAAATAGAAAGACAAGGGAGAAGGCCAGTCTGAGTAAGACCATAGATCGAAGCTAGTGTTTTGATCAATGACAATAGGTCAGAGCACTAGCTTTGATCTTTGACCTATGCAAATACGTCAGAGTAAAATTTTAAATTCAGTGGTGTTGCAGTCTGTGACTCCCTTGGTTTTAGTTACATTCTGCTTCAAAGCGATGATGTATTGTAATTGTCAATGTTCGCGTGTCTGTTCGTTCGTCCATTCGTTTGTTCATTAGTCCTCCAAATATCTTTGCAATTGTTGCAGATAGAAAGATGAAACAAAAAGCAGATTATTCAAGCAGCAAAGGGGATGGAAGTGAGATGATGACCTTGACCTTCAGAAAACTAGGTCAGGGTCAAATTTAAACTTTCTTACACTCTGGATAAGAACTGGGTAAGATCGAAAGACGAGGGAGAAAGCCAGTGTAAGAGCATAGATCAAAGCTAGTACTTTGATCTACCTATGCATTAGCTTTGATCTATGGTCAAAGCTAGTGCATAGCTTTGACTTACCCTGAAAGGTCAAAGCTATACACTTGTCAGGTACAACTTTCAGGGTACCCTGACCTACCCTTCGCGGGATGTTGCAGTCTCTGACTGCCTTGTTTGTTAAAGTTAGTGCTGCTCAGAATAACAATATTTAGGAACTTTTCCCAACTCTGGTATTAAAATGTCCCAATAATCTGTACTTATTGCAGGTCAAATGAGGTTCCTGTGTAATAGGAAGAGATTATAGAATGAGCAGTAAATTACCCACAAGAGTCCAGTAGTCGCCATCTAGGCAGGCCAAGTGCTTATGCTGTCTCATGTCAGAACATGTGACTGTTTCTTCATCCTTGTTTGAATAGCATGAGTTTCAGCTTTGATTGAGTCAGAGCAAGGTAATGCTTCTGTCTCAGCTTGACGGTGAGAACGGCGTGTCATCTCTCCATGTTTTACTGGTTTACAAATTGAGTTGCTGGAGTTTAATGTGGTGCTACTTTACACACAGAGCTGGAGCTTGTGACGGTCAACTCTGGGATTATCACATTAAACCTCATCTGAGCTACCAGGAGAATATAAATCAGTACAAAACATGACAGTTTAGCAAAGCGTAGGATAAACGACATGAGATACCTCACTGCATAGATCTATCTACAGTAGCGTTACAAGTTTCAAAATGTAGTCCTCAAGATATGAACATCCAATTTATGAACATTCTGAGATACGTACAACCACATGCTGCCATATTTGACTACTGTAGTTCCCCATTCTGCCGCAACCGCCGCCGAGCATTACCACTGTGTATACACATCCGCAACATTCAATTCTGCCATTTTGTTCTTATTCTTGTCTCTGTGAGTATCCCTGGCCTCAGGCTTTGTACCTTGGATACTTTACTGTTTATAATGGCCCTTATTGCTGGCTCTTTTACCCTGTGTAAAGAAACTTTCCAAGGATGTTTATTGTTTTTTTATTTGTTTTGCTAGCTTGGGAGTTTCAATTTTGCGGTAGTGCATTCTGTGTTACAGGCCTGGGCGGCTCCTTTAAGAAGGTAGTCATGTGACCGAGGCAAGCATCTTGTGTCACGAGTGAGTCACAGACAGATGTGACAGAGAAAAAAATTTTGAAAAAAAACAAAACATTGTTAAGAATCAAATAAATAAAATGGAAATAATTTAAGTTATGTATTTTTTCTGTGTGACCCAGTACCAGTTGACCCTCGGCCCATGGGTTGGAGTGTAAAGGTAAGTTACATTATGGCAGTCAGTCATTTTCTCAAGCCAGTGCCTATCCCGGCAGTCTCAGGGCGTGAGGTGGGGGACACTCCGGGCACGACGCCAGTGTACCGCGGAGCCACACAGAGACAAACAATCACTCACACACACACTCATTCCTACGGTCAATTTGGGACCGGCCAATCAACCTGAAGCGCATGCTTTTGGAGGTGGGAGGAAGCCAGGGAACCCGGAGAGAACCCACACAGACACGGGGAGAGCATGCGAACTCCGCACAGAGTGGGACTCGAACCCGGGTCCGACAGCGCTACCCACTGCGCCACCGTGCCGCCCCATTATGGCAGTACAGTATTTTATTTACAATAAAATACAATATCCCGTTATTGTTTCTGGTAATCCTTGGGAAAAGTACTTCTGTATTTAAAGTAGTAACAGCATTTAAATGACCTGAAGTGGGTGGAAATTTAATAAATAATTACTTACATATAATTCAGTTTACGAACAACCTGTCAAAACCAGTTGTGTTTGTAAGTTGAGGACTACCTTTATGAAGCTACTCCTATTTGGAGCTGAAATCCTGATGCTGTTAGACTTTGTTAAACTGCAAGTGCTACTCATCAGCTTGGACAATTAACCAGAAATGGGTCAAAAGTGACATTTAGTTATCCTAATATCCTTTTGTCATGTTACCTGTACAGCTGTAAAACCTTACATCATAAAACAATGGAAGTCTCTTCTACCAACAACACAGTACTTGGCCTTGGAAGTAATGCAGTGTTGTAAACTTGTTTTACAGACATGCTCACTATTGCAGATTGCAAAGGGTTTTGCTTTTCATTGGATGTTGAATCTACTTTGATTTGGCCCTTCAGCTGCTTTACTTCAGCTACTAAGCTGTAATTGAATATTACTTTTTTAGGACAGTTTTGAATCTGTTGCTATTGGTTTTAGATTGACAGAGATGCAGATCATCTTTCATCATTTATAAGTGTGATCGTCCACAAATGGTTCCAGCTACTGGATGTACTGAAAAATCAAGTGTTGGAGTACAAGTTCTGCCATTTGTGTGTCTAGGAGAAAAAAAAAGTGAGCCTGTCAGCATCTGAGTATTAGCTTCCTTGATGTAGTAGGACTGAAGAGAAGGCTCCAGTTCACAGTTCACAATGAGTCTCTCATCTGTCAATCACAGCAGAAGATTAGAAGATGTGGTATCAAAGGGTGTCAAAAGTCATCTTGTTATGTAATCATCCACCAAATGGTGGAGTCTAAACTACAGGGGTGGCATGAGGACAAACTTTTCTTATTCGATGCTGATTTCATTGGGTCTGAGTTAAGAGTTTAACAGATGTACAAGACAGCATTTGGATCAGAAACACAATCTTTTCATTAATACAGAGACCATTTTTTCTCCTTCATACATGGATTAAATTATGAATATGATCTTATTTGTTTACTCCATGCTGGACTGAAAGATGTGCATTATTCATCTGCCCTCACAGAAGAGTAGGGCACAGTCCTAGGAAAACACAGAGAAAACACAGCGTTAACAAGGACATTGCAGGGGATTGGAGCAGTCATGCACATACATCCAGCCCCGGCTCCTGCAGGACAAACTGACCTCCATGGCTGTGAACCCCTACCTCGTGAGCTGGATCACGGACTACCTAACAGACAGACCCCAGTACGTCCGTATGGGGGACTGTTTGTCTTCCATGGTGACCAGCAGCACGGGGGCGCCACAGGGGACCGTGCTCTCCCCCATTCTCTTCACCCTCTACACATCGGACTTCAAGCACAACTCAGATACATGCCACATACAGAAGTACTCCGATGACACTGCGATTGTGGCATGTATCCGGGAGGGTGATGAGGGGGAGTACAGGGCATTGGTGGCTGACTTTGTGGAGTGGTACCAGCAGAACCAGCTCCAGCTCAACGTCTCCAAGACGAAGGAGATGGTGCTGGATTTCCGGCGGGCACCTCCCTCTCCACAACCAGTGATCATCGAGGGCAGTGAGGTGGAGATGGTAGGAAACTATAAGTACCTGGGACTGCAGCTAGACAGCAGACTGGACTGGTCACTCAACTCGGACTGTGTGTACAAGAAGGGGCAGAGCAGGATGTACTTCCTGAGGAGGCTGGCGTCCTTCAACATCTGTCCTGAGTTCCTTCTCATGTTCTATCAGTTCGTAGTGTCCAGTGTGCTGTCATACACCATTGTGTGTTGGGGTGTTGGTGCCAGGAAAAGAGATATGGACCGTCTTAACAGACTCATCCGCAGAGCGGGCTCAGTGGTCGGGCTGAACCTGGACTGTGGAGACAGTTCTGGGGAGCAGGACCATGTCTAAATTTAGGGCCATCATGAACAACACCAGCTACCCCCTGCACACCACCTTCTCCCAGCAGAGAAGCACCTTCAGCGGCAGACTGGTGTCACACAGCGCCTCCACAGAGAGGCTGAGGTCCTCCTTCGTGCCCCGTGCCATCAGGGGGTACAATGACTCTCTCAGGAGGAGCGGGGGGGAGGTGGCGAGGTCAGCACGCGGTTAAATGGATTTCATTTAATTTTATACTGTTTATATTTTAATTTTATTGTAATTTTATACTGTTTATATTTAACTTTTTTTGTTATTGTTTATATTTTAGTTATAATTTAGTATATGTCCTGTTCATGCTACATGTGTCTGTTAGTGTAGTGTATGTCTTGTGGTATGTCCTGTTTGGTTTTTGTTTTTTCCTGGTGTTTGGCTGACCAGTAGATATGTGCAATTTCCTTCGGGATTATTAAAGTATCTATCTATCTATCTATCTATCTATCTATCTATACAAACACAATAATTGCCATTCTCTCAATAAGCTTGTTTTCATTCAACCCGCTCCAAGAAGGTGGTACACTCAAGAACATCAGCGTAAATGACGAATCGGCATTTTTTAAAATTATAGCGGCCATGTGTCAGCACTGCATCTCACCGATCTGTGGGTTGGATTTCCTGCCATTGTTTAAAATGCAGCATACAGACAGGGCTTCTGAAACTAATTAGATTTCTTTGTGTTCTCCTCTCTAGTACTGAGGGATGATTTCCGGCAGGCCCCAAGCGATGTGGTAGTGGCTGCCGGTGAGCCGGCCGTGTTGGAGTGTGTGCCTCCACGTGGTCACCCTGAGCCCAGCGTGTCCTGGAAACGAAACAACATCCGAGTCAGCACCAAGGATGAACGTATCTCTGTGAGTTCAGCTTAAACAGTGGGCATGGGAGGTGCAAGTCAAACTCTGATTTCAGGACAAATAGGATACAAACACAACTATTTAACCTCTTACACACTGCTTTACGGAAAATAAGAATAAATGCCGTTAAACCTCACTAGACCACTGTCTTTCCATGAATCCATATCTGGTGATCGTTCTCAACATTTTCCCTCTTTGTCTATCCAAAGTAAACACATTCGATTTCTTGCGAATGTGTGTCAAAAATGACTTTTAACAATACATGTGTTTTCAAAGAATACTAAGACTCAGATACTATTGCCTTTGTTCGGGGCATTTTTAAAAACCAACCTTTTATTACCTGCATTCAACAGTCTAGGAGAATGGCAGAGATACCCATTTAAGATGACAATAGTTTCAATAGACCATAATTCACTGCTGACATCTTTGGATTTCTACGGCCTGGAAAGTGCCTCAGAATCTGTTTCCACTTTTATCCTCTCCTCTCATGTGTAAAATCAACAGCTGGACATTATCTCTGATGGGTTTTGGAGGGCAACTTTTTTCTAAATGTTGAAGGACGTTGTTTGAATACCACACTATAAAAAATACTTAATAAAAAAACTTTTTTTGTAAAAATGACTGCGGAATTAACTTTAAGTATTAAAAGTTTAGAAGATTAGCTTGGTTAAAGTATTGATGAAGCATTAAATAACATTTTAGAACATGGTTGAGTTCCATTGTAACAATTCACCAAAGCTGAAATAGAAGGATGACTGAGTTATGTTCACATGACAAGTGGTCATATTCCAACATTGTATAGTGGACCAACATGATTTAATGTGTTCATTTTGAAACGTTGCTACGACTGTAGTGATAGCATTGACTTGAATCTACAGTGTCTTGTGAAAGTATTGCCCCCCAAGAACTTTTTTGACATTTTGCCACATTTCAGGCTTCAAACTTAGATAACAAACTAAAAATATTTTTCAAGAATCAACAACATGTGAGACACAATTGTGAAGTGGAAGCAAATTTATTCAACATTTTATATTGTGTTTACAAATAAAAAACTGAAAGTTAGGATGTGCAAAAATATTGGCCCCCTGTTCTCTCAGCTCAGCTAAACGACTCCAGAAGTTCCCTGATGACTTCTGAATGATCCAATGTTGACCTAAATGACTAACAATGACAAACAGAGTGCACCGGTGTGTCATTTGGTCTCACATTTGCAGGTCATACTTTTCAGTTTGTTATCTTTAAGTTTGAATTCTGAAATGTGGCAAAATGTCAAAAAGGCTTGGGGGGGCCAATACTTTCGCAAGGCACTGTATGTTGTATCAGAACCCACTGAGGACTAAGGTCTGTATTTCAGATGCGTGGGGGCAAGTTGATGATCTCTCATGCTAGGAAGAATGATGCTGGCATGTATGTTTGTGTTGGGACGAACATGGTTGGAGAGAGGGACAGCGATCCTGCAGAACTAGTGGTTTACGGTGAGTTCCCAATTTCATAAAGTTCTTTGATGCACGTCTTTTCGAAGTGGGTGCGCAGCGAGGAATTAGCAAATTGTGAGGGAGTTGAGAATATATTCCAAAAAGAATTAAAGTTCAAAATCGAATCATTGCATTTATTTATTTTATTTTAATCATTATAAATACAATTTATGTGTTGTCTCCGTGAGAGCCCCGTCTCCCAGGTCTCCCACTTCCAGATGAGAACCAGAGAAGCAAACAATCAGACGTGAAAACACACCCCTTTCAGACAGCCTGTTCAAGGCTGTTATGTCTTTCTTGTGCCTTGGTGTTCACTGCTGCTCCCATCTGAGCTGGCAGCTGAGGTAGTACAAGAGCGAGTCAACATCTGTACCAACAGGCCAACAATAGAACGGGCGTGGAACATTTTGACAGTGTATGTTTACCAAAGGCTGCATGATGTAAAATGTCAGGGAGGATGTTGACGCTGCCACGCCATACGTCACACATCATGATGTGATTTAGTTCAAAATAATCGAACAAAGGAAGTGTTTTGCTGTAGCGCTAATGCACAGTCTCCAAAATAGAACAATATTGTTGAAAGAAATGTTGAATACAGTAGGATGACTGAGGATCTGTAAAGCCATTGAAGTTAATTTGGCATATTGCTGTAAGATGACACTTTTAGGGTGTAAATGAGTGGAATTTGGTTGAAACCTTTCGTCTTCCTGCAGAACGTCCTGTGTTGGTACGGAGACCGGTGAACCAGGTGGTCATGGAGGACGAGACAGTGGACTTCCTGTGTGAGGTTCATGGTGACCCCGCCCCAACTATCCGATGGCGCCGAGAGGAAGGGGAACTACCCCGTGGAAGGTGAGATGGTGGCCATTAATATACAGTGAAGATCGTTGGAGGCTGAATAGAACAGTCATGCATTGGATTATTCAGTCATGTGACCCAGATAATATATGTGCAGCTTTGTTCTTTAATTCATGTCCGTCTGCTTATATCAATTCATAAATGGAAAAGAGCAAAGAGGATTCATCATATGGAAGAACTGTTCTGGGACCAGATTCAACTGTTGTCCTATTCAAACACAGTATAATGTATATTTATTTTAGATCATGAAAGAATCATGGGTTTTTAATTTCTATTATTCTAAAGCCAAGAATTACAGCTTGACTAAAAGTTAAACTGTGTGCTGAACTGAAGTTACACTTTATAGATCTTTTATTTATTTGATTAATGAATGCAACATGATTTTACCATATTTTCTCTACTCAGTCAGTCAGTCTACTCATCAAAAGCTGTCAAGTATTTTATTCCACATGCTGCTGATGTTAGATTTAAAAGAATAATACATTTATATCTGAAAAAAGAATCACAACTTTCAGTCAAGTTTATTCAACCCTTTTGTAAAATGCTTTTGTTTTTTTCTTGGTTGAGTTTAGTTTAGCAAAATGACAATTTACTGTGTATATATCTTGTTAATCTGCAAAAAAAGGATCAAATGTTAAGTATGTTAAATATCCTGTTCCCACTTTTCCCCCAAAGTTAAGCTTACTTATTGCTTGCAGTCGTATTATTCGTAGTTTGATATTTAGCATGCAAGCATGGGCCGGTTTAAAATGAGATTATAAAATTCATAACATTATCCAGCTTGCTAAATTTGAAAATAGAAACTGTCCAGTGGTAACAAGCTCTCACTGATCACAATACACAAATTATTGCATTTGTTTACAGGGATACAAAACAACAACGGAAAAAAAGACATTTGGCTTGTTTGGCAGCTATTATCCCTGTCTTTATGTTCAGATAGTCAAACTTCTCTTGCATGTAGGTCCATATTCACTCTAAATAATATAATCTGAATCTTCTCATTTATTTTTCAGTAATAATGTGAATACATTTCAAACACAATACTCATTATTTTAAAATTGGGTTTTATTATTTATAGTCTTTTTTTTCCCCTTTTATTTCTCTTATCTTTTGGTTCTTTGCCGTTTTACTCCATGAAATAAAGTGAATTATACTTTCATTGGATTTACTGGATTCCTTTCATAGAAGAAAATGTTTGACTTAGCTTCTGTAAGCCTACGTGGCACAATTCATTTTACCTTTAATCAACTTCTGTATTAAAAGATAAGAAAGTTGTTTTTCTGAGACGAAGTGAAAAATTGATTTTCCACCATTATAAGAATTTTTTTGGATCCACTAACAATATCTGAGGCAGATGAGACACGTCCTATTCATCTAAAGATAATGTCCCCGATTGGAAACCCTCCCTGCTATAGGTTGATTGACAAGAGGAGATGACTTTATCTGTTCCACTGGCAGATTTTCTTTGCTTTGTGTAGATTAGTATAGTAATTTTTTGCCTCTCTCTACATCTTAGATGTTTCACTATCTCACTTTTTCTCATTTGCAGGTTTGAAATCCGCAACGGCAACAGCCTCAGATTGTTCCGCGTGAAAGAGCAGGATGAAGGGATGTATACCTGCACATCTGAGAACAGTGTGGGGAAGACGGAGGCCTCGGCCATGTTGCAGGTTCACGGTAAGAAACACATCATGCATACTGTATTTGAAAGCACACAGACTCACATACTTATGCATGCATAAAAAGGCTCTCGAACCGATAGGCACATAGATGCATGAAGGTAACATCCAGTCACATGGCAACGGTATCATGCAGATTCACATTTCCTGTCCAATGCTTGGTGTTTTTAAATCAGTGTATCTTTGTGAGTCCCTGTCCAGCGGTCCTGCCAGGAGCTTATGCTAAACCATATGGATTACGCCATTTGACAGATGTTTGGTAGATGTGTGCTTTAGCTCACTGCCAGAGAGTGGTCCATGTATTAAATAGACATGACTCTCTCTGCCTCTCTTCCTGTCTCTTTATCACCCTCCTCTCGCCTCCTCCCTCCCCGTGCCCTTTTTCTTCCTCACTGTGTTTCATGGTTTAAATAGTCTCATATGAATCCAACCGCTATTGCTTTTATCAGAGTAAATGAAATCCAGATTCACTCCATTTTTTCCCCTTTTCCATGCTATCACTGGATTTACTTTGTCACACCGTGTTTCATCCATCTTCTTAATTTTCCATCTCTCTCTGTCATGTTTCAAACCCTATCATCATTCCAGGCGGCCCGTTCAGTAAGTTCACTTTCCATCTAATTCTCCTCTAAAAAAGGAATTTGTGTTATGCTAATTTATTGTTCATTCACTGTGTGCTTTTTTCTTCGTGGTATCGTTAATGGTTTTTAAATCAAAACCAGTGCCTAATGGTGTAAATAAGTCCCTCCATTAGGAGCTGAGCTGTCGACTGCATGCCCGTTGCTGTAGTCACGCATTAAGTCAGCTACAATGGCTTAATGTACAGCAGATTAAGGTCTCCTATCAAACCCACATCTGCTGTTTAGCAGGAAGTGCATTAGGATTCTGACAAATTCTTTCTCTCTCTTGTAGCTACAGTACAAAATACAGCTACAAGATTTTTAATTACAACCCAGCGTCTGTTAATTAAGGACTTTTAATTAAGGACATGCTACAGTTACGATTTAAACATGTCCACAGACATTTACAAAGACTCTTCCATAACATTTAGGAATAGAATAAAAACAGAAAAATAAAATTATTAAAATATAATAATATTTTTGGTTAAACTGTGTATGACAGGTTCAAAACCGTGTCTGTTTTTTAATGTCCACTTCTGTAAAACACTTCATATCGTAAAGGGCTGCCTAAACAAAGAGTGAAAATTAAAACAGTATCTTTAAATATATTGTATTAAAACCCGTACGAAATGGAATAGGATACTACTTTCTACACCACAACTATAAATTTGACAGTGACAAATATATTATTGTTATGATGGAAATACTGGATGGCAATCAGAATCTATCAGTTTATCTTTTGTGTGACTGAAATTAAATCGTAATTGCACTTTTCCAATCAATATAACATCATCAATAAAGTTGAATAATTGCTTTAGAGAGATTGTTGTCCTACTTTTTAAAGAACTAGACTCAGCCTTTCTCTAAATCGTAGCATCATGTTGTTTGTTAATTTGTCTTTCTTCCTCTTCTTCTTCTTGAAAAAAATGCAAACCACAGCTAGATCTGTGTGTATTTTCTGACATTTTGACAATTAAAAAATGTCCAATACTGTGTATGTAAACTCACCTACAACTATTTTTATATTCCCCTGAAGAAGAGGTCATCCTGACCATCTGATCAGATAAACTTTATGAACACCTCCCTCCCTGGTCATAGATTAGTTTATTGCTATGAAGCTCTATAGCCACTGCTAGACAAATTAAGCAGTCAAAAAACAGCAAGAGAATCAAAACATTCTGTGTACTCAAATGCACAATGTCTAGGGGAAGAGGCTCCGTTTGGGAACATTACGACACAACACAGATGACTCAGATCTCTTGTGCATTGAGCCAGATATGTGTTTTTTGTGCTGCTGTACGTGTTTGTGTTCATACGTATGAGCAACAAATCAGAAATTTACAGAGATGATGAATCCCGGCTTGAGAAGCTTCTCATCCAACTGGAACACGAGCCAATTATTCAGATGGGAGGTTGAACACAGCGGTCTGTGCAAATCCACAGACGATGGGATGATGTGGCCAATGCAATCATCTGACACAAGCTGGAAATTGGCTATTCTGCCAGACCTTTCCTAAAATAACTGAGTAAATGTCAGCCGGCCGATGCCGCTGCGCAACATGATGGGGTTGTTTTAGCGGACAGGGAGGTGATGTCTCCCATGCGACACGGCTCAACAAGCTCGGAAAGTTAGACAAATCTTAAACAGGTTTGTTACGAGCTGATAAATGTGGTATGGATGCAGAGCTGTGTCAAAAATAGTAATGGACTGTAACTAAGTTGATTTAATAATTTATCTTACAGCTACAGTTGATAATTGCTATTCAGATTTTCTATAATAAGAATGTGGTGCACATCGGATTCGATTGGTGGTTGTAGATAGAGTCGGGGGTCTCCATCTCTTTGGCTATGCCCAGCTACAGTAGCAAAATGTTCCTTCTGCATTCATCAGATTCAACTCATTACATCACATTTAATGATTCATGGAGAGGAGTTACTTCTGTAGAATAAGTACTTTTACAATCCTAAATTAATAATAAAAGCACTTCTAAAGCTTTGCTTTAAGTAGTGTTATTAAATGCAGATTTTTTTGGGCAATTTTCAATTTTTTTATTGTTGCAGTTCTTAAATGACTTCTTGGTTACACAGTGGAAATAGTGAATCAAAGAAACGGGACATTTGCATATTTTCCAGCAGAAACAAGGCTTTAAATTGATGACCTCACTACTTTTCCTCATACAGTTCCCCCTCAGATTGCCATGAAGCCCCGAGACCAGGTTGCCTTCCAAGGAAGGAGCGTCACCTTCCAGTGCAGCACCACAGGAAACCCTCCACCTGCCATATTCTGGCAGAAAGAAGGCAGCCAGGTAAGAACCTGGAGTTTGTGTCATACATATGTATTTGCTTTATGTTTTAATGATCTAGCAGTAGTTAAATTACGTTTGTTAGCTCAACTTACCTTTACTTTTAAGAATGTGCAACACTGAGTGAAGATGATCTAGAATCAAGAGGTTTGACTAGTTGCATTCAGAAACAGGCCTGATATTCCATTCTATCAATAATGAAGCTTTTTATCATCACCCTCCATGAACAAACTGGAGCGGGATAGGGGAATGGGTTCCATCCGTCACTTTTCTATTCTCTGCAGGACTCACAGAAAGTTTTTTTTTATTTTTACAAAGTGTTTTACACCAATCAGTCACAACACTAAATATTGCATTTTGCAATTTAGCGATATGTGTCATTGTTGTGCGGACTTCAAAACCATTCTATATTTTTCGACAAAATGAAAGTAATGTTTCTTAGTTGTTTTATATATTTCCACAATTACAAATAGAAATGATTTGTTTTGTGGGTGGTATTCATCTCCAAGGGTTTCTGGTGCATAATTCACGAGCTGGTCACTATATTTTCAGGACACTTGACATACAGTTGTGTTCCATGTGCAGGAGAGGTCTCTTTTGATATTTGGAGAATTTTAAGCTTTTTTTTGGTCAATGTTTTCTCTACATTTCAGTGGCTAGACTAGACTAGATGAGTATTTGGAACACGATATGATTGGTTCTTTTCTGCAACACCAGTTCCTTCTGATACAATTTTGCTGACGAGAGCCAGTACATTTAAAGAGAAACAACTGAGGCAGTACTGACACCAGTCAACTACTGACATCAGATGAGAGATGAACTCACTTCATTCTTCTCCAGTTCTGTGCTAAGTAGCACAGAACTGTAACATTTTACCCTAAAGTAAAGTAACATTTTACCCTAAACTAAATTTTCTCATTTCACGTACTAAACAACATTCCCAATCCGACTGAAACGTTGTGATTTTTGTTGGATATATAAATGAAATCTCTGAAAAGCAAGACACTGCTGAAGGTGCTCGCACCTTATAAAAGTCCACTAATGTACTCTGTGTCACTAGGTTTTGTAATTTAAGTTTCCATAATACTTAAAACATGTTGACGTTGAGATTTGAATACTTCATGCTTGTATTTTATATTGACTACCTATAACTACTTGGTTGTACTTGACTGAGGATAGTATGGCTAAATAATAATAAACAAGTGACAAGTTTGCACAACATAAATACAGCACCTTTGCTAAAAATCTCAACTGACTGACATTCTTTGTGTGATTCATTTGTATTCAGCTTTTGCTAAGCAAACTATATTTAAACCTGAACTAGTTTGGCTGCAATTTAACTTATTTTACTGTGAATTAATTAGTAGCTTGAAGAGCTATGCTTTTCAAATATCCTGCCCAACAGAAAATGTCAAAATCTTAGTCATTCGGAGTTAATCATATATCAATGATCAATCAGATTTTCACACATTTTCCATTAGAAAGGATGAGAACGACTCATGCACGGTTTTTTCTTTCAATGATCCACACTCTTCGAGACGTTTTTGCAAGTGAAACAGGAGAGTGGAGCGCACTGCATTTGCATTTGGCTCAAACATGTGAGTAGACACAAAATGTTGGAAGGCATTGCAGTTTTGCGTTGGTGGGGCATGTTTCTCCTGCTCACAACCGCGCTGTAAGAGAGTGGGTTGAAGAATTAAAAATGAAGGAGAGGTGCCAGGAAGAACACCAGGTGTGAGAAATACTTCTTCAGGGCAAACCTGTAGAAAAACACTGTCCTCTTTCCACATTGTACCGAGCTATAAATACCTTGTTGCTCAACAGCTACCAGGATCACTGGCTCGGAGGAGCATCTTCAGATGTTTTTAGAAGCTTTGCAGAAAACAAACAGAAAGTTCAATTTCGGATTTTGTGAATAAGCTTCAGTCTGCAGGATGGTTGGGACATGGCCTCGTTGTTTGTGGAGTGTTCCTGCTGTATTTGGAGGATTACGTGTGGAGTTATAACCTTTGTCCCTCTACTGAGGTCTAAGCCTCTTAGAGGAATGAAATAGATGGCTGAATGGATTGATGTGCATCCTTTCCCACTTTTTCCACATCCACCTAACTTACAGAAAAGAGGGCTGAGGCTATAAAACTATGAAACAACCTATCCCTTCCAGTGCCTTTCCTTTTAGCTATATTATTGATCACATTGGTCACCATTTTCCACCGGTCAAAAAAAACCATGTAGTTTCTCTCGATGTTCTCCAACTTCCTCCCACAGTCCAAAACCATGTAATATGGATGAATAAGTAGTCATGCAAAATGGATGGTTTAGTCTCAGGACAAATGACTACAAATAGTATGAATCTCTATTGAATTTCATTGTCAAAGAGGACACTGTCTGCATTCAAAATGGACTGAAGACTGAAAGTTGAGTGTTTAATATCTCACTGCAAGAAACACGTTGTGCTAGCAGTTACAGAGACAAAGACATGAGCACGGATGATTACTTCAACATTAAGAGACATTTTCAGCCTGTCGTGTTAACAGTGTTATAAATGTGTCATTGTGGAAAAGTAGCAAAAATCTGGAAACTGTGTTCCCACTTACTGTGATTGCCAGGCAGATTATATTTACAACGAAGAATCTGCACCATATCAGCCTTGATAGATGCTCACAGAATTCCACATTGCTCCTGTAATGGAAATAGACAAGATGTAGTCTTGGTGTCATTTATATGCTCTGTTCTGCTATTTATTTCAAATGTTTAGATGCTGTTGTTCCCCGGCCAGCCGTCATCACAGTCTGGCCGTTATTCTGTGTCCATGAGTGGCGAGCTTACCATAACTGACGTTCACCCCGAGGACTCTGGGTTCTACATCTGCCAGGCCATCAGTGTAGCAGGAAGTGTGTTAACCAAGGCACTGCTGGAGGTGGAAGGAGGTGACAACGGAGCACACACCGTCACGTTTTCAACCTTTGGGGAGATTTATTCCTTCCTTTGTACTATCAGCTAATTAGAAGAAAACATATTAATTACTGAGTAGTTTTGTAACATTAAGGCTCATGAAGACCAAGAAAGAACATAATTATGGACCCCATGCTGCATGAGCAATTTATTTTAGGTATAATGTTCTTTCACAGGCAGCTTGTAACCACCACTGTTTTTCTTCTTTATACAACTTCTTAATTTCTGCCTACTAAGTATAAAGTATTTTCACCCATCGCACTCTCACAACTGCATGGTGACTTTATAATCTTACTTTCCAGTTGTGCTATGTCTTTTCCTTCCTTGTGTACGTAATCAAAGGATAGATGACTCCCCCAACATAATATTCTCCTTCTTGTCCTCTCAAACGTGTAGGTTCTTCAGGTCGTATCCCTCCAATAATTCGCAGAGGCCCGACCAATCAGACTGTATCTCGGGGGGCAACGGTGCAGTTACACTGCCGCGTGATCGGAGGGCCTGCAGTCAAGATTTCATGGGAGAAAGATGCCGAGAGACTTCAGGGAAATAAAGCTAGAGTGAACTTCATGGAGAACGGCACTTTGCAAATCAGAGATGTAAAGGTGTGCGTTTGTGTGTGTGTGCATGCGTGCGTGCTTGCATGTGTGTGTGTGTCAAGTGAACAGTTATTCATTTGAAAGACCCACAAATTAGATTTTTCAAAGCTCTTAGTTCTTTAACTAAAGGATAACCTGACCGTGCATTGAGGGGAAAATAATTTCCAGAATTCTGTAAAAATTTGTGTCTGATCTCAGACCTGCTTTCACTTTCTTGACAGCCCACGCAGCAACATATCTTTTCTGGCTTTTCCGTAATGAATTCCTTTTTAATCTTGTAAAATTAAGGTGAGACTGAGTTTCAGAGGCCATTCTCTCGGAGGCAGTGCATATCTGTCCAGCACAATTATGTGCTTATGCTGTGTGTAATTGTGATGTTAATGAAGGTGCTTGTTTGTAAATGCTAATGTGTTCTGCTTTTATGGATGGGAGAGCGGTGCATTGCCTTTTTGCTGCAACCTCACTTGGAGGTCAGCGAGTCCATACAGGACTGAGCAAAAGCGGCATCATTTCCATTAATTGACTGGCAAAAGATGATTAATCATCTAACTGGCTTTTAATTTAGCCCCCTGCCCGAACTGTGCTCATCCACTTCCGCTCTCATGCTTTTCCTCTGGCTGTAGTGCTCAGCAAACTTGCAGAATTAAGTGTTGGTCCATTGCACCACTGAGGCAGGGGAAATCTGCCATGCCAGTGTGTTCAATGGAACAGAAGAGATGCATTAGTGTGGCATTGAAGGGGATGACAAGGGAGAAAGAAAGAGAGGAAATGGAGATGACGAGTGAGATACTAAAAATATTTACCCCGCTGATGCCCCTACCTACCATCAATATTTTATGAGTAGTTAGAGTCATCTAAAGAAGTTCACCTACACCACAAGCTGGGCTGTCTGTCAGCCAGAGGTCAACACTGCGGTGGATGATCTCATATGGTCTAATGATAGTTCCAGCATGTTGGCTGTCAGCCAGGACTGGGCTGGAGTTGACGCCATAAGTGCCAGTGGAGCATGCATGCATATACAGTTCATAATGTAAACAGGAGAGCAGGTACATTAGAGAGTTGTGTGGTGCCTCATGGGTTGCAGCTGTAAAGCTTTTAACGGTTGGGATGGGGCGCGCTTAGGGAACGTAACAGTTCAGGTGTGCATGAAGTACTTCTGAATTTGTGGACACCGATGCTGAAGGTCACATAAAGCTGCAATAATCAACACTTTTCAGGCACAACCAGTTTTATTTTTGCCATAATTAACTATTATACTATCAATAGTAATTGTGGCGCTGGTGTTTGCCCATGTGTGCGCCATAAATGTCATTCTTGTCTACCCCATGATCTCAATTATGGGGTAAATATGTGGTGCTAAAATAACGTCCTGCTACACGTATAAATTCACCACATGCATGCTTTTAGATCTCACCAGTTAAAACAGACCCACTCAAGAAAATAGCACTAGTGATGCTTTGTCCTGCGGTTAGCATCATGTGACTGTATTCTGTGATTATGGTACCATCGCTAATTCAAAAATTCTTTCAGTTGTCGAATCAGACCTGATTGATTCTTTAGTTATTAAATTGATGTGTTGCTTTTGTTCCCTTTGTTGTTTTGTATTTGTCACAATTGTTGACTGTTGTGCAACAGGACTCAGACTCGGGGATGTACACATGCGTCGTCTCCAGCACCACAGGGGAGTCGAGCTGGAGTGGGATGCTGACTGTCAGAGGTACTTACAGCATTCACACTCACACTCTGTCCCTCTGTTACACTTCACACTCACTCTCACACACTCTCACACCACACCTCTATGCTGAAGAAATGATACTCTCTGCCAGTCACTCTGTAATTCACTCTGGTTTTATTCAAAATGTCAACAGAGACAATCTGTAGTTGCGGTTTAACAAAATGTAATTATGCTTTTTTCTTACTTGTGTGACAGAAAATGGAGTTTCTTCAGTATCCAGAGTTTCTGATCTCATTCAGCTTCCTGGGCCTCCACAGAAACCTGTAGTGACAGAGGTCACCAAAAACACCGTCACGCTCACTTGGCAGTCCAACCCTCATGAAGGCGGTGCTGCTGTTACCTCCTACATTATCGAGGCCTTCAGGTACGCAATGACACAGCCTGGAAATACACCATTAAACACATCATGGTTGTGTCTTGAGGAGACAGAGGCAAAAATGCAACCATTTTTAGTCTAAGTAGTGGAATGCCTCTTTAACTTTGGCTGTTAAGGCCCCTAGTAACATTTGTTTGACAGCTCGTCCTGCTTGTTTCCTTGGAGAACTAACAGGGAAATACATATTTTTATTGTTCGTTCTTTTAACTTTTTCCTGAGTTCAGCAAATTTATTCTCCTCTTGAGTGGAATACCTTAATGCACTTATTACCAATTCTTCATTTACAGTAATTAGAGTTTGGACATGACTCATCTCCCCCTGAGAGAGGGAGACGCTCCTGCGAAGCGATTTCCTAAAGTTAGACCAGCATCAGTATTTAGCCGACACATCTGAGGAGAGCTGCCGCAGTGCTAACAACCAGCCAAAGGCTTTAGTGAGACAGGCAGTGAGTGAAAGTGGAGACAATTACAGCAGTGGTCAGTTCGACAGCTCTGTCTTACCTTGGGGCAATGGAAGGAGGGGATGTTAACCCAGCTGAGGAGTACATTCGTTACATAAACAGGACATCGGAGCAGTCGGAGCATTCAGACACAAATGTAGATTCGTCTCTGTGGATGAATAAAAGTTCATGTGGGAAGTTTGCATGCAGATCTACTCATTGATGGTCATTGGTGATCCACCACCAAAAAAAGAAAGTGTTCAGGGATCAGCAGCAACAAATACAGTAGCAGACACTAGTATCTGTAGCACTGATCTTCTCGCACAAAGCAGCCAGCAATGCTTATGATATAAGTAGAAATTTTCTTGTCTGAGACGCTGCGGTTTCCACTCGAACACTATTTACAAATGCAGCTTTTTCTGTTTTTTTTTAGGAAAGTGTATGACTTTGTATAAGTCTTTGTGGAGGACATTTGATTATAAAGGTGGCAGAGGAGAAATCTCTGATGATAGGAAAAAGCTGTGGCCTGTTTGTGCTAATTACTTTGTCATTTTCTTCTCCATGGACTGGAAGGAAATGTTAAATTGTACTCATACTGCTTGATGGTCCCTGCATCAAGCTGTTTCATCCTCGCCAGACCCATTCAGACCCCTGTCGTCATAACCGGCTGCAATAAAGACAAGTAATAAAAGTCATTGTTCAGAGATGTATTTTTAGAAGTACAGAATGTCATGTTCTGTCAGTAAGTTTTTAGAAACATGACAATGCCAACATATTGTTGTATTTAGGTTACTTCGTATTTGTAACACCGCTTTCCATATTTTAATTGTTCAAGTTCATTTTTTGTCATCAGTTGGGTGAGAATTAACAATCAAGTTTTTCTATTACTTTTTAAGACAGTACCTTGAGATACAAGCTGCTACTCATAATATGAGTTATGGTACGAGCCGTCAATCTGTCCATATCGGAATTCTGATCAATTGCCTTATTTTTTAAACAGTTACTCATCAAAGATCAGTTACTCATGAAAGAATGGATAAGTTATAAGTCAAAATAATGTTTCAGTACAAATGCCTGAAAAATCATCTGATTACCTTGAGATATGACACTTTAGTTACACATAATCATATGACAGCAACAAACACCTTCACAACTCCTGGCTGGTCCATGGCCTAAGAAGTCAGCTTTAGTTACAATATAGACTCACGTTCAATTTATAGAACTTAAAAAAAAGTTTATTTTTCTGCCTGCTCCATTTTTATCCATCAGTGTCATCAGGTAATCAGCAACAAGGACCTGTAATCGAAGCAATGACCTCATTATCTCAAGATAATTTGATAATGAAGCTGCACTCTCAAGATAACAGGAGTTAAAGTCAGATGTTCATTCAGAGGACAGCACATTTACTGATTTATAATGTACTTTAGAGACAAGACAATAACTGTATAACACTCACTGGAATTTGCCTCCTCATATTGGTGCAGTTAAACCGTATTTACAAGAAAATAACCCATATTTTGTGAAATAAAAAGGCTTAATTCTTTCAGCCAATCCGTGGGCAGCACCTGGCAGACGGTGGCGGATCATGTGAGACATGAGAGACACACTGTTGTCGGACTCTTCCCCAACACGGTGTATCTCTTTATTGTCCGAGCGGTCAACTCCTACGGTCTCAGTGACCCCAGCCCGATCTCTGAACCCATCAGGACCCAGGGTGAGTGACTGAATCACAAAGTTTAAGCACTTCTGCATAATTTGATATAACTGCGTAGCGTTCATTTCAGGTCACAAGTTAAAGAAAGATAGAGATGCTGCAAGGCTTGTGCCACGTGGTTTGGAACAAGTAGCTTTTCATGTGCAGTCAGACTAATTTCATTCTCAGCGTGTTGCTTTTCAGCCCCAAGCAGAGCTGAATCCCATCTAAAGATTTTCTTAAGCAGCTGATTAATTTCTGATCAGCTGTGTTTCTGGCCTTGTCTGAATAATCTCTCCATGTTTGCAGATGGGAGTCCCGCAGAACATGGAGTGGACCACAGACAGGTGCAAAGGGAGTTGGGAGAGGTTTCCGTTTACCCACAGAAGCCTGTAGTTCTGTCTCCCACCAGCGCAAGGATTTCTTGGACGGTGAGTAGCATGTCTGATCTATGATCATTACCTTCACGCTCTTCCCCACTGTTATGTGACACATACAATTTAACTTGATGTGAAAACACAACTGGCTCTGCTTTTCATCACTGATGTTTTTTTCTTGTCTTGTGTTATTTTAGGTCACCCATCATTCTCAATATGTCCAGGGTTACCGAATATTTTACCGGACTATCGGCAACTCATGGCTGGTCCAAGATGTGGAGGCTACGTCCGAACACAGTGTCATTCTAACAGATCTGCACAGTATGACAGAGTATGAAATCAAGATACGGCCTTTCTTTAATGAGTTACAGGGACATGACAGCTTCATGGTGCTGCTGCGTACGCCGGAGGAGGGTAAGTTATGCCGATTGGTAACTTAGGCCTAGATTACAGTCTTAAATACCGTGGACATCAGTTGATCTTATTGTCATTAAAGGGACAGTAAAATCAAAAGGAACCTGGGTTATTATTTTAAGTACATAAATAAACGTTTTGGTAGCATTATTATTTTTTTATGATCAATGGGGACCTTAGACAAACAAAATATATATCATAAATTACAATGCGCTCCCTCACAGCAGAAGTGACGCAATCGTAGACGTTGGGGTGAGCGCTATTATATAAATATACAGCAAGCAACATCAGCAACACACTTATTTGTCATATCATGTTGTGCTGACCCTCTAAGAGTTTCAGTGGATTGTTTGAGCTGCTGAACTGTTTGTTCCTGTACGCTTTTGTAGTTCTTAGCTGTACTTCAGCTAGTCATGTCAGTTGTTTCCACTCACCGTTCTTTTCCTTCCTGCTGTACCGAGAAGACTCATTAGTCTGTGAGTGAATGCACATATTGTTTGAGTGACTTACTAGTTACAGTGTTCTGTTTTGGTTTACTGTGTGTATGTAATAGTTAATCGCGCTGCCAAATGCTAACGCGCTGGCCTGTCAATGGGATTTTCCATTTTATGTTACCATTTTTATGTTAGCGTTTCCGCCATTCGTTACTGTTGGACTGTGTGGAGTTCATAACAACTCTAGTTTATATTAATATGTCTTGTTTTTACAAATTACAAAGGATCAGGGTCTGACATGCTGTTTTTGTATTTTTTATTTCAGTTTCACAGATCTCAGAAAAATGACCTGTCTGTCACTTTTGATATTGTTTACTTTTTGCGAGTGCCATAATCGTGTGATAATCTGGTCATAAAAACATTTATGTAATACCTCCAGTACCTCCAGACATGAATTAATTATCCACTAAACCTTCGGAATTTTGAATGAATACTATGGGAAGTCTGAAAAAGATCTTACCTTTAAATCTCTCTCAAAATCATCCGTGGTGAAGTGCTCATGGCAGATTCTTGGATCTTTTGTCATTTTGACCCTGTTCATTCTTGCTTTCCATTGCTCTCCAGTCTTTCCAGAAGGTATTTTGAAGAAAGATAGATTCTTTTCTTTTTGTCTCTATCCTGTGGTGTTGGAACATCCATTCACCTCACAGGTTACCATGATTTTATCAGATGTATCGCCTCCATTGATTGTTTTGTGCTGTAATGGCTGCCCTGACGGAGCTGCTGTAGCGCAGATTTGAAGATTTAAGGTTACCTGACACCAGGGATGATGCCAGACATCTGGGATTTTTTTATTTTTTATTTTTTCATAACAATGAACAAAATATGTATTAATTTAAAATGAGTCCCTTTAAAGGAATACAGAGTTTCAGATTCCAGTGCAGAATTGGATGTAAGGATCGAGTCCTAAACCTATGAACACAATTCTGAGAGGTTGTGTGTGTTGGTTATTTATTAAATTTCAATCTATATTTGTAATTTGAGGTCATTTAAATGACATTACTACTCTAAATACGAATTTACTATTCCTTAAGACTTACCAGGAACAATAACATGACATAAAGACAACACACAAGTAAAATAAAATACAGGTGTACCTCGGCTTACGTCGTTTCAAGCTAATTTATTCCTGATTATATGTCACTTTTCAAAAAAATACACAGCGAAATAAATAAGTCATTTTAGTCAACTTTACATCTGTCTGCAACAAATATTGGAATCATAAAATCACTAGTAAACCGATAAAAGTACAAATTGTCGTGTTACTGTTCAATAAATAAGAATAAAAACATAATTATTTTAAAATATGTACATATGCAGCACTGTAGTGCTGTATACGTAGTGTAATGGAATTTACCTTTAGATTGCAGAAAGAAGAGGAAGAGGGAGTTATTGTAAGTTATTGTCAATCAGAGGCAGAGTTGTCATTGGAGAGATCGCCACCACTACCACTATTATCATAGCCTTTACTGTATCATCCCTAATAAATGGTAAAGTATCCAAGGGGATACAAAACCTGACACGCTGAGCTGCTCAAAGAGACACATACAAGAACAGGATGGGGTAGATGAATGTTGAAGATGTGTAAATGCAGGAGTGCTACTCAGCAGAGGTTGTGGCAAAAAGGAACTACAGCAGTCAAATATGGTGTTGAGCATTTGTTCCTATCTACAAATGTTTGTAAGTCAGATGTTTGTATCTTGAGAAATACCTGTAGTTACAACCAGTGGTAGGTGAGCACAGTCTGACCTGGGACAGAAATAATATGTCTCCATTGAAATGTGAAGAAAGAAATTCCAAGCCTTTACACTGCTGCAAATTTCATGCTATAGATTTTTTCTGTGTACATGATAATCAGTGTGTTAAAGAAGTTATTCATGAGCATCTGTGTGCTGACATGACATGTTAACACAGAGATTTTTGGGGTTTTTTGCCACCAGCAGCAGCGTTTCCCTTTTGCTGCTCCAGTATGAAATATTTTTAGTACTGAACTAATTTTTTGCCAGAGGCGTTGGTCTTCATAGCTAACTCTCTGCCAGAAGGGAAGGGATGCTAAAATAGTCTTAAAATTATATCACCGCAAACCTCTTCAGTTTGGATATTTTACTGTTATTCAGTAAATTATTGTGAGAAGACAGTTTTAAGGCATAAAGTATCTTTAAGCAGCTTTTAAAAAGCAGCAAAAATAAAAATAAAATAGTTTCTTGTACAGTTGAACTAAATTAAGTGATACTTGTGTATACAAAATAAATATATATTTAATTCCATCTAAACCATTATTTCAAGAACTTTCCTATTTTCCTGAAAGTTTCAATGAGTTAACATAATTTTCCTTCTTATCTCGGTCTCCAGTTTTAAGTGCTCCACCACAGGCGGTGTCAGTGGTTCAGCTCACCAACAGCTCCAGCATCAGCGTGTCCTGGGAGCCTCCGCCTCACAACGCTCAGAGCGGAATGATCCGGGAGTATAAGGTGAGACTGTGGCTGCCAGCAACCGACCACGACCGACGTCCACCCGATTCTACTTTTAAGACCTTGTGTAGTGACGTCACTGTCAACCTCAAAAGTAAAGTGATGTTTAATGTGTGCTGGTTCCACTTACATGCAGTCATTAGTTAGTGCTGCTTGAAGCTGTTATTTCAATACTAAAACACTGGTTCTACTGAACAATTAGTAACGACACATTTCTTCATATCTGTTGCCAGTAGATGTTTCGCTGCCACCGCCGCCTTAGAGACTCAATTTTGTCAGATTGTGGAACGCTATCTGTGTCTGTTTGCTCTCTGGAAAAAACATAAAAACAGACTTCTGATGATTTGTCTCAACAGCACTGATTACTAATCACTGACAAAACACAAAGAAGTAACTCAATTCTATTGTTTTAATTATTCTGTGCGTTTGTGTCTGTATGTCAAAAGTCGTGAGAAAATGGCTCAAGTTTGATCATGAAATTCCAAATCCTCATCAGAAGGCTCATCAGCCAGAGGCAATAATCAAAGTAACCCTCCTCAAACATTCCATTTGATATAAACTGCCCACACTGTTGAGCAAAATTAAATGTTTAATCAGCAGCAATGAATTAAAGAATACACTTCCATCACGATAAACTTCAATGAAAAGTTGAGTCATTGTACGTTATGGCAGAAAAGCATTAAGTAAAAAGAAATAAAAATGTAGTAGAACAAAATTAAATGTCATATTTTTTATTCCACTGCATTTATTTATAACGACTGCAGATAAAGACTTCAGACACAAAACAAACTATATGCTAATTTCATCAAATATGTTGAACTAAATTTTTCACTTACACAAAATTCAAGTTCTTCCCAAAAGTCTGTTTTGGATTAGGTCTGGGGGGTGCAATGGGTAGTGCTGTCACCTCACAGCAAGAAGGTTCCGCGTTTGATACCTTTCTGCGTGAAATCTGTATGTTCTCCCCATGTGTCCACAGGGTCTTTCTTGGTTCTTCGACCTACTCCCCTGTCCAAAAACATGCAATTTAGGTGAATCGATCACCCCAAATTGACTGTAGGTGTGAGTGTGTGTGTGAGTGGTTGTTTGTCCTTCATGTGGCCCCGCGATACACTGGCAAGGCATCTGGGGTGTACCCTGCCTCCCATCCTAACCAGCTGGGATGGGCTCCAGCAACTTCCGTGAAAAGCAGAAAAGTGGCTGAAGACAATGATATGTTGTCTCTCTTCAAGAAAATGGATGTATAGAATAGTTTAAACTCAAGACTTCACACTTAACCCGCTATAAGTGGAACAAGGGGTAGCCTTCACATCTAAATAAATCAGGTCTCTTTTAATACCAACTGCACTTCCTGCTCAGTTACCAAAGTAAGACACATACCAGCGTCATTAATGCTCCATGAGCTGAATTTATATATTTGTTTAATGTACTTTGGTGATTTCCAAGATGGTATCTGTTCACAAAATAATTGATTGCGCAAGTTTTTGAAGTTTTGAGCATTTAAAATTAGCCCCAAAAAGCCCAACAATGTATTCTGACTTGAAAATATGCATTTTCCTGTTAATGTTGTCATCCAGCTTTCCACATGACAAGTAAAACATTTTCCTAATGAAAATGTCAAATCATACGTGGTTATAATGAGTGGGGCGGCAGTGGCTCAGGGGTAGAGCGGGTTGTCCAATGTTCTAAGAGTGGCGGTTCAATTCCCACTCTCGCCCAAAAACACCTGGAGTCTGAGCTTACAGTGGGAGGTGTCACCTCACACCTATATATATATATATATATATATATATATATATATATATATATATATATATATATATACACACACACACACACAATATATACAGCTGTATATATATACTGTGTGTGTGTGTATATACATACATACATACATATATATATATATACACAGTATATCTTCTTTTCCTTTCGGCTTTTCCCTTCAGGGGTCGCCACAGCGAATCAATTGCCTCCATCTAGCCCTGTCCTTTGCATCCTCTTCTCTCACACCAACTACCTTCATGTCCTCTTTCACTACATCCATGAACCTCCTCTTTGGTCTTCCTCTAGGTCTCCTAGAGGAAGACCAAAACTCAGCATCAAAACTCAGCATCCTTCTGCCAATATATTCACTATCTCTCCTCTGGACATGTCCAAACCATCTCAGTCTGGCCTCTCTGACTTTATCTCCAAAACCTCTAACATGTGCTGTCCCTCTGATGTACTCATTCCTGATCCTATCCTTCCTGGTCACTCCCAGAGAGAACCTCAGCAGCTTCATCTCTGCTACCTCCAGCTCTGCCTCCTGTCTTTTCCTCAGTGACACTGTCTCTAGACCAAACAACATCGCTGGTCTCACCACAGTTTTGTACACCTTTCCTTTCATTTTAGCTGAAACTCTTGTATCACACATCACACCTGACACTTTCCTCCACCCGTTCCATCCTGCCTGTACACGCTTCTTCGCCTCTTTTCCACACTCTCCATTGCTCTGGACTGTTGACCCTAAGTACTTAAAATCCTCCACCTTCTTGATCTCTTTTCCCTGTAACCTCACTCTTCCACTTGGGTCCCTCTCATTCACACACATGTACTCTGTCTTACTGCAGCTAACCTTCATTCCTCTCCTTTCCAGGACAAACCTCCACCTCTCTAGCTTCTCCTCCACCTCTTCCCTACTCTCACTGCAGATCACAATGTCATCTGCAAACATCATAGTCCATGGAGATTCCTGTCTAACCTCTTCTGTCAGCCTGTCCATCACCATAGCGAACAAGAAGGGACTCAGAGCTGATCCCTGATGCAGTCCCACCTCCACCTTGAACTCCTCTGTCACACCTAGAGCACGCCTCACCACTGTCTGACAATCCTCATACATGTCCTGCACCGCTCTAACATACTTCTCTGGCACTCCAGACTTCTTCATACAATACCACAGTTCCTCTCTGGGCACCCTGTCATAAGCTTTCTCCAGATCTACAAAAACACAATGCAGGTCCCTCTGGCCTTCTCTGTACTTCTCTATCAACATCCTCAAAGCAAATACTGCATCTGTAGTACTCTTTCTTGGCATGAAACCATACTGCTGCTCACAAATGTTCACTTCTGCCCTTAGTCTAGCTTCCACTACTTTTTCCCATAGCTTCATTGTATGGCTCATCAGCTTTATTCCTCTGTAGTTGCCACAACTCTGCACATCTCCCTTGCTCTTAAAAATGGGCACCAGCACACTTCTCCTCCACTCCTCAGGCATCTTCTCACTATCTAAGATCCTGTTGAGCAACCCAGTCAGAAACTCTACTGCCACCTCTCCTAGACACTTCCAAACCTCTACAGGTATATCATCAGGACCGACTGCCTTTCCACTCTTCATCCTCTTCAATGCCCTCCTCACTTCATCCTGACTAATCTTTGCTACTTCCTGGTCCACAACAGTCACCTCTTCTAGTCTTTGTTCTCTCTCATTTTCCACGTTCATCAACTCTTCAAAGTACTCTTTCCATCTTCCCATCATACTACTGGCACCTGTCAATAGACTTCCATCCCTATCCTTAATCACCCTAACCTGCTGCACGTCCTTCCCATCTCTGTCTCTCTGTCTTGCCAGCCTGCATAGATCAGTCTCTCCCTTCTTACTATCCAACCTAGCATACAAGTCATCATAAGCTTCTTGTTTGGCCTTTGCTACCTCTACCGTCACCTTACGCTGCATCTCCCTGTACTCCTGTCTACTCTCCTCAGTCCTTTCAGTGTCCCACTTCTTCTTAGCTAACCTCTTTTTCTGTATACACTCCTGTACCTCCTCATTCCACCACCAAGTCTCCTTATCTACTTCCCTTCCAGATGACACACCAAATACTCTCCTACGTGTCTCCCTGATCACATTAGCTGTAGTTGTCCTGTCATCTGGAAGCACCTCCCGACCACCCAGAGCCCGTCTTAACTCCTTCCTAAAAGTCATGCAACACTCTTCCTTTTTTAGCTTCCACCATTTCGTCTTCTGCTCTGCCTTTGCCCTCTTCATCTTCCTCACCACCAGAGTCATCCTACACACCACTATGCTATTCTGTTTGGCTACACTCTCACCTACCACTACTTTACAGTCACTGATCTCCTTCAGGTTACACCGTCTACACAAGATGTAGCATACCTGTGTGCTCCTACCACCACTCTTATAGGTCACCCTATGTTCCTGCCTCTTCTGGAAGAAAGTATTCACTACAGCCATTTCCATCCTTTTTGCAAAGTCAACTACCATCTGTCCTTCTGCGTTCCTCTCCTGGATACCAAACCTGCCCATCACTTCCACATCACCTCTGTTACCTGCACCAACATGTCCATTGAAGTCTTCACCAATGACAACTCTCTCACTTCTAGGTATGCTCTGCATCACTTCATCAAAGTCCAACCAGAATTTCTCCTTCTCCTCCAGCTCACATCCTACCTGTGGAGCATACCCACTAACAACATTGTCACACCTTCTATTTCTAGCTTCAGATTCATCACTCTATCTGACACTCTTTTTACCTTCAGGACATTCTTAACAAACTCCTCCTTCAAGATAACTCCTACTCCATTTCTCCTCCCATCTACACCATGATACAACAACTTGAACCCTGCTCCTAAACTTCTAGCCTTGCTACCTTTCCATCTGGTCTCCTGGACACACAGTATGTCTACCATCCTCCTCTGCATCATGTCGACCAACTCTCTACCTTTTCCTGTCATAGTTCCAGCATTCAACGTCCCTACTCTTAGTCCTATACTCTTGACGCTCCTCTTCTCTTTCTTTGTGCGAACGCACTTTCCTCCTCTCCTTCTTCAACCAACAGTAATCCAATTTCCACCGGCGCCCTGTAGGTCAACAACGCCGATGGCGGTCGTTGTTAACCCGGGCCTCGACCGATCCGCTATGGAAGTCATAGGTTTGATTCGCATCTTTGATTTGGCAAAAGTTTTACGCCGGATGCCCTTCCTGACGCAACCCTCTGTATTTATCGGGGCTTGGCTCGTGCCCTCTTGCAGCTACATTCACAGTATATATATACTGAATACGTGCATGCATTTTATTAACAAAGCTACTAGAGTGTGCTGTATTAATTTCCCTTCGGGGATCATAAGAATATTAAAAAAAAATAGTCTAAGGTTTAGTTTATTTAATCTAGAATTACTGTGACAGATTTAATTTTAAAAAAAGTTATCAAGGATTCAATGATTATTTCCTGCATTAATCACAGTATTTGTATAAATATTTAATTATGATTATTTTATTATATTCATTATTATAAAGAATAAGAAAAAACCTTGACATATTTATTTGGCACTTTATTGTTGTATTAAAACTGTGGAAATAAAATGCGGACAGCAGTTTATGTACAGTATACAGAGTATTACTGTAGTGTATTGTTGCTCTTTTTACATAAAACAGTCTGAATAGTATATCTGTAATTTTTGTAACAGGTTGCATCCTGTCAGGATATATTCATGTCTTTATGAGTATCGTTCAACATGAAAACACTCGGCCCTGTGTCTTCTGTCGATCAGGTGTGGTGTTTGGACAGCAGCGCAGAGCCGGAGAGCCAGATAAACCGAACTGTGGATGGAGCGGTGCTGTCCATCCGGCTGACAGGCTTGCTGCCTGAAGTCCGCTACAGCCTTGTGGTTGCTGCTGTCACCAGCCTTGGTGTGGGCGCTCACAGTTCGCCTGTCAGCCTGCTTCTCAGTGAGTCACTTACTGTTACAGCCACTACAGACAGGGAGTCATGGAAAGCACAGCAGATGAAATCTGTGTGTGGAATGTTGATTAGGTGTGAATGACTTGACAATAGAGGCATCATCAACACTTGCCGCATGTGTTGAGTGTGAAAGCCACAAGTGAGTCAGGAATTCAAGTGCCGTGATAAAGTTTGTTCAATTTTTATTTTACATGCATCGCTTAACATACCAACAATAACATTTGGAGAATGGCTGGCAGTTTATAAATCTGTCATTTTAAACTAAAATGTCTTTCAAGCATTAGAGTCAATCTCATCTAGCTTTAGTTGTGAGGGAGTGGGCTTGATTGACTTTTTAACATTACCATATGCTGTATGTTCTTCCAATTACTACCAACACATCACCCACCATTCTTGAGAAATTTGAAAATTTTGATTTATTTTTTACCCTTGTGCTAATAGTGCTGTTGGACTTGTGACAGAAAATGTGTTAAAAATGTTTTGCATTTTATTAGAGTTATGTGCTATGAAATAGAACCAAATAGCTGCAGCACAGAAACCTGCGGTGAAAACATGCAAGTCATTTTACGCAAAGGGAGTGTGTGGGGGTTACGTTTCTAGCAGCTGATGTTGCATCCATCTGCCAACTAGTGGCAGTGTCCCGAGGCATGGCTCATATCAGATTTTGCTCGTATGTCGATAAAAAATATGAACTGAGCAAAGGCTTGTATCTCAAAAAACTATATGTTAAGCAGCTCGTATCTCGAGGTACTAGTGTACTTTGAATTGCTTTAATAACAATAATAATAATAATAATAATTAGAATAATAATAATCCTTAACAGTGAATGGATGTAATTGCTTCATTTCGAGATTCAAGTGCAACTAATCACAAAGAATGTAAGGCCAAGTGCTTTGATTTCACATTCAGAAACTCTAGGGAAATGATGATTTGAGTAAATTAAAGTTTTCTATATAACAGACCAGCTGTTAAAAGCTTCCCAGGACTAATGCTAAGCTGACAGTTTTCTGCCACACATAGAAATGAACCCTCTCCTCCATTACTTGACAATAAAGCAAATAAATATCTCATCCTAGGCCAAAATATTTATTATTTAAATCATACAGAATGACGTTTCGCTCTCCTCTTTGTCTTGAACGTTTGTTTCAGCTCCTCCACTGGACCAGACTTTAACGCCGGTGAAGAAAGGCAGTAACCTCAGCATATCAGAGCAGATCACAAGTGTCATCCAGCAGCCGGCTTTCATCGCAGGGCTGGGCGTAGCTGCATGGTTGGTGCTGATGGGCTTCAGCGGATGGCTGTACTGTCGACACCGCAGGAGGAAGCAGCTGGGACACTACACCACGTCTTTTGCGTACACACCAGCAGGCAAGTGGGAAGAAGGCGGACGTGTCTCCGGATATTTGGAATTGTGGCAGGTTTTCAGAGTCATACCTGGAAAATGTTATGTCATATTTTATCTCGAGCACATCGCTGATGTAAAACACATTTTATTAATATTGTTTTCATGAAAAGCAGAGTTTAAAAAAACAACGACCATTAGATTTTGTTTTCATAAAGCGACACTGACAAAGGTCTTTATAGACGGCTTCTGGCAGTGACAAATGTTCTCAATTTTAGTTCTTATTTTGGAAAGCAATGCTTTCTCTTTTTATGCATATTCATTTAATTAAAATGTATTCATTCCCATTGGGCAGTTTTCAAAACAGTGGAAAATGAACAGAGTGGAGATGCTTAGAAATCTTTACAGACAATAAACACCACATGCAGTTTATTTTAGATTATGCCCTTTAGCATCTGAACACACAGTCAACACTTAGTTAACTATGAGAGATTTATCCATGTTCATAAATACTCAATAGACCCAAAGCCTGAAGAAAAACATGAGATTTTATTCATAAATATTCTATATTACTGCCATACTAATGGATGAATCTGCTATTATGTTTAGATGCCCTGCTCTAGAAGGAGCAGTGGAAGACACAGATCCATCAGTTCATAAAAGACATATTTCACCATAGACATGTTGTCCGCCTCTTAAATGTAGGTCAACATATCTCTGAATGCATCAGTGAGAATTTAGTCATAACTGGGTGTGTTTTAAATTAAGATTCTTCCTTTTCCAGTTGGTTTTGCTCACAATGAAGGATCTGGAATCATCAATGGAGGGTAAATCTACAGATATATCTGATTCTAATGAATGTGTAATTAATAAAAAAATATTCTGATGAAATCTGAACTCTATTTACAGGCCTGGTTTATTAGGATCAAACATGGGCAACTACCCCTGGCTGGCCGACTCTTGGCCCACTCCGAACCTCACTCATACCAGCAAAGACTCTGTCAACTGCTGCGCAGGCAAACTGGACTCGGACAGATTTTACAACAGTAAATGCTCCGTCACTTGAAACGCTTGGTGAAATGCCTTCAACGGAACTTATGATTGGATATTTGTTTTTATCGTTTGCTGTTCAGCAGCGGGAATCATGAACTACCAGAACCAGACGGAGAAACGCAGCACGGCATCCAACGACAGTCCCATCTACAGCACCATCAACACGGCCGCTGAGGAAGACCTGCTGGCTTATTACGACACCTACTCCAGTACGTCGTACACCCAGGGTCCAGACCCCTACAGCAGCACCCCCATACTGTCAAACAATGGGCTTGCAGGTCTGGGGAGCTTGGACCAGTGGACCATCCAGTCTGGTCAGTCTGGGTCTGAATACGCAAAGCTCCAATATAGCAGGAAAAGCATCGGTGAGTATTTCCACATATTATAATGATTACAAAGATGATGTGCCCAACATTATCATTGTGTAACCTCAAAGAGCTAATCAAAGAGTTTTCAAGGAAATGGGTCACCACCACTATTTGGCGGATGGATACAGCATCGGCTGAGACTGGATCTCCTTGTATTCAGTAGTGTAAAGGCGTATCTCGTGTGTGCTCGTAACCTTTATATTTATTTTCAGACATTTTTTTTTTTTTACGTAACATATATAATTAATTATGCACAGGCAAAGTCTGCATGTCTATCGGTTAATGAAAAATATATTTTTTGTTTGTTGTTTGACTTAAGAGCTCAGTCATGGAACTAATTAAACTGGTACATTATCTCGAGATAGCACTGTATAATAATATACTGTAATCTAATATAAAATGATATAAAATAAAATAAAATAATATAATGTAATATAATAAAATATAATGTAATGTAATGTAATAGAGAAAGAAGAAGAAAGAATCATAATAAGAAAAGATTTTTCTCCAGTCAAATAAATTTCTAAAACAGAGAATGATAAAGAACAAAATCTCACTGTATGGTGGATTGTGACTTACATTATGTGGGATTACAATAACAATAATTGTGTTACATCGCACAATTTGCCTAGCAGTTATTGATGAAAACATTTTCTGACATTGTGTGAAATATCTCTGTCTCCGGTCTCATTTAAAGCACTTTGAATGGATTATTGTTGAATGCTGCCATACTGAGTACCTCAAACTAAAAACATGACTGAGTGTTGAGGTAACGTGTTCATTTGGTTTGGAATTGTGTTGATTTCCTGCTTGCGGAAAGAAAAAAATACAAACAGAAACAGATGGCCTTCAGACATATGTGAACTAGCGTTCATTAAATAATATACAACACAAAGGATATATCATCTAGGTTATAGTGAAACACAGTGACCACACCTTGTACACTAAATTTTGAAATGCTTTGTCGTAGATAAACTGGAAAAGCAGAAGTCACCCAAGTCGGCTCCTCTCACCTGGGTGGATGTTTTGTCCCTGCCTCTTCCTGCGAACAAGGAAAGACACAAAAAGACAAGCAAAGACGAGGAGGAGAAAAGGTGAGGGAAGAGGTTTTAATTAAAAAAAAAAATCAAGAATCTGGACTCCTCAAAAAAGAATACAGTTCATTTTCATGCAGGATGCTGCTCACTCAACCTTATTATCAGCGTCAAGGCGTCTGACTTCGCTTACATGACAGAAAGAGTTAAGCCGGTTGGATATCAAACCTTCCTCTAACTTTGTCAAGGTTGTCAAACAAAACTTAAGTGATGCTAGAAGTCTGGGGAGATTGTGCATCAACCACAGCAGAGTCTGCAGGCAGTGAGATGCGTTCTGGGGTTGAGCATCTCCTCTAACTGGCTCTGACAGATTAGTTGGCAGACATAACGGGATGGGATCGGAGGGCTTCTTTCACTGTGTCATCTCTTTTCTAATGACATTAGCAACCGTCTGACAGTTTGGATTAGTACTTTCCATTTTCAATGACATGTCCGTCATTAAATTAGCCCCTGTGGCTCTGAACTGACAAGAGAAATCATAGAGGTGATTCTCATTCTTTCTAACTCTATCTTGATTTTCTTATGGTTTAAATCACTTTATTTCTTTGGTAGTTCTTATGTTTTCTTACAACCATATACTGTATACATATATACACATTTTTACACAGTCATTTACCTACAGACTATGCATTTCATGCTAAAGAATGCTCCTGCTAACGTGCTAAAATAAGATACTGACCGAAGTCAGCATCAGCATTTGCCTCAAAGCTGTGCTGTACTGCCTCTCCGAGACCTGCTCCTCTTTTCCTGACTTTTATAGTAGTTTTCATGTGTTTAATATAGTTGCAATCTCATGCTGCCATGTGCTCATCATGTGTCCTCCAGCACTGAAGAGGACGATGAGGACTGGTGTCCTCCTCTGCCTGCCAGAACCTACCTGATAGACACTTCCAGGGAAGAGCTCTCCAGCTCGCCCTCCAAAGCTGAAGACCCGTCCTTTACAGCAACACCGACGTCTTCCTCCCTGAAAGACGCTCACAAACCGAGCGACAGTCCGCGACTGCATCACTTTGACCTCTTGGCTCGTCAGCAGTCAGGCTCCCAAGCCTCCCAGTCTAACCCAGACTTGTTTACCAACACCAAGGGCCACGAAGCTGGCGAGATTTACAACACCCACCATTGGGCGGACGATTTCAAGGGGGAAGGCCTCGGCAAAGGTCAGTATAAATTAATTTTCATGGATATCTGAAGTGACTCCTCAAGAGGCAGCACATAAACCAAACAGCGTCATGTGAAATTTGAGTTTGTGGTATTACCTAACAGAGATTATTTGTGCATTGAAATCACATCACATTTATTCAAAGTGTAGCTTCGTGTTCTTTTAGTTTCCTCCAAGGCTCCTCAGGATAATGTCAGTGTACTTTATTATCAGGACAACCTCCAGCTGCCACTGTAGAGTCCATCCCCACAGGCCAGCAGCACAGATCCAGGAGTAAAAAGAGGACACCAAAGGACGGGCCGCTCAGGAGAGAGCTACACAACCAAGCAGGTACCATACGTGATGTGTAACACATTGAATGACAGGACTCTTAGGGCTTGGGAGTAGAGTATTTTATTTTGACTTAAATATTGTAACAAACATGGCTGGATCACCCTGGAGTTTTAGACACACAATTGTGATCATTTTAATCCCCTATGGCCTCATCATCTGGTTTATTCCACTTTAATATTCAGATTATTCAACTTGCACCCAAATACATGAAACACTAATGATGCTTCCATCAGCGACAGCTGTACTGTGGGTAAAGGTGTTTTGTGCTAATGAACAAACTTGTGCATGATAACAAGCTAATTAAAATAATAAAAGTTACACCTGCTGAATATCAACATGCTATCTACTGTATGAGGCATGACTATAAGGTATTTACAACACAAATTCACAAGCACACTAGTACCTCAAGATGTTTCTTTTCATACTTAATCATTATTTACGTAACTTATATCAAATTAATTATGCACAGGTGGAGTATGAATGTCTATTGGTTCATGAAGCGTGTTTTATTAGGTAATTTAGGGTTTTTTTACATGATTGGAATGGTTTAAGATGATTTCAGTTTTTTTATGGGGGAAATATTTGACTGACAAGTTGTTTGACTTACGAGCTCAGTCACGCAATGGAATAAACTCCTACCTCGAGGTACTACTGTACACAGCTTCAAGTATAACTCTTAAATTTTGAAGATGAAAAGCTAAAGCTAAATAAAGTTAAAGTTAAAGGTTTTGCGGGACATACCCATATAGGACCAGTAATATCCCTCAGTATTCGCTGGTTGCCTGGTAGCTGGTCATGGCTTAGAGGGAGTCTTTCACATTAATCCCTTATAAAACAGCCAGATGTTGACTTTTGGATTAAAAAATAAGATGTGAGTTTGAAATGACTGGGGTTTGTTCATTTTGGATGAGTTAGACCAGATGTGTCTCTTTTCTTACTGTCTTTATATTAAATTAAAGCTGGAAATATACCAGATTTATACAAATGAACCAAAACACCATGAGTCTCCAAATAGAATCTCAAAACTATTCCTGTAAATCATAAAGGTTAGTAGTTTTTCTATTCACCATTCATCATCATCATCATGTGCAGAGCTCCCCCCGCCACCAGCTGCTCCCCCCACAGAAGACTCCCTGCAGCTCTTCACGGATGTTTTGAGCCACAATCGAGCAGACAGTGACAGAAAGGAGGGGAGTGATTCACTGGTCCTCCAAAAGAGGGGAGAACATTTCTCACCCCAGAGGAGAGGACCAACAAAGTGGTCATCACAGGGTAAATATGTGATCCCCACCTCTGTGACATCATTCTGCCAACAGTAGACGATAAAAGATGTTCGGTGGATGCCATTTTCCCCAACAGCTGGAACCTCAGTAGATGTGTATTAATATTACTGTACTGTAATGCTTCATATAAATCCGTCTCAGCTTATCTAATAGTAGTAACTCCCATAGCAAGGGGTCTTTGTTCATTTTTCTCCACAACTTATAGGGTTTAGCTGATATAAGTACAGCTGTAACTCTGAGTGAGTCGTTTGTTGTCTACAGATGAGAATGTAATCCCATACGGACAGTCCAGCTTCCTGCCCCAGACCCAGATGTCAGGCTACGCTTCTTTGGGTGGAGGAGTCTTTTCACGACCGTTGCCTCGGAGGAGGGATGAGGTACGTCTGACGTTTAAACCACACTGGGAACCAGTGAACGAGGGGGGAAGCTAGCCTTTACAGGTCTTTCACAGACGAAGATATAGCATGGGGTACCTTAAAAAAGTTTGCACTTGTTTCCAAGTTTTTTCACTCAAACAACATGATGACTGCACGTATACACACATAAATAATGATGATGTTCTAAATAATATTAGAAGAAATTGATCAAAACAACCATAACTTGTTTTTTAAAAGTGAAACCACTTCCTGTGAGCTTCAAACGTGACAGTGACTGAACTTGTGAGTCAAACAACATTTCCACATTTAAAATAACCAAATCATTTTAATCCATTCTAGCCACTGTGCTACCCACTGCACCACCTTCCTTTTTTTAATCATAACAATTTATTATAAAGTTCGAAATAGTTGTTGTTGAAGAAAAAGTGAGTAATTACACTTCTTAAAGAAAAGGAAAACAAAAAACTTCTCTATCAGTGTCAGATCACAGATAATCAGTGTGTGTGAAGCTGTTGGCCATGTGCCGGCCTCTATGTTCACGTACGTAAGATGTTTAAACAACTCTCTGTTTGTTTCCTTCCAGAGCCTCATGTAAACACATGCAGATGACGTGACGTGACTTCCTCTTGTTTCCTGTCTAATATCTTGTCTTCATGACGTCTCAATCTGCTGCCACAGTCTTGTAGGAACAACAGAAGACTAAAGGGACACGATGAGAACCAGCCATCTGCCAAACTCAATGATTTTATTTTTTGTCATTTGCTGCACCCTTTCCTCAGTGTATATAGACACCTTTTAATTTTCTAAAGATGTGATCAGATACTACAAATTAATTTAAAAATTGCTGTATTTTTAGGCAATGGAAAAAATGTATATCTACTGAATTGATGAATGTATCTTCTGTTTACTCCTGACTGTGAAACCATGATGATGTGTGTGCTTTACGTAAAACTGGAGGTGAAACCAAGCAGAAGATATGTTAATGAACCATCATCGATGTGTGTGAGTGCTGTCAGTACACGTGTCATCGTTCTATCTCTCATCTGTGTGTGGCTGCGTACTGTGGTGTCCCTGTAGATCACCAGTGTGTTCAAGATTTTTAAAATGACCAATAAAACATTTGGTACAAGAACTTTCCTGTCCGCATGTGAATTTCATCTGACTATAACACACACACACACACACACACACACACACTCACACATGATCTATGAAGACCTGAAGGTGTCATGGAGGAAAAAATGATTAGCGCATACATTTTTATTCATTAGTTAGACATGTGAGCAGACCAGGACTACTAGAGCATAGCAAACACCTTCACCACTGACCGATCACTAACCAATCACTAACTAGTATCCATATGTGCTAAAGAAAACAATCTTTATAGTGTAGGAAAATATTAGAAGATCATCATTTTTATTGTAGCACACTATGGTGTTGTCAAAGCACATTAGTTCCTCCAAATACTTATTTCAGTTTCCTGGATCGATGTCGTAAAGAAGATCAGGGGGTGTCCAAACCCGCATATCATCCTTTAATGGTGAATGGCAAAGAATGAGATCTGGTTCCATATTTAACCAACTGTTCCTTGGCTCAAGACCCTAAACCTACACAATGTTTGATCTTGTGAATACTGTATCTTGTACCTAACAAACCAAAAATGAGAAAGTTGGTGATCAGGAACTTCTCCAGCTTTTGTGTCATCCATGATATTACCGTTTCTGTTAGCAGATTAGATGGACCTCAAATAGTTGAGATCAATATCAAATGTGAATTAAACCAATGTGATCCTTCTTGCGTAGTCCGATGAGAACTCTCTAATCAGGATTACTGCCTGAAGATAAAAAAGATAATCAAGCACATTAATGAATAATTCAAGATTAAATCACTCAAATGATAAAATCATGGGCACAAATTCTTAATGATTTAGCAATAAATGATTTTTCTCTCCAAGACATTTCCCCTCCACAGATGGAAACCTGTGAATCATTTCCCATCGCTTCTGCTCTATTTTATGTTTTCAACTAGTATACAACCTTGTGTTTAGAACTAATAATATGTATTCTAATATTTGTGCGATGGCATGCTTAGCATTTAGCACAGAGCACAATTAGCCTGTGTAGGATGCAACATTTGGCCTCATAGAGATGTCACCAGGACTTCTTTTAACATGTGATCGGCGATGTTTGATGATGGGTGTTTTCTGGATAATTCAGTACAACTCTGCAGAATCTTAAATGTTTCTATCAGAGCCAAACATCACTGAGCTCTGAAAGTATCCTGCTTTTATCTCACGTTGCCAGTAAAATGACTTTGGCTGATTCAAGATATTGTGTAGATGTGAATGAAGTGTTGTGAAAAGGTAACTCCATCTCACTGAACAATTCCTGAAATGTGTTAGTGATGGGATGTAAAAAGGCTTCCTTCATGTCTGCACCTTCATCTGCCTCTTGTGTTCAGATCTCTTTTAGTGTCCCAGAATATTTTGGCAGCGGCTGTCTCATGATGTGGAAAATGAGTTGGCCGTTGGCAAATAATCACTTAGTCCCACCAGGCTGGGAGGATAATGGTAATCCGATGCAATTTGAAGGGTTTATGCAATTTAGAGGGGTTCTACAAATTTATGCTTCCAGGCCTAGAGAATGGATTAGGGTCTCTGTTTACTCTCCCCCCTCCCTCACAAACGGCTCTGCTCCACTGGCCACAGTGTGGTACTGAGGCCATTTCAAGTGTGTCCATTAAAGCTGGCCCAGACGGACGATTTATCTTTTTTCTGTAATTTCAGTCGTTTACTTACAACCAAAGATCTCCTTCAGACACTTTTTAAAACATAAATAAAGTTCTGAGTAAATAATGTATGACATACTTCTACCCCAAAACAGTTAATTACAAGCAAGAATGACATTTTAAATCCAGAAAATAAATGCATGCAAATATTTCTTTTCTTGTTTAACATTTAAGGTTTAAAGTGTTGAGGCAGCATCTCCTGTTTCACCGAGCAGTCCATTCCCAGCATACAACTCCTCACATAAAACTACTAATACGTTGATTTAATGTGTAGTATTTTTGCACAGTGTGTCGTTTCAGCTTCAACATGTACAATAGCCACACAACTTCAAGGCCAATAATATTGAATGAATAATAATGATTTAATTGAGGGATGGGATTTATTTTGTCAGAAAAGGATGGGCCACTGAAATGACCTAAAATGATAAAGAGTCTATTCAACCACGTTTCTGAAGATTAGGTAAATGTTGATGATTGTATAGTTTGTGAACTTAATCTGTAAGCACATAGAATTTGATATTGATCAAGCCCAAACATTTCAGTTCTCCAACTTTAAATTAATTCAGTTTTTCTTTTGTAAAAGTTGTGAATTTAGTTGTTTTTGCTACAAACTATTAGCATAGCAAGCCTTAGCAATCCATTCTCTAACATGAACAACCTCCTGCAAGCAGTTTACAATTTACTACAGTTTACAGCCTTTTTTTTACATAGTCCAATGTATAATTTCTAGAGAAAGTTGTTTTATCCAAGATTATAAAGACCTAATATGAGAGAGCCTTTATCCTGCAACAGCTGAATGTAAAACAACCTTATACTGTAGTGTCAAATTGCAGCATCAACATGTCAAACAATGGAGACCAAACATTCAAGTGAAGCGAAACATTCAAGTGAAAAAAGTGAGAAAATCATTTAGATAGTAGTGACTTTCAACCTGGGTATGCATTGGGAACCTTTGGGATTGACACAAGGAAAAACGTTGGATTAAAGCAACTAAAATACAGATTAAATTATGAGTTGATAACATAAACTTATGTAGAGGAGGAATGTCAGCAGTACAACCAACTATTACAGTCATAATCAAACAACAAGCCACAGCTCTTGCAATTATGATAAGAAAAATCAACATGAAAAGTGAACCAAAGATATAACATCAGAATAGTAAAAGACATCTAGATGAAGGATTTACAGATACGGAATTGATCAATACTGAATAAACCCAATAATTTTTATCTGAGGCTCCAGTGCCAGCAGGGCTAGGCTTATTCTGCTAAAATATCTTTAAGTAAGATGTTGTTTACCTGCTGGATATATGGTGCTCATCTGTATCTCATCCCGTAAAGGGATCAATAAACCCATCAGGAGCTGCTGGTGTCATCATCCTGTTAAAATCATCAGGACAATGTTGGATGTAAATCCTCTCTGGGACAGAAAGCTATTAAGTATTAAAGGAATAACTGAAAAAAAAATAAAAATAAAATAAAAATAATTCAATATAGCCCCTGATATATTTTAATCAAGTTGGAGCATTATTCATCATTCTTTCACAATTAATAAGATATGATAAGATTGATTATATAATGAGGCAATGAGAAGTATTAGGTGTTTGAGCTGTTAAAAATATTAATAATAAATAGGTTCATAGAACATGTTCACATACAAGAAAATGCAGTTTTTGGTTCAGGATTTGCTGCGAGAATAAACGGCTCCTCCTAGTGGTCAACACTGAAAACTGCAAGGTAATGACCACAGGTCGTTGGACCATTTAAAACCGAACGCTTCTGCTCTTTTAAAAGTAAATTACCAGAAGATCCACAGACATTTATAAATACAGAGTTTCTCTATATATGGGGCGACAATATGTAATATATTGTCCCTCTCATGCTTTTATTTTTACTATTCAAGCATCATCTGAGTACATAAAGAGGGGTCTGCATCAATTCAGGTGATGATGCCACAGCATTTTTTTCAATTACTATAGAAAAAAAAGACAAAAATGACACTGCAGTATTCAATTATCTCACAAAGTCACGACTTAAAGTCAAGAACTGTGCCCTTTGAAACATGTTTGAAGACTGTTTAATTATATTGTAAATATAAAAGACATCTGTATACTGTGTAATCATGTCATACTGATACATCATTAAGCTGATTCTAACAGATGCAGTTATGCAAGAGGCTGAATTCAATTGAATTGAATTGAATTCTGCAGTCAGTGATCTCACTGGCTACTTTTGAGCTGATGATAAAGATTTATAAAATAAAATCAAATATATATATTAATATACATTGTAAAGCAGATCAAGAATAATATTGATGACAGTTCAACCTTGATTAAATTATTTTACATACGTATCTCATTTTCATATACAGCATCCTCCATAATCAAAAGAGCAAAGGAACACTAAATATATCCCCTGAACTCCTATAAGATGGTGCAATCACTCTTATTCTAGCTACATATCCCAAGCTGTAGAATTCAACATATCTTTGAACTGTCAGCCTGCTGCAGATACTCTGCTGTATCAGGTTAAATGTTCATCTTGAACTTAAACTGTCAGTTGTGTTATACTCTCGGATGAGAAGGGTTTCATGTATGAACCGATCAGTTCCTCTGGACTCTGTTGTTTGCCAGTTAAAGGTCGGGAACTACAAAAAAAATAGACTTAATGTACAGGTCACTGGTTTACCTTTGTTTACCTTTGAACCATTTATTCCTTATTCCAGACAAAAACTGACCTGATTTGATATAAAGGAACTAAAGTAAAGCAAATTACTAACTAATTAAAGTATGAACTAAAGCAAATTGCTATAAACATGCTGCAAATTTTTTAACTTAAGTAAATTGCTCAAAAAAGTGAAAACGCATTGCAAGGGCAAATATGACCCTGTATTTACTGACATGTTTCTTTTTGCATCAGAATGACTGAAAGAGAAAGTCACTTAAAACACATCAGAGTCAGAACTCAAAAGTGTCTGAGCTTTTTCAATTTTTTCACTGCTTAAAATTATTTGTGTTGAACGATCGTTTCCAGCAACAGCTATGGGTTATCCTATTGTCAGCCATGAGTCGACTGCATGTGGTTGTGTAGCGTTTTGAATGAAAAGCTCCGTGTCATCGGTATTACTGAGATGTGTGCAGCGCTTTAACAGATTTGTATTTTCAGCAGATTCCCTAAAACACAAAACTCATCCTCTGTGATTGGTTGTGGCTCTGCGTGCCCCATTGTTCCATCAACTCGTTTGTTCGCTTGGTTTCCTACACACAAACAAAACTTTCCTGCCACCCTGAGCAATATTGGGCTCCTCTGTGCTTTGGCAACCCAAAAAATTGGAATCTCAGACTTATTCTGCACAAAAAAGGACAAGGTAGGACAAAATGTCAAAGAGAAATGTTGAAAATAATGTGTATGACTGTGTGATACTTTTAATTAAAAAATGTTTCTGTATAGGCTTAATGTTTTTCCTCAACATAAATATTCCTGTAAGCACTTTTACAATCGACAAACGTCACTTTTTACAAAGGGCAAAATGGAATCAATTTGAAAGATATTCTCATTGTGTTTTGTATATTTGGTGCACATGGAAACCTGGTGCTCTTGATAACAGATTCTACATAAGGTATTTAAAATGACTGACAGAATAATGTGCATTCTTTAAAGATGGAACCACTTGTCAGTCTGGCTATGTTAAGTCAGTGACTTGTCAGACTGAGCCCGTTGCTTGTCCAGCTGGTAGTTTTCTTCTCAGTGTTGTTGTCTAATGAGTGATGTTTCTATAATCAGATCTGTCTTAACAGACCTGCTGAACGCCTTTAGCTATTGTTTTATTCATACCCAGAGAGCTCCATAACAGAATGTTCCTGCTGTAATTGATACAGCGGAGGCCAGATGTGGTGAGGCCCTGTTCTCAATCTGTCCATCAGTGTTTTTGGCAGGATGTACAGCTTCATGGGAGGAGGGTTATTCTGCGCTGGAGTTGGAAACATACTTCTCATTGTGTCCACGGCAACTGACTACTGGATGCAGTACCGCCATTCCAGCAACTACATGCATCAGGGTCTGTGGCGATACTGTGTGCCTGGGAAATGCATGACACACACAGATAGCATTGGTAAGGCTTGGTGTGTTTTTTTCATTCATTTATTTATTCATTCATTCATTCATTTTGCTCTGGAGGGTTCTGTTGAGTTTCTCTGTTTGCTGATGTGATAAAGCGCTATATAAATAAAGGTTGATTGATTGATTCATTCATTAATTTATTCATCCACTCATTCATTCATTCACTTCCTGTGCTTGCTCATTCACATTTCTTTGTCTTCTGGCAACTTCAATACTGGGGTTACTTCCCTTTGGGGCATTGCTGGGGTAAATATGGCTGGTATTGAAGTGAAGATGGTAATTACGTATTTGCCATGTCTCTTTGAGGAAGAAATATTTAAATATTAAGCCTAGAAGTGTACAAATGTTTCTGTGACACAGAGGTGTAGATGCAGCAGCCACTTCAAATAAAAACACCATTTCAGTTCTTTATACAAAAGATTAATAAATTAATTAATATGAGTTCAATCATTTTAAAGCAACTGCAAGCTGAAAAAAGGCAGGAAAAATCATGAAAATGAACCTGTCTAAACTCTACATCACATGGTTTGGGTGTTTATTGACTGGATTTCAAGCTTTCCTTGCCTTCTTCCCCCACAGCATACTGGGATGCCACCAGAGCCTTCATGATTCTTTCCCTGCTTGCTTGCTTCATCGGCATTGTGATTGGCATCATGGCCTTCATCCACTACTCCTCGTTTGATGGGTTTGACAAGACTTTTGCAGCCGGTATCCTCTTCTTCATCTCCTGTAAGCCCTTCAGCTCTAAAGACATGACGACCTCCCTGTCGTGACAAAGACCTCATTCACTAAAAGAAATGTTTCCATCCCTGATGTAGGCTTCTTTGTGTTGCTGGCCATGGCGGTCTACACAGGAGTGACAGTCAACTACTACGGTAAACGCTATGGCAGCTGGCGATTCTCCTGGTCCTATATAATGGGCTGGGTGGCAGTGGTGCTCACATTCTTCTCAGGTAACCCTTCCTACCACATTAAAGAATGAAGACTCAAGGCTGTGCCTCATTCACATGCTCATAATGTGATGATTCTCTTCTAGGTATCTTCTACATGTGTGCCTACCGGATGCATGAATGCCCTAGAAACTCTAACTCACGCTGACCCACTAAAGACATCTACACACAATTACCCATGATATATGGTCAAGAGGAAGCAGTAACCACTTCTGTGAACCATCCAACTAATGCCTATTAACATAAATATTAATGAATGAGAAAAATAAATGAGGAAAAATATTGTCTGTATTGTCTCTCATTACAAAACATAGAGGAAGAGGTGCCTAATGCTGTCAGTGTCCCTGATGAGAAATGACACACCTTGCACTGGGATTACAGATTGATGGTCAGGTTAAGAGCAGGGATGTGTTTTGTTTTTACTAGAAGGAAAAGTCTGAACAGAACTAAACCAAGTTGGGTAGGTGTTCCTAAAGTCTTTGCTGGTGCTACTAACTTCTAAATTTGGGAGCACCAGTGCTACCAAGAAAAAAAGTTAATTTCGAGCCCTGCCGTAGGCGCAGATTGGCAGCCACGCCTCTGTCAGTCTGCCCCAGGGCAGCTGTGGATACATACGTGGTTTACCATCACCTAGTAATGAGGAGTGAATGAATAATGGATCCAATGTAAAGCGTTTTTGGGTGTCTACAAAAGCGCTATATAAATCTAATCTATTATTATTATTATTATTATTATTATTATTATTATTTCTCGCTGCCAAGCGCGAGAAAAGGCAAGAAAAGTCAAGAGAAAACGTGACGGTAATGTGCTTTTTAGTTTACTGTATTCAATAATTTTTCACTTAATTTGCGTTCCATTGCCTACAATGGGAGTTACGGTACCGTAAACTTCTGTCAAAAAGAAGTAACTCGTACCTTAGGCTAACCTGATTACGTGGATGTTTTTTTTCTTTCTTACTTTCTCATGTTTGCTTCTTTCTTTTACACTTCTTTGATATGTTTCATTACTATACAATTTGATTATAAATGACATCATGAAATAACATATTATGTTGGAAAAAAAGGTAGTTTTCTAGCGTCTTGGAACGGATTAAGACCATTTACATTATTTGTAATAGGCAAAATGTATTTGGAATTCGAACAAATCGGTATTTGAACAGCCTTCTGGAAAGAATTGTGGTCGGAATCCGAGGTTTGCCTGTATTTCATACTTAACTAAGACCAGTAGCCTGTTAATGGCATGGACCCCCTCCCTGATCTCCCAACAGGATGTATAACAAATACATCCGTTCACAACACATCCTCCATCATTATGATGAGGCTCGAAGAATTGTGTTTCAGATGTCATGAAGATTTTTTTTATTTTATTTTGTATACTGATTATAATCCCCGCAGGGAAATTAGTAACACACTCTAGTTAGTTCAAATCAAATCATGCATACAGTATATATGTGTGTACAGGCCCTGAACACAAACACACACATGGGGCCTGTATGCATGCAGAGGAGGTAGAGTGGCAGGCAGCTCCTTTATTGGTGCCTTGCTCAAGGGCGCCTCGGCAGTGCTCTGGAGGTGAGCTGATACCTCCCACTGTCAGCTCACCTGTGGGTGATCTTTTTTTGGGCGGGAACGGGAATCGAACCGCCAATCTGTGAAAGATTGGACGACCCGCTCTACCACGCGCTCTACCACTGAGCCACTGCCGCCCCAACGTGATGACCAACGTGAAGACACCTACGATCATCATGGGCAGTATTTGTATAAAACTTGTTAAAGGGTCTTATTGTGCCGGTCCCAATCTTGGATAAATACAGAGGGTTGTGTCAGGAAGGGCAGTGTAGGTGCTGTTCACCTACACTGTGCCGGTGGACTACTGTTGGTCGAAGAAGGAGAGGAGGAAAGTGTGTTCATAGGAAGAGAGAGAAGAGGAATGCCAAGACTATAGGACTGAGAGGTAGAGGTAAGACCGGGCCGAATAAATCCAGCCCGACCCGAACCGAGCCAGACGGTATTAAAGCCCGACCCGACCTGACCCGAACGTAATTATTGACATTCTGAGCCTGACCTGGCCCTAATTTCAGGCTTGGATTCGGGCTTACGGTCTTACCTCTACTTTCAGTGCGTATACGATCGGAAAGTTAAAGTGACAGGAGAAAATACAGCTGATGCATGGAGGGAACTGAGCAGGTACTGTAGATGGATGTTTCTCATACAGCGGCTTCTATGTTTTACCTAAATTATTTATTTTATAAGGGTATTCCTTAGTTTAATACCCATAGATTGTTTGAGATACATAAAATATAAATATATATTTATTTAAAAAGTTCGGGCAGGGTCGGGCTTGGATCTTAAGATCTTAAGCCCAACCCGACTCCAAAAAAAATCCAGCCCAACCCGACCCGAGCCCGACGGTATTGAAGCCCGACCCGACCCGACCCGAAAGTATTTGTTGACTTTTTGAGCCCGACCTGACCTGAATGTCGGGTTCGGGTGTAAGATCTTACCTCTACTGAGAGTAGGGACGTTGAATGTTGGAACTATGACAGGAAAAGGTAGAGAGTTGGTTGACATGATGCAGCGGAGGAAGGTAGACATACTGTGTGTCCAGAGGCCTGTACCATAAAGCTTGATTAACCTAGCCGGGCTTCCTCTTACTTATCTGGCTTCACTTACCGAGATATCCGCCCTCCGGATTTTCAGTACCATAAAGCTGGCTATCACCTCACTAATTCAATTCAGGCTTGTCCACTCTAGATCTGTGCGCGCTCACATAAAAAAGACGGAGGTTGCTGCATGCGACCAATGACAAACATGCAACAAACCAGCCCAAGCCGCATGTTTCACAACGGAGGAGCAAAAAATAATAATTAATAAATACGAGCAATACAAATCAATAATCCAGGCAAAAAGCAACACAGTTGCAGCTGCCAAACGGCGCAAGGATTGCCGCAAAAAATCGCCGACTGTGTCAATGCGGAAGTTAGTGCCATTATATTACTTCCCCACTATGACTGCACTTGTATATCTGACTACAGTAACATTTGTGTGTTCCATAAATGTATGTGTGTACGACATTTTTCGTTATGGCATGTGATTGTAGCCCTTGCGACTTTATGAATAGCTCTACATACTGTGTTCTTCCCGAGGTTTTCGGCATCGCCAACAGAATACATAAAAGTACTTATGAATGAATGAATCAATGTAGCCGCAAGAGGGCACAAGCCAGTGTCTTATTGTGCCGGTCCCAAGCCCGGATAAATACAGAGGGTTGCGTCAGGAAGGGCATCCGGCGTAAAACTTTTGCCAAATCAAAGATGCGAATCAAACATATGACTTCCATACCGGATCGGTCGAGGCCCGGGTTAACAACGACCGCCATCGGCGCTGTTGACCTACAGGGCGCCGGTGGAAATTGGATTACTGTTGGTCGAAGAAGGAGAGGAGGAAAGTGCGTTCGCACGAAGAAAGAGAAGAGGAGCGCCAAGAGTATAGGACTAAGAGTAGGGACGTTGAATGTTGGAACTATGACAGGAAAAGGTAGAGAGTTGGTCGACATGATGCAGAGGAGGAAGGTAGACATACTGTGTGTCCAGGAGACCAGGTGGAAAGGTAGCAAGGCTAGAAGTTTAGGAGCGGGGTTCAAGTTGTTCTATCATGGTGTAGATAGAAAGAGAAATGGAGTAGGGGTTATCTTGAAGGAGGAGTTTGTTAGGAATGTCCTGGAGGTAAAAAGAGTGTCGGATAGAGTGATGAGTCTGAAGCTAGAAATAGAAGGTGTGATGTTCAATGTTGTTAGTGGGTATGCTCCACAGGTAGGATGTGAGCTGGAGGAGAAGGAGAAATTCTGGTTGGACTTTGATGAAGTGATGCAGAGCATACCTAGAAGTGAGAGAGTTGTCATCGGTGCAGACTTCAATGGACATGTTGGTGCAGGTAACAGAGGTGATGAGGAAGTGATGGGCAGGTTTGGTATCCAGGAGAGGAATGCAGAAGGACAGATGGTAGTTGACTTTGCAAAAAGGATGGAAATGGCTGTAGTGAATACTTTCTTCCAGAAGAGGCAGGAACATAGGGTGACCTATAAGAGTGGTGGTAGGAGCACACAGGTAGACTACATCTTGTGTAGACGATGTAACCTGAAGGAGATCAGTGACTGCAAAGTAGTGGTAGGCGAGAGTGTAGCCAAACAGCATAGGATGGTCGTGTGTAGGATGACTCTGGTGGTGAGGAAGATGAAGAGGACAAAGACAGAGCAGAAGACAAAATGGTGGAAGCTAAAAAAGGAAGAGTGTTGCATGACCTTTAGGAAGGAGTTAAGACAGGCTCTGGGTGGTCAGGAGGTGCTTCCAGATGACTGGACAACTACAGCTAATGTGATCAGGGAGACAGGTAGGAGAGTATTTGGTGTGTCATCTGGAAGGAAAGTAGATAAGGAGACTTGGTGGTGGAATGAGGAGGTACAGGAGTGTATACAAAGAAAGAGGTTAGCTAAGAAGAAGTGGGACACTGAGAGGACTGAGGAGAGTAGACAGGAGTACAGGGAGATGCAGCGTAAGGTGAAGGTAGAGGTAGCAAAGGCCAAACAAGAAGCTTATGATGACTTGTATGCTAGGTTGGACAGTAAGGAGGGAGAGACTGATCTATACAGGCTGGCAAGACAGAGAGATAGAGATGGGAAGGACGTGCAGCAGGTTAGGGTGATTAAGGATAGGGATGGAAGTCTATTGACAGGTGCCAGCAGTGTGATGGGAAGATGGAAAGAGTACTTTGAAGAGTTGATGAACGTGGAAAATGAGAGAGAACAAAGACTAGAAGAGGTGACTGTTGTGGACCAGGATGTAGCAAAGATTAGCCAGGATGAAGTGAGGAGTGCACTGACGAGGATGAAGAGTGGAAAGGCAGTCGGTCCTGATGATATACCTGTAGAGGTTTGGAAGTGTCTAGGAGAGGTGGCAGTAGAGTTTCTGACTGGGTTGTACAACGGGATCTTAGATAGTGAGAAGATGCCTGAGGAGTGGAGGAGAAGTGTGCTGGTGCCCATTTTTAAGAACAAGGGAGATGTGCAGAGTTGTGGCAACTACAGAGGAATAAAGCTGATGAGCCATACAATGAAGTTATGGGAAAGAGTAGTGGAAGCTAGACTAAGGGCAGAAGTGAGCATTTGTGAGCAGCAGTATGGTTTCATGCCAAAAAAGAGTACTACAGATGCAGTATTTGCTTTGAGGATGTTGATAGAGAAGTACAGAGAAAGCCAGAGGGAGCTGCATTGTGTTTTTGTAGATCTGGAGAAAGCTTATGACAGGGTGCCCAGAGAGGAACTGTGGTATTGTATGAGGAAGTCTGGAGTGGCAGAGAAGTATGTTAGAGCGGTGCAGGACATGTATGAGGACTGTAAGACAGTGGTGAGGTGTGCTGTAGGTGTGACAGAGGAGTTCAAGGTGGAGGTGGGACTGCATCAGGGATCAGCTCTGAGCCCCTTCTTGTTCGCTATGGTGATGGACAGGCTGACAGACGAGGTTAGACAGGAATCTCCATGGACTATGATGTTTGCAGATGACATTGTGATCTGCAGTGAGAGTAGGGACGAGGTGGAGGAGAAGCTAGAGAGGTGGAGGTTTGTCCTGGAAAGGAGAGGGATGAAGGTTAGCCGCAGTAAGACAGAGTACATGTGTGTGAATGAGAGGGACCCAAGTGGAAGAGTGAGGTTACAGGGAGAAGAGATCAAGAAGGTGGAGGATTTTAAGTACTTGGGGTCAACAGTCCAGAGCAATGGAGAGTGGGGAAAAGAGGTGAAGAAGCGTGTCCAGGCAGGATGGAATGGGTGGAGAAAAGTGTCAGGTGTGATGTGTGATCGAAGAGTTTCAGCTAAAATGAAAGGAAAGGTGTACAAAACTGTGGTGAGACCAGCGATGTTGTTTGGTCTAGAGACAGTGTCACTGAGGAAAAGACAGGAGGCAGAGCTTGAGGTAGCAGAGATGAAGATGCTGAGGTTCTCTCTGGGAGTGACCAGGAAAGATAGGATCAGGAATGAGTACATCAGAGGGACAGCACATGTTAGAGGTTTTGGAGATAAAGTCAGAGAGGCCAGACTGAGATGGTTTGGACATGTCCAGAGGAGAGATAGTGAATATATTGGTAGAAGGATGCTGAGTTTTGAACTGCCAGGCAGGAGGCCTAGAGGAAGACCAAAGAGGAGGTTTATGGATGTAGTGAAAGAGGACATGAAGGTAGTTGGTGTGAGAGAAGAGGATGCAAAGGACAGGGTTAGATGGAGGCGGTTGATTCGCTGTGGCGACCCCTGAAGGGAAAAGCCAAAAAGGAAAAGAAGAAGATGAATGAATGAATCAATCAATCCATGATTTACTTAAACAAATAATTGATTCATGGCATTTTATCTGTGGCTTGCTTGTAACCCATCCAACGAGGGATTTAAGGACATCATAATAATTACGAACATCACTAAGAAATATATTAATTGTGGCAAAAAACCTCAGTGCAATGCACACTGTCTGCGGGACTGTCAGCGCGTGGTTGCGGTGCGTTACATTACTGACGTAAGGCTCCAGCAGCTGACAGATGTAATGTAACCCCTCTCCCCAAAACCGGTACCTTTCGTACAGTGATTGTTCAGGCAATTCAAACAGATTACAGCGATCTCTAAATATTCTCTCGCGCCTGAGCACTCTGCGCACAAGTTGCGCACCAAGATCCACCGGGTTCTCATAGAACAGACAGCCTATTTTCCAAGAGAACTGATTGGTCAGTAGGTGGGGCTGTTATACCTGCTGAGCTCTGATTGGTCAGTAGGTGGGGCTGTTATACCTGCTGAGCTCTTATCCTGAACTTATCCTGCTCCGGAGCAGGTTAGGTGTTCAGCATAGGTTACCGCGACAATGTAGCCCGATAGAAAGTCAGCCACCTTTATGGTACCGAAAAGCCAGGGTTAGGCCTGAAGTTATCTTGCTAAGCCGTAATCCAGCTTTATGGTACAGGCCTCAGTAGACCAGGTTGAAAGGTAACAAGGTTAGAAGTTTAGGAGCAGGGTTCAAGTTGTTCTGTCATGGTGTAGATAGGAAGAGAAATGGAGTAGGAGTTATCTTGAAGGAGGAGTTTGTTAGGAATGTCTTGGAGGTAAAAAGAGTGTCAGATAGAGTGAGTCTGAAGCTAGAAATCGAAGGTGAGACAATGTTGTTAGTGGGTATGCTTCACAGGTAGGATGTGAGCTGGAGGAGAAGGAAAAATTCTGGTTGGACTTTGATGAAGTGATGCAGAGCATACCTAGAAGTGAGAGAGTTGTCATTGGTGCAGACTTCACACAAGTAGACTACATCTTGTGTTGATGGTGTAATCTGAAGGAGATCAGTGACTGCAAAGTAATGGTAGGCTGGAGTGTAGCCAGACAGCATAGAATGGTGGTGTGTAGGATGACTTTGGTGGTGAGGAAGATGAAGAGGTAAAAGACAGAGTAGAGAAAGAAATGGTGGAAGCTGTTAAAGGAAGTGTTGCATGACTTTTAGGAAGGAGTTAAGACGGGCTCTGGGTGGTCCGGAGGTGTCCAGATGACTGGACAACTACACCTAATGTGATCAGGGAGACAGGTAGGAGAGTACTTGATGTGTCATCTGGAAGGAAAGTAGATAAAGAGACTTAATGTTGGAATGAGGAGGTGCAGGAGTGTATACTGAGAAAGAGGTTAGCTAAGAAGAAGTGGGACACTGAGAGGACTGAGGAGAGTAGACAGGTGTACAGGGAGATGCAGCGTCAGGTGAAAGTACAGATAGCAAAGGCCAAACAAGGGGCGTATGATGACATGTATGCTATGTTGGACAGTAAGGAGGGAGAAACTGATCTATACAGGTTGGCAAGAAAGAGAGACATAGATGGGAAGGACATGCAGCAGGTTAGGGTGATTAAGGATAGGGATTGAAGTGTATTGACAGGTGCCAGTAAAATGAGGAAAATGAGAGACAACAAAGACTAGAAGAGGTGGCTGTTGTGGACCAGGAAGTAGCAAAGATTAGTAAATGATGAAGTGAGGAGGGCATTGAAGAGGATGTAGAGTGGAAAGGGAGATGTGCAGAGTTGTGACAACTACAGAGGAATTAAGTTGATGAGCCATAAAATTAAGTTATGGGAAAGAGTAGTGGAAGCTATCCTAAGGGCAGAAGTGAGTTATGTGTGAGCAGCAGTATGGTTTCATGCCAAAAAAAAGTACTACAGATGCAGGATTTGCTTTGAGGATGTTGATAGAGAAGTACAGAGAAGGCCAGACGGAGCTGCATTGTGTTTTTGTAGATCTGGAGAAAGCTTATGACAGGGTGCCCAGAGAGGAACTGTGGTATTGTATGAGGAAGTCTGGAGTGTCAGAGAATTATGTTAGAGCGGTGCAGGACATGTATGAGGACTGTAAGACAGTGGTGAGGTGTGCTGTAGGAGGAGTTCAAGGTGGAGGTGGGACTGCATCAGGGATAAACTCTGAGCCCCTTCTTGTTCACTATGGTGATGAACAGGCTGACAGACGATGTTAGGCAGGAATCTCCATGGACTATGATGTTTGCAAATGACATTGTGATCTGTAGTGAGAGCAGGGAACAGGTGGAGAAGCTAGAGAGGTGGAGGTTTGTCCTGGAAAGGAGAGGAATGAAGGTTAGCCACAGTAAGACAATACATGTGTGTTAATGAGAGGGACCCAAGTGGAAGAGTGAGGTTACGGGGAGAAGAGATCAAGAAGGTGGAGGATTTTAAGTACTTAGGGTCAACAGTCCAGAGCAATGCAGAGTGTGGACAATAAATAAAAAAGAAATACTATTTAAAAATCAGTGCATTATATCAGGTAATTTGCAAAAGTGAGTTGATCATCAACTAAAGTGCTTAGGACATTTTTGTGACACCAGATGTTCCTAAAGTTATTTAGGTCTTTTGTCATTTTATAAAAACCAAATTCTAGTTTTAAGCGACATCTGATGTTACAGCAAAAAACAGTAGCTGCTTCTTGAACAGTATTGTTGTCAATTCTTCTCTTTCTGGTCACGTAAATTGCGAGTTTTGCCTCTCCAGAAATAGAATTTAAAAGCTGCCACTTTCTTTGATTCAGTTTCTTGTACCTAGCACCATAAATAAATTTCCTGATATTCAAATTTTGTGAGACAAGGGGTGGAGGCAGATACGTGCACGCACACACACGCACAAGTACGCACACACACGCACAGACACACACACAGGGACCACATTTTTATCTTATTTTCAGATGCTTATGAGTATGTGTAAAGTGCTATATTGATATATTTATCCTCCTCATCACTGCGATGTAGGTGAGTTGATCGAATAGGGAACAGTCAACAGTTCAAAATACTTCATGTATACAACACGTTTTGTCTTACCTTTGCAAACACCCAATGTTTCATTAGACTACTTTAGCTTAGCTCCCTGGTTTTGTTAGCGAGCGATCTCTCCTTGTCCGTAATGATTATCGGGAAACATTATTACCTCCGTAATCATCTCTCGTCTCCACTGATTTCTATCCCATGTACTAACACTGTGTTTTTCGTCAAAAGAATCTGCATTCACCGGCCAGTCTCCTTGTGTTTACACAATGAGACACAACTTACCAGACTCAGTAAGCAGCTCCATGTTTAGTACAGAAAAATCAACAGTTATATCATGAAAAACAAGAGTGAAAAACACAAGAAAAATACAAGTGAAATATTAGGTAGCAAAGTTACTGAAAGTTAAGAGTTCCACGCTATTGCAATACGTCGGTAGTGCACACGCGTAAACGTGACGCATGTAAAGAAAATGCCTGTGAACACGAGGGGGGAGGGAGGTGTTCATAGTGAGAGCTCAGAGGCACGCCCATTAACACGGAGTGTTTCATTACAGAAGCGATTTTAACCATATTCAAACAAAGATATTGAGGGCAATGGACAACTTTGGGGCTAGACATTTCAAAAACAGTGTAGTTGGACATCTGGCAGCGGAATGACATGAATGAAAAAATCACAATACGGGACCTTTGAGTACTTTTTTATTTCTAAAAATTAAAAGTAGAAGATGAATGAATGGAATAAAGTGTGATAAATTCTGTATTTAAAGTTGAAAAAAAAAACAAGTCTGAAACTTATCCAAACAAGCAAAGCAAACCAAAACATGAATGCTTAATGAACATAGCTACTATTAATGAGAACATGGCTGCTGATCATATGAATGTTCAACCCAAACATCAATCTGAAGAGATGAGAGAACAAACTCAAGCAAATCTGGTCTAACTCAGTCGACTTCCTCGATGGTGGGACCAAATGAAGCTCCTCCTCTTCCTCCAGGGGCAACACCAGCTCCTGGGAATCCTCCTGGCATCCCGCCTGGAACACCACCCGAGCTCTGGTACAGCTTGGTCATGATGGGGTTACATATCTTCTCCAAATCCTTTAGTCGATGTTCAAACTCGTCTTTCTCTGCAGACTGAGAAAAATTACAAAGAAAACAGTCAGTCTTGTAAATGTTTAAAAAAATAAGTGGAATATAATTCCAGTTCTTACCTGGTTTAAATCCAGCCAGTGGATGACCTCGTTACATTTGTCCAGAATCTTCTGTTTGTCCTCGTCGCTGATCTTTCCCTTCAGCTTCTCGTTGTCCACAGTCGACTTCATGTAGAAGGTGTAAGACTCCAGACCATTCTTGGCAACAACCTTCTCTCTCTGCACATCATCCTCAGCCTTGTACTTCTCTGCGTCCTGGATCATACGCTCAATGTCCTCCTTGCTCAAGCGGCCTGATTTTTGTGTCAAATGAAAATATTGTTCATCAAAACTTTACAGTTGAGATACAGCATAAAAGTTCTTCCTGTTACCTTTGTTATTTGTTATTGTGATCTTATTCTCCTTCCCGGTGCTCTTGTCAACAGCAGACACCTTCAGGATGCCGTTGGCATCAATGTCAAAGGTGACTTCAATTTGAGGAACCCCACGGGGTGCAGGAGGAATCCCAATCAAATCAAATTTGCCCAGAAGGTTGTTGTCTTTGGTCATGGCCCTTTCACCCTCATACACCTGTGGAGACAACGTAAGATCAATCCAGCACCTTCTCTTTTATCGAAAGGATCTAGAGTTATTAAATGGTCTTTCGAAAAAATGGTGGTCCAACCTGAATGAGTACCCCAGGCTGGTTGTCTGAGTAGGTGGTGAAGGTCTGGGTCTGCTTTGTGGGAATAGTTGTGTTCCTCTTGATGAGAACAGTCATGACTCCTCCAGCAGTCTCGATTCCCATAGACAAGGGAGTCACATCCAGCAGCAGCAAGTCCTGAACGTTCTCCGACTTGTCGCCGGACAAGATGGCTGCCTGCACAGCTGCACAAAATGTCGGTATGTTCTTGAGTCTATGTCAATCATTAGTCATTCAACAAATTTAATTTCACATTAGAACAATGCTACGTCTATGGACATGGAGGAATACCTGCACCGTAGGCCACTGCTTCATCAGGATTAATGCTCTTGTTGAGGTCTTTTCCATAGAAGAAGTCCTGCAGAAGCTTTTGTATTTTTGGAATACGAGTGGAACCTCCCACCAAGACTATGTCGTGAATTTGAGCCTTGTCCATCTTGGCGTCACAGAGGGCCTTCTCAACAGGTTCCAGGGTTCCTCGGAACAAATCCACATTCAGCTCCTCAAAGCGAGCCCTGGTGATCGAAGTGTAGAAATCGATTCCCTCGTAGAGAGAGTCGATTTCAATGCTGGCCTGGGTGCTAGATGACAGAGTACGTTTGGCCCTCTCGCACGCAGTGCGCAGGCGACGCACCGCCCTTTTGTTGTCACTGATGTCTTTCTTGTACTTGCGTTTGAATTCACTGATGAAGTGGTTGACCATGCGGTTATCAAAGTCTTCTCCACCCAAATGTGTGTCACCTGCTGTGGACTTGACTTCAAAGATGCCGTCTTCAATAGTCAAGATAGAGACATCAAATGTTCCACCGCCCAGGTCAAAGATGAGGACGTTTCTTTCTGATCCAACCTGTTGTTTAAAGTCATTTAATGAATTTACTGCAAGTCATTTCAAATGAGCTGTCATAGAATACTTCCTTTAAAGGGGAAGCAGGACTACATAGTGCAGGCATTTACTGTTGTTCTTCTAACCTGTAGAAGTTTTTATTCATTAAAGTTTTTCAGTTTTTTAAAGTAATTTTTGGCACTATGAGCATCACAAGCCAAGTTCTATCAAGTTATTTTAAATTACTAAGCGAAGCTACAACCTCTAAAATGTGCATTTATTTTTTGGAGTGAACTTTGCCTTGAAAACTAATAACTGCCTCTCGTAGCCTAAATAGATACTTCACCTTCTTGTCAAGACCATAAGCAATAGCGGCAGCAGTGGGTTCATTAATGATACGAAGGACATTCAGCCCTGAAATGGTTCCTGCATCTTTGGTGGCCTGGCGTTGGGAGTCATTAAAGTAGGCCGGCACAGTCACCACAGCATTTACCACAGTCTGCAAGAAGGAAATGGTGTCAAGTTACAGCAGTTAGTGAGTCATTAGTGTTCTCAATATTAAAATATTTTGGTGGTTACCTCGCCAAGGTATGCCTCTGCAATCTCCTTCATTTTAATCAGCACCATGGAGGAGATCTCTTCGGGAAAGAAGGTCTTGGTCAAGCCCTTGTATTCCACTTGTACTTTGGGGCGTGAACTATTATTAATGACTGTAAATGGCCAATGTTTCATGTCTGACTGGACGACACTGTCATCAAACCGACGTCCAATGAGACGCTTTGCATCTAATAGACAATTGCAAGATGCAGTAAGTAAGCAGAAAAACTTCACTGAACTGATTTTATTCAACAAGAAAATGTTTCATACCAAACACTGTGTTGTTGGGGTTCAAGGCAACCTGATTTTTAGCTGCATCCCCAATCAGCCTCTCTGTGTCAGTGAAGGCAACATAGCTGGGAGTGGTCCTGTTTCCCTGATCATTGGCAATGATCTCTACTTTTCCATGCTGAAACACGCCGACACAGGAGTAAGTGGTACCCAGATCAATGCCGATTGCAGGACCCTTGGACATGGTTGCTGAGGACATGAAAATTATCGGCTGTTAATAAATCAGTTAAATAGCACTGCACTGAAAATCTGGGCATGTGACAGATGAGTAGTTTAAGTCCTTTGTCAACACAGGGAGTAACTGCTGTGACTTACATTTGCAGCATGGAAATATGGGGCTATTATCAAAGACTGAGCAAGTTAAAGGCAAGTGGAAGCACACTGGGTCCGTTTCACGAAGCAAGCTTAGTTAGTAACCCTGGGTATGTTAACCCTTAAATGAGGGAAAACCAGTGCTTCCGCTTTCACAAAGGGAGGTAACTTAACCCAGAGTCAGAGGAGTACCCCTAACCTGTTTCACCAAGCAAGGTAACTAAACCTTTCAGTTTTTTACTGCAGTAACAGACTGTGCTGCTAACTTGGTCAGGAGCAGGTTTTACTTCATAAACCCATGCTTTCCTCTGATTCCGCCCCCTTTCACAGCCACTTGTGCCATTTCATTTCTTGGTTGTAGAAAAATTAATTTAAAATCATATTCTCTCAATGACATTGTGCTACAACCTCAGACTTGTTTTAGTAACTTAAATTTATTTTAGGATTTCCCAATGTAATTTGCTGTATAGATGGTACCCACATTCCCATCAAGGCTCCCTCAAATAATGAAGCTGATGATGTGAATAGGAAGTCCATTCACACCATAAATGTGTAAGTACATGGAGATTGACTATTGTCACAACATGTTAAAGACTGCATTATAGATAAACTAACATCTGTCCAGATCATGTGTGATGCTGCAGACTATATTTCTGATGTGAAGGCAAAGTGTTCTGGGTTGGTTCCTGACTCACAGATGTCTTACTTGAACAGCAGATTGTAACGTGGTAAGGTAGCATAAAAGTTTGAAATAACTACTTCTCTCCGTCCTTTAATCCACTCTAATATATCCACTGTACATCACAGGACATCTGAATGACTTTGAGACTTTTATGGCTTTTATCTGGAGTGGAGGACAGGGGTTACCCATGGCAACCGAGGCTGCTGACACCTGACACTGAACCAGGCCCCCAACCGAACTTCCACTGAGCTCATTGCACGACGAGAGGCTGGGTGGAGATGATCATAGGCCTGCTGATAGCCTAGGATGATTCCTGAGAGAAGCTTGTCATATATAATTTTGTTGGTCTTCATACTATTGCCTCTTTTAGAGGTGAACAACACATGTGTATCATGTGACTAAACCAGACAGAAAATAAAACTTGAAATTCGTAAAAGCTGTTCGAAGCAGTACAAATCTACAGCTACTGATGTGAGAACTAAAGCAGTTTTGGCTATTGTCAAAGAAACCATGCAAAATGGCTAGATTTCAGTTCTTGATTTCAGTCCTTATATAATATTATTATATGCAAGTGTAATAGGGTGTAATGGTGGGTAATAGGTAATAGTGTGTCGTAGCTTGTAATAGTGTGTAATAGAGTGTAATAGTGGCTAAATAGACGACATGTTGAATGCCGTTAAAACTACTACAGAAAACATTACAACATGGTCACGTGAAATAATTTAGATAAAGAAAAGGGATATTTGGTTAAGAGATGAAGATCATAGATAATAAATGGGTTAAGAGAAAGGGAAAGAGATAGTAATAGTCTCCAGGAGTTTAGGAATACTGTATGGTGGAAAAAGCAATGGTTAAACTTTATTTTTGAAACAGGACAATGTAGATCTCGGCCATGTCTGAATATTTTTTTTTTTTGTGAATACAGTATCAATAGTCAGATAGTCTGATCATAAGTTTGCAAATAGTAAGGCATGCATGTGAATTAGTCTTTATTGATGTACATTCTGAGAAATATTGGGGTGGGGTGGGAGTGATGGGGGGGGCTCCTTGCCCTGTGCCCCTTGGGCCAGCCCTGTGCGCCCTGGTGGTGGCGGCCGCTGCCTCCTCTGGGTCTCTGGGTCTACATGGTACTCGGTGCCCACGGTGGCTCTTCAGGTGATGACTTCTGGGTGCTCCTGGCTGGAGGGGTTGGGGGTTCTCAGCTGGCGTGGCCCTGATGGGTTCTAGTAGCCTATCTGGCCGTTGGTTTCCATCACACATGCATGTTGGGTCAGGGCTTACCAGCTACTGTCGAGTCCAATTATTGAGAACCATTGGGTCCCATCAGAATGTGATGAGTCTCTCTTCAGACATCACAATCTTATGCCCTCTATCTTCCTCCTACACTGGTTTCTTCTGGTGGTCTATTCTATACGGTCAGGACCTCCACTAATCTGGTGTTTTATAACGTTGGTAATAAGGTATCAGTTCTAAGATATAATAAAACAGCCTAAACCTTTTTCATTCCAACAGCACTGCCTGTCTATCCACTACCTTGTTTGTGTTCTCTCTCTCTGTCTCCTTTTTCTTTCCCCGTTAATGCACAGAGGTGCAGCACTTTCCTCTCTGGCTCACAATAGGAAATTCTAATAAAGACTGACAATTTAGTTCCCAGAGAGGACTGGTGACGGTCACATGCACGCATTAAAATATATAAAAGATTTTGCTGCAAGACTAAAATAAGCATTGATCTCATAAAAGGTTGACCCCCTTTTATGGGGTTAAACTATGAGAATACATGCAGACAAGACAAAAAAAAAAAAGTATTGGAGCAGCAGCAGTCGGATGTTAACAACGTGGGTCCAGTCGCTGGTAGCCTGCAGTGGTTCAGCAGTGACTGGCAGTGTTCCATCAGTGGCAGTGGTGTGTCAGCAGCGTGCAGCAGTCCTTCAGCAGCTTGCATTGGTTCAGCAAGAGTGTTCCAGCAGCAGCACAGGTGTTGGCAGTGTGTGACAGATTGTCAGTAGTCCGCAGCAGCGGACTATAGTGTGTAAACAGCAGCAGTGGAAAAATAACACGACTGGATGTGTGTAAAAAAAAAAAAAACATAGAAGAGAAATTAAAAAATGAGAGTGGACGGTGGTAGAGGACTTGAAACTTGAGGTCATTGGAACATTGTACACTTTGAATAAGAATGTTCTCTTAGAAATGTAACACCCTGAACATAACTGGGGTGAGATTCTTAGTTGTAACGGATATGAGCCGCTCCTTCCTTATTACCCCTATCGTCACTTTGATAGGGAAGAGTTGAAAGGGCTGGAACATAAGGGCATGGCAGAGTTGCTAATGGTGAAGGACAACATGGCTGAATGCTGGCGCAGTGGGTAGTACTGTCGCCTCACAACACGGCGGACCCGGGTTCGAGTCCCGCTCTGTGCGGAGTTTGCATGCTCTCCCCGTGTCTGCGTGGGTTCTCTCCGGGTTCTCCGGCTTCCTCCCACCTCTGATACAGGTTGATTGGCTGTTCCACATTGCCTGTAGGAATGAGTGTGTGTGTGCATGGTTGTGGTTGTTGACCTGCTCAAGCGGATTAAGCAGGTTAAGAAAATGACTGACTGTTCAAATTGGTGCTTCAAAAGATGCAATGTCAAATGTAGTACAATCAGATGAGGTTCAGGAGCAGGCAGTTCAGCTCTCAGAACCGGAGAGTTTGCAAAAAGAATTAGGTATAAATATGCAAGGTATGCAAGGTATAAATAAGGGGTTCCCTGAGACAGAGATAGTTCATGCAGTGTTCAGGGCCATCGCGCCTGGGTTACCACTTCATAGGTATCTTTTTTTTTTAGATGTTATTTTATATACTGATTTTATCCCTGAAGAGAAATTAGTGGCACATTGTAATTAGTTGAAAAACGCATACAGTGTATATATATGTGTGTGTGTACAGGTTCTGAACACAAACACACGCAGCGGCCCCTCTCTCTCCTGCTAGAGCAGTTCTTTCGTGTTTACTGCCTGTAGGTCTGAGAGGACTGTAATTTCATCTGTGCTGTAGGTCGTGCATATATGGTACTTTTGACAATAAAGGTGACTATGACCATGACTACAAGACACACACAGGGGGCCTGTACATATGCAGGGGGAGGTAGAGTGGGGGGCAGCTCCTTCATGGTGCTCCCCAAATGAGCAACTTGTAACGGGGATGGCACCTTGCTCAAGGGCGCCTCGGCAGTGCTCCGGAGGTGAACTGACACCTCCCACTGTCAGCTCACACTCCAGGTGTTTTTTTGTTTTGGGGCGGAAATCAAACTGCTGATCTCTGAACATTGGACGACCCACTCTACCGCTACCACTGAGCCACTGTCGCTGAGGTGAAACCAAGTTTAACCTTACTCATACTGAGACAAATTCTTTGCTGCCACAGTCAGGAAAGAGGAACGACAGAGCTGTACACACAGTTAACATCAGAGGCGCAGAACAACAAGGACAAACCTCAAAATTTTGTGATTAGGGACTCGACTTTAGACAAAAGATCTTGTTTGCCTCCCAAGAAGCTGAATCAGGCCTGAAATATGACCCTGTTCTTGTGCAGAGCATGTTCTTGCACACTGTTCTCACAGGCCTGCAGAATGAGAGTATCAGAAATGACCTCTTGCCATACTTACAACAACAAATCTGTAGTGATGAAGTGCTCCTTGGGAAATTGAACATTGCTTGTGCAAATGAAGCTGAGAGACAGAATCAAAAAAGGCAGGTAACACAGCAATGACCAGCTATTGCCCATTTGACTAAGTCAAACGAATAAATGACAGAAGAAAAACAAAGAGCCAATTCGGAATAACTCAAGCAAAACACAACCAGATGCACTGAATGAACTTAAAGGACTGAGTTCAGGCATGGCACTTTTGAAAACTCTCAGTGCTGAGGTGGCACATATTAATGAGTCAATTTGACAGTCCCCCCCAGCACCAGCAAAACCTTCATTCTTACCAGCAGCGCCACAGTGCGCTCCTGTCCATCAGTTTCAGCATTCAGTACCAAATCGGTGGCCTCCCCCGAGGCCAGGAATGCGGGGTGATACAGCACAATATCAACAGCGCTTCGCCTCGCAGCGTCACTATTTTCCCCCACAGCAGCAGAGAAAATGTATCAGTTTTCACCAAAATGATGTTGAGTACTGTACCCAGTGTTAAAAATGTGGCAGTGGACAGTACGTCCTAGTTGGATGTAGAGCCAAGGAGGCAAAAGTAATTGGCCATTTAAATGATAGAGGGTTACCCCCCACGGGACAGGGAGTAACCAAGCACAGAAAAGAGTCCCAACCGAATGGTGGACATAGACATGTCCTACTTAAAAGCCTCGAAACATTGGACAAGGCATAAGAAACGACGTAAGTTGAGGAGTAATAATGTAACATATTCTGATTGTATCACTGAGGCCCCGTTCAGACTGCAGGCATATCAGATTTCCTTCCTGTTCACATTGTCCGAATGCAATGGCTCTGTTCAGACTGGGCCACATTATCAACTGATCTGACAGGTTGCCATAACAACGACGTCAGGGCGGAGTTGTCGTTCAGTGCCCGCAATGTGTGAGGTCACATAATTGCGACGGCAACAACAACAACGACGAACATGAATTTTTGTTACCAAAGCGTATTAGCAATATCACTGTCTGGTAGAGGTGGGGAAAATGTCACACACACCAGACATCGTCAATTTCTTCTTCCATTTTTTACCGCTCTGTAATTCATGACGCTCTTCCTTCTGGCGCCTTGCTCTCGCATCGCGGTTATGACATCACGGTCTGCCATATCCGATCGGAGTGTTTGCAGCTGTTCAGATTGCAGACGTATTTGTCCATATCTGACACAAAACTACCTCCTGAATGTGGTTTCAGTCCATCCCACAAAAATCAGATTTCATGTGATATGGGACTGTTCAGACTACAAACGAGGTATGCGACATCAATCTGGATGGGCTAAAAATCAGATATAGGTGACTCGTCTGAACAAGGCTTAAAAAGAACAAGCAGCCTCAGTTAGTGGATCTTGTCAGCAAACGCTATCAAAGACTCAAGCAATGTGGGATACAGGCTCGCAAGTTTCAATTGTTTATTTATTATTTATTTATTCATTTATTTCAGGCAAGGAAAAAACAAACAAACAAAAAACAACAACAAACAAAATAATTAAATAAGCAAATAAATAAGCAAAGATCATAACTCAACAATACAATTCTGCCTGAAAAGGAGTGGGAAGAAGAAAATTTATGTAATCCTACCCCAGTTCGTGATTCAGGGATCAACACACTGAGCTTCACTGCTACTTCATTCAAGGACAACCACACAATAACTGCATCATGATGGCATCACCATGGACAACAATAATTATCACATTGCAATAGCAATTCAACACAACAATGTAAGGAAGGCACGATATACCAACAATGGTAATGTACTGTACAATACACCAACAATGGTAACGGACAAATGCCAACAACAGTGATTAACAAAATACCAACGATGGTAAAGAAACACTGAGCACGTTAACAAAACAGAACAGCAGTTTGAGTTAAAGACCCTCATCTCTATATTTTGACCAGACATTATATTTATATAACAGTTTGAATTTTATGAGTACTTTGGCATTGCTTGTGTTGTGAGTCCAGATTGTTCCAGAGTTTCACTCCGCACACAGACACACAAAAACGTTTACGCGTGGTTTGAGCTCTCGGCAATGAAAAATATCCAAAACCTCTCAAGTAATGAGCCCCGACTGGAGTTATAAAAAAATCGTTGAAGGTTTGGTGGTAATAATATGTTGAATGCTTTATATAAAACTATTGATGTATTATGTTGTACAAGATCGTGAAATTTTAGCAACTTTGACTGCGTAAACAGGTTGTGAGTATGTTCAAGAAAACAAAGCTTGTGACTGATCCGCACTGCTCTTTTCTGTAATCTGATCAGAGGATTTATTGTGTTCTCATAAGTATTTCCCCAAACTTCAACACAATATGTAAAGTATGGGAGGACCAAGGTGCAGTATAAAGTACGGAGTGCATTTCCATCAAGGTATAGTTTTGCTTTATTTATAACTGAGTGGGTTTTGGAGATTTTTGTTTTTATGTGTCTGACATGGGGTTTCCATAACAATTTACTATCAATTGTAACTCCTAAAAATTTATTTTCACTTACAATTTCAATTTGAGTGCCATCAATACTTATTTTCTGTTCAGACATTGTGTTGCGATTTCCAAACATCATTACCTTGGCTTTATTTATATTCAAAGATAATTTATTTGTGTCCATCCATTCTTTTATTGTGTTTAGTTCCCTGTTTACTGTGTTTACAAGCTCAAAATAATCATCACTACTGTAAAATATATTTGTGTCATCTGCAAATAGCATGAGTTTCAATACTTTGGTTGTGTTAAATATATCATTTATGTACAGATTAAACAGTTTTGGCCCCAACGCTGACCCCTGGGGGACACCACAAGCAATGCCAAGTTCATCTGATGAATGTTGACCCAAATTGTACCCACCCTGTTAAATAACTTTTTAACCAGTCCCCAGCCAACCCCCTAAATCCATATCTTTCCATTTTATTCTGTAATATTGCGTGATAAATAGTATCAAATGCTTTTTTCAGATCAATGAAGAGACCAACTGCATACTTTCTCTGCTCCAGTGATTTAGTTATTTCTTCAATAGCTTCAGTTGTTGCCATTGATGTAGTTCTTTTGGTTCTAAAACCATACTGACCTTCGTTAATTATATGATGTTTCTCAAGAAACTTTTCAAGTCGAGAGTTGAAAAGTTTCTCTAAAATTTTTGAAAATTGAGGCAAAAGTGAGATTGGTCGTTAATTAGTAAATGCATGTTTGTTTTCATTTTTGAAGAGTGGAATTACTTAAGCAATTTTAATTTTTCTTGGAAAACAGCCAGTCTGGAATAACAAGTTACAGATATAGGTTAAAGGTTTGACAATATTTAGTATTACTTTTTCAACCACTGACATGCTAATGTCATGACAGTCGGTGGAGCACTTACTTTTACACTTCTGCACGATATTTGTCACTTCCTGCTCATTTGTAGCTGAGAGGAAGAATGAAAATGCATTATTTCCAATAGTTGACTTTGCAATTCTAATATCAAGAATATCAGCAGCCAACTTGGGGGCAACATTCACAAAAAAATTGTTGAACTTATTTACTACCTTATTCACATTATAATCTTCACCATTTTCATCAATAAAGTAATCAGGGTATGTCAACTTTGAGTATTTTTGTTTGATTAGGCTATTCAAAGCATTCCTAGTTCCTTTTATATTGTTTTTATTTTCATACAACTTTTTTTGATAATATAATCGTTTGCTTGTTCTTATAATATTGGTTAATTTATTTTTGTACTTCTTATATCTTTGTTCCATTTCTTTTGTTTTTACTTTGATAAAAGATTTGTAGAGATTATTTGTGTTTTTACAGGCATTCATTATTCCTTTGGTAATCCGAGGGCTTCTGTGATGTTTTTCCTTCATAACATATTCTGTCACAGGGCAGTGATTCTTATACATGGAAGTGAAGATGTCTAAAAAAGTACAATAAGCTCTGTCCACATTAGGGTCACTGCACACTGAAGTCCAATCCTGGAGCGCTAAACTATTGTTTAGGGCTTGGATCGTTTCATCAATTAATAATCGTTTAGAGATTTTTGCCAAAGTGGCTTTAGTTTTCTTGAAATTACCATCATAGAAAGTAAAAAAAGGTAAGTGGTCAGTTATGTCACATATAAATAGGCCACTAGTGATTTGATTTCCCATAATATTAGTAAAGATGTAATCGATGATTGTGGCGCTATGTGACGTTATTCTGCTCAGTTTTGTTATAGTTGGATACAGAGACAAGCTGTACATTGTGTCAGTGAAGTCATCAACAGTTTTGTGCTTGGTTGGATTTAACAGATCAATGTTAAAATCACCACAGATAAATATGTTTTTTTGCTTGACAATTGAAAACAGTTTACCAATCCAGTCAGTGAAAGTTTCTATATTTGAACCAGAACTCATGATGATATTTGTCTTTTTGTCATTTAGAATTTCCACTGTTAAACATTCAAATAATCCCTCCACAGCCATTGTCATATTAGTTAAAACTTTGAATTTAACAGATTTATGAATGTAAAAGGCAACCCCCCTCCTGTTTTACCTACTCTGTTTATATATCTTAATTCATAGCCATCAAGACAAAAACCAATACCTTTATCATCATTGAACCAGGTTTCAGTTATTGCAATGATGCTAAATGGACGAGTGAAATGTTGCAAGTAGTCTTTGATAGGCTCAAAATTCATGTACATGCTTCAACTATTAAAATGGATTATTGACAGGTTATCTGCTGAATCTACACCGTTTTCATAATGTTCTTGGGTGAAATTATTACAATTTTTAACAATGGCAGAGAGGAAATTATTATCAGGGTCTATTTCAGTATCTGTGGTGGTGTGCTCTTGATACTCACACATTTCCAGTTCTATGTTGATGCTGTAGGATCTTCTGTAACATGTCCATATTGGTGCTTGGTGTAGTTTGTGTTCTTGGTGTGTTTGGCATTGTGATGATGAGGAGTCACAAGCTGCATCAATGTTGATACTGCTCAAGATCTTCTATGTTCTTTACCACCAAGACTTTTGCTGCCTCCGGTGACCCATTTAGTCTAATGAAGATCTTACAATTCGTTACACAAGTTTGTTGAATCTTGCCTTGTTTTTTCAGTTGTCGTGCGATCCTTGCGATGTCAGCATTTTTCTTTGTCAAGTGCTCGTTTATGAATACATTTGTGCCTTTTAGTTTGCGCCCCTGTTTCAGTAGTGCCGTTTTCTTTTTCCGATTAATAAACCTTAATATGAGCGCTGGTAGTCTCTTGTTCCTCACTGGTAGTGGGTGACACGCTTCGATGTGCTCCCGGTCCAACTCTATCCCCTTGCTCTGGAGAGAGGAAGCCGCCACCTGTTGCTCCACCGACGGTGTCTCCTGCTCGCTGGGCTCCCCGCTGTCCGCGGACACCGCGCACGCATATGTTGATGCCGGTGATGACCACATCATTTCAGCGGGAGTATCGCTCCAGCTCGTCCACTCGCCGCTCTAGATCCACAACGCGCTTATCCGTTTCTGCGTTCTGGAGGCGTAGTTGTTTCACCTCCTCCAGGAGCCCCAGAAGCTGCTCCTGCTGCATTCTGACAGCAGTCACATCTCCGCACAGAGTACTGAGAGAGAGTTTTATCTCCTCCAACTCCTCCGGTGTCGGACTTTTCCTTGGTGGGGGCATTCCGGTAGTTTGTGAACTAAAGCATTGTGAATGAGAAGTGGAAAGAAACAGACTTGCCATTTGAAAAACTGAGAGATGTGGCAGAACTGATCGATGAGCCAGATGATTTAAAAATCGCAGCCGCGAATGGGCAAGACATTGAGGTACTTAACGTGGGCTGGATTGTGGTTACTTTAAAGCTTGCTGCAGATGGCGCTATTACAGAGGAAGTTGTCGTTCCAATGCGAGTGGTGAAGGGTCAGCAGTTTCCTCAGCCCATTATAGGCTACAATGTCATTTAACAGATAGTGGAAACGGCTATAAATCATTCAGAGGACACAAGTAGAGAGCAACTACATGCAATTCTAAAAGCTGCTTTTCCAAGTTTGGAGAAGACTACTGTGCCTGTGTTAAGGTAGTGCGTGCATACCAGGGCTTTGAGTATGTTGTAGAGACAGCCAAAAGAAGGATCGATGTCTCAAAGCACTCCTCTGTTCAGGTTAAATATAAAGACACGGCCCTTAAAAAATGATGCTGCACTCCTCTTTGAGCACAAAGTAAACCCTCAGTGGGCTGAAGGCCTTGACTAGTGTGAGATACCTGTAACATTGAGAAGTGAAGCTCCACCTTACGTTGTGCTTGATGTCCAAAATTCTACTGAGCATATAACTTTGCCAGGGAAAACTGTGGTAGGCACTTTAGATTAAGTGCAAGCAGGATATCCTGCTAGTGTTTTTGAGAAGTGCACTCCCTTGCCCATAATCACAGTAAACAAGACCAAGGTTAGCAGTGAGACTTTATGTGTATGAGATCCACTTGTTGATATGAGCCATCTGAGTAAGACAGCATTTGTGTAGTTTGTAAAGTATTGTTTTATTTTTAAATTAACAGTAGAAATGAATGAATGGAATAAAGTGTGATAAGTGTTATATTTAATGTTGAAAAAGAAAGACAATAAGTTTGAAACTTCAAAAAATGTTTCTTTTAATTATTTTGCAAAGCAATGAGCATTTCATTATTATCAGAAACAAACAGATTATAATGAACAAGAACATTATCTGATGGTCCTGAACACAACAAAGGCCGACAAGAAAGCCACAGGGGAAGTGATGCCTTAAACCTGACAGAAGGATATCAAAACAAACCAAAACCGGAATGCTTAACGAGCAAAGCTACTGGCAATGAGAACATGGCTGCTGATCATATGAATGTTCAACCCACACATTAATCCGAAGAGATTGAAGAACAAGCTCATGCGTATCTGGTCTAACTCAGTCAACCTCCTCGATGGTGGGGCCAGATGAAGCTCCTCCTCCAGGGGCACCACCAGCTCCAGGGAATCCTCCCGGCATGCCACTTGGAACACCACCCGCGCTTTGGTACAACTTGGTCATGATGGGGTTACATATCTTCTCCAACTCCTTCTGCTGATGTTCAAACTCGTCTTTTTCTGCAGACTGAGAAAAACGAGAAAAAAACAGTCAGCCTGTAGATGTTTAGAAAAATAAGTGGAATTCCCAGTTCATACCTGGTTTGAATCCAGCCAGTGGATGACCTCGTTACATTTGTCCAGAATCTTCTGTTTGTCCTCGTCGCTGATCTTTCCCTTCAGCTTCTCGTCGTCCACAGTCGACTTCATGTTGAAGGCATAAGACTCCAGACCATTCTTGGCAGTAACCTTCTCTCTCTGCACATCATCCTCAGCCTTGTACTTCTCTGCATCCTGGACCATACGCTCAATGTCCTCCTTGCTCAAGCGGCCTAATTTTTGTGTCAAATGAAAACACAGTTGAGCATTGTACATCAACACAGTTGAGATACAGCATAAAAGTTTTTCCTGTTACCTTTGTCATTTGTTATTGTGATCTTGTTCTCCTTCCCGGTGCTCTTGTCAACAGCAGACACGTTCATGATGCCGTTGGCATCAATGTCAAAGGTGACTTCAATTTGAGGAACCCCACGGGGTGCAGGAGGGATCCCTGTCAAATCAAATTTGCCCAGAAGGTTGTTGTCTTTGGTCATGGCCCTTTCACCTTCATACACCTGTGGAAACAACGTAAGACCAATCCAGCACCTTCTCTTTTATCGAAAGGATCTTATTAAATGGTCTTTCTAAAAAATGGTGGACCAACCTGAATGAGCACCCCAGGCTGGTTGTCTGAGTAGGTGGTGAAGGTCTGGGTCTGCTTTGTGGGAATAGTTGTGTTCCTCTTGATGAGAACAGTCATGACCCCTCCAGCAGTCTCAATTCCCAGAGACAAGGGGGTCACATCCAGCAGCAGCAAGTCCTGAACGTTCTCCGACTTGTCGCCGGACAGGATGGCTGCCTGCACAGCTGCACAAGACATTTGTAGGTTCTTGAGTCTATGTCAATCATTAGTCATTCGACAAATTTAATTTCACATTAGAAGAATGCTACGTCTATGGTAATGGAGGAATACCTGCACCGTAGGCCACTGCTTCATCAGGATTAATGCTCTTGTTGAGGTCTTTCCCATTGAAGAAGTCCTGCAGAAGCTTTTGTATTTTTGGAATACGAGTGGAACCTCCAACCAAGACAATATCGTGGATTTGAGCTTTGTCCATCTTGGCGTCACGGAGGGCCTTCTCAACAGGTTCCAGGGTTCCTCGGAACAAATCCACATTCAGCTCCTCAAAGCGAGCCCTGGTGATCGAAGTGTAGAAATCGATTCCCTCGTAGAGAGAGTCGATTTCAATGCTGGCCTGGGTGCTAGATGACAGAGTACGTTTGGCCCTCTCGCACGCAGTGCGCAGGCGACGCACCGCCCTTTTGTTGTCACTGATGTCTTTCTTGTACTTGCGTTTGAATTCACTGATGAAGTGGTTGACCATGCGGTTATCAAAGTCTTCTCCACCCAAATGTGTGTCACCTGCTGTGGACTTGACTTCAAAGATGCCGTCTTCAATAGTCAAGATGGAGACATCAAATGTTCCACCGCCCAGGTCAAAGATGAGGACGTTTCTTTCTGATCCAACCTGTTGTTTAAAGTCGTTTGATGAATTTACTGTGAGTCAGTTTAAATGAAACTATCATAGATAGGATACTTCCTCGAGGAAGCAGGACTACACAGTGCAGGCATTTACTGTTGCTCTTCTAACCTGTAGAAGTTTTTATTCATCTAAGTTTGGAACTCATTGGCTCGATGTCTAGCTTCCATGAAATATAATTGAATGCAACAAAGGCTATGGATTATGTTGAGTGACCAGGCAGTAACATTTTATAAACAGATGTAGCTCTTCAGTTTTTTAAATATATTTTTGGCACTTTGAGCATCACAAGCCAAGTTCCATCAAGTTATTTTAAATTAAACTAAGCAAAGCTACAACCTCTAAAAATATGCATTTATATTTTGGTGTGAACTTTGCCTTGAAAACTAATAACTGCCTCTCGTAGCCTAAATAGATACTTCACCTTTTTGTCAAGACCATAAGCAATAGCGGCAGCAGTGGGTTCATTAATGATACGAAGGACATTCAGCCCTGAAATGGTTCCTGCATCTTTGGTGGCCTGGCGTTGAGAGTCATTAAAGTAGGCCGGCACAGTCACCACAGCATTTACCACAGCCTGCAAGAAGGAAATGGTGTCAAGTTACAGCAGTTAGTGAGTCATAAGTGTTCTCAATATTAAAATATTTTTTGTGGTTACCTTGCCAAGGTATGCCTCTGCAATCTCCTTCATTTTAATCAGCACCATGGAGGAGATCTCTTCGGGAAAGAAGGTCTTGGTCTCGCCCTTGTATTCCACTTGTACTTTGGGGCGTGAACCATCATTAATGACTGTAAATGGCCAATGTTTCATGTCTGATTGGACGACACTGTCATCAAACCGACGTCCTATGAGACGCTTTGCATCTAATAGACAAATGCAAAATGCAGTAAGTAAGCAGAAAAACTTCACTGAACTGATTTTATTCAACAAGAAAATGTTTCATACCAAACACTGTGTTGTTAGGGTTCAAGGCAACCTGATTTTTAGCTGCATCGCCAATCAGCCTCTCTGTGTCAGTGAAGGCAACATAGCTGGGAGTGGTCCTGTTTCCCTGATCATTGGCAATGATCTCTACTTTTCCATGCTGAAACACGCCGACACAGGAGTAAGTGGTACCCAGATCAATGCCGATTGCAGGACCCTTGGACATGGTTGCTGAGAACATGAAAATTATCAGCTGTTAATCAAATAGCACTGCACTGAAAATCTGGGCATTTGGCAGATGAGTAGGTTAAGTCCTCTGTCAGCACATGATGTACTGTATATTTGCAGTATGGAAAGATGGGGCTATTATCAGAGACTGAGCTAGTCAAATGCAAGTGGAAACACAGTCTCAGTGAAAGTCCACAGCACCTGTTTTCAAGCTTCCCACACTTGACAGTTTGGAAACGGCTACTTCTGTTGTGGCAACAACAGACAACAGAAAAGGTATGGACTTTTCTAAGAAATCAAGTCACACCCAGATGGGAGTGTCACTTCAATAATTGTTATTTTTACAAGATTGAAATATAAGTAATTACTTTTTAAACAGTGAACAACTTAATTGTTATCAATCCATAATTATCAATCCATCATTTAAGTGTTTAACTACAACAGATTCATGTTTTTTCCAATGTGCTAATGTGTGGCAGTTCCTTGTCTTACAAGAAAGTAGAATTAAGTCATCTGAGTGACTAAAAATGTTTAGCTCCAGGAAATTCTTGCATGCTTCTGAATCAAATAATATTTTTTTAACATCATTTGATTTGTTTTAGATGTATAAGTAAACTTGGAGCTAATATAATTTTCTTAAATGTATTATTTCAGCTGCAAAACAAGCTGATGAAATTAAAACTTGGTCCTCATGTCACTCAGTAGGAAATCAGGATGATGACTAAGTCAGTAAGAAGTAACTTCTGAGAACAGACACTACTGTATATTTCCTGTTGCTACAGCAACAGATCATCATCATTCTGTATATCATGTTAGCCACATACTGCAAAAGATCATTACAACAAACACTTTGGCACTCATGCCAGGAACCAGACTCCTTTAGTGGAGTGCTAGAGCTTTGCAGAGGATGAACATGACAATGAAAAACTCTGTGGTGTGATTGGTTTGAAGAATCAGGTAACAAATGCCAGTTAGAGCATAAATAATTAATTCTATAAATTAAAGTTCAACAGGAAATTCGCACTTCTTTTATGAAAATTAGCTCATTTTTAAGCAAAATATATTGTAAAAAAAAAAAAAAAAAAGATGATCAGACATTAAAAAGATATTCCAGACAGCTGATGCTCATGAAACAAACAATTTCCAGCAAATCAGGAACATGAGTACATTTAACTTAAGCTCCCTGTTATTATCATAAGGGAGTTTCTTTGGATCTTATGTGTACATTTGTGCAAAATATATGTCATATGGAATTTGCACAACAGAGACCAGTAACCTCAACTCAAACTGTTAATGGTTGAGTGGATTCCTTCAAAACCGGATTCAGTTCAGGGTGAAGTGGAAGTGATTTTTTTAATCTGAAGGTGTTTATGACAACCACTGACCAGGGGTCAGAAGAATAGCACCTCTGCTACATCCTTAGCTTGTCTGTCAACTGCAGCTTCGCAGGCGGTCCACGAGGGCGGTGGTGCAGCGGGTAGCACTGTCGCCGCACAGCAAAGCGTTGCCAGGTTCGAGTCCCGCTCTGTGCGGAGTATGCATGTTCATCCCAGTGTCTGCTTGGGTTCTCTCCGGCTTCCTCCCACATCCAAAAGCATGCGCTTCAGATTAATTGGCCGGTCCCAAATTGACCATAGGAATAAGTGCGTGTTTGTGTGTCTGTGTGTGGCTCCGCGGTGCACTGGCGTCGCACTCAGAGTTTCCCCCGCCTCACGCCCTAAGACAAGCTGGGATAGACTCCTGCTCCCTGTGACCTGGGCAGGCGGGTGAAGCGGGTTGTGAAATGTATGAATATCCTGCCCATAATTTGCCAGTTCCGGCGCATGCGCAGTGCCGCAGTGGATAACGTTCCTAGCAACTTTTTATCAGTCGTATCCTCAAGTGTGAGCTGCAGTATGAGTTAGCAGAGGAACAATATTTAACAGCATCATTCTGTCGTTTCTCTCTTATTCTTATCCACATTCTCTATGCAACTTTCATATGCAACTGTAAAAAAGGTTCGTAAAAATATGCACGATAGAATTAAAAAAAAGTTACAGCATCAATAGTCAAAACAGATTTGTGCGCATTACGACGTTTAGCTGACGATTGATTAATAGAGGATGAAGGCGACAGCAAAAATTACCCGTTAGCTTCAAGGTTTGCCTTTTATTATAAGGTTAACTTAGCTCTGAGGACGTAGGAGAATAACTGACGTAGTTATCGCTGAGAAGCTAATATTAAAATTTCTGTTATTCCTGTCATCCTCAAGGGAGAATAAAAGTTACTGTTTAGATTATCTGGCTATACTCACCTCCGGTAAATTCAAAAATACGGAGTTTTAGCCTCTTGTCGCTGGATTTCTAATTGGCTTCTTCGCAGTCGCCCTGTGGAAATGGTCTGTGCCCGCTGCCAGTGATGTGGAGATGGCCGCACCTCCTCAGCATTCCAGCCTAGAACTGTCTAGAACGGCGGTGGAGCGGAGCTGACCAATCATTGGTCGTCCTGCATTTCCTCCATAAATGGTCCAATTAAAATTACGGGTTGGTGATTTGCACAACAGTTGCTATCAAGATTATGGGTTGAGTTTATGACGACTGCTCACACAGGTTACCATCCGGTAACCAAACACTGAGATTAGTCAGGTTTTTGAAAGTAGACTTCTAATGACGCACAAGAATTTAGAGTTTTAACGTTGAAGATAACGTGAAGTAATATGAGCCAAATCAGTAGTACATCTAATTTATGCTTTTCATCGTGCTGCAGTGTTTGTATATAAAATAAAAGATCATTCCTTCCTTCCTTAATATAATTTTGAATAGTCATGGGGAAAGCAGGGAAATAAAAATGCTACCTACACTGTCTGGGAAATTATAATGGGAAAATTGTAACTTATGATCAGTTGTTTAACAAAGTAGAATCACTAATGACAATTTGTGCAACTTAATGAGTTTATTTGTGCTTTATATGCGTTTTTCTTGAGTGCATAATGACGCAACTAGTATAAATAAGTAATAATTAGTAGTAATATAAAGTCTTGACTGATTTCCACTTTCTACTACTTAATACTTTTAGTACTTGAACTAAAAAATATGAGGAATTAACATTAAGTTTCCTAGTATGGGAGCAGTTTATCTTATTATGCAGTTTCCTGACAGTATGCAGATGAATGTGAAACTGGTAAAATTACTTCCACCTTGACCGATTGCAAGGTTAAAAGGCAGTGCATAGTAATCCTTTGATACTTTTACTGTTGCACATTCATGGAACCCTGCAGGTTCCATGAATTCTGTTACCTGTTACCTAACAGGTAAGGGAGTAGTGTTAACTGGTTTCAAATGGTGGCGTGAAGGGCATTAAAGTACAAGCAGATGGAAAATTTTAACCACACCTACAGTATATTTGGCAGATTTTAATCAAGTGAGTCATCTAGAACACCGTAGAAGATTGGAGGCCAGTGAAGGAAATATGATGCAAATGCAAACAAAGTTGTTGTTGTTGTTGTTTTTTTCATTTTAAAGAGGTATCTTACCTTCTAATCAAAACATGTTGTTATGGGGTGCTGTTTGGGTGTTGCTTGTATTTGATGGTGTAATTGATCTTGCACTGTGGCCTCCTTACATTTAGGACATTATTTACTTTCCTGTTGGCTTGATACTGCAAATATGATTGGCTAAGATGAATTTAACAGATTTTACACAATATTCACAAATAAAATGTACTTAAAAATAAGTCCAGTGTAATATTCAACTGGTACATTTGGGCAGCATGGTAAAAACTGTCTCGCTGCTCCATGTCTGAACATGCTTTAGCCAAAACAAGTATTGGCAACTCCCTATTTTTTCTAGTAGCATTGGTAAGTGACTAAGATGCCAAAACAATGGAAGCTGTGTTACGTAATGTAGACTATTATGCAGAGGTATTTTCACGATAAAAAATACCTCTGCATATCCCTAAAGAGCTTTTTTTGGAGGATGCACACTGAATTGCTTTATACTGTATGTCAGAGGACCCCTACTTGTGTCATCTGAGATCACTGTGACTTTACCAGTCTTGTGTCAACTGGAAGCACCTTTGTTCCTTTAAAGTGTGTGAAGTCTGGTCGCTCTGAAAGTCACATTCAGAGAAACATGAGAGAAAAAGTCTATTGACAGGTATGAGGGATGCTTATTGAAGGAGTGAAGCTCTTTTATTATTCACCTACTTCCTAATGTGTGAGTGACATGGTGCATGTACTGTAGATGGAGCTGTTCTTTACCGATATGAAAGTGAGGATACATAACCACTTGGCCATATCTCTGATTCCCTCAAAAGGATACTGTAACATCAGTGAGCAGGGAAACAGCATGTTAAACTCACTTCAGTGCTAGAATTCTGTGTAATGTTTGCAGTTTCTTAGAAAACCACCACTTTCTGTCACAATGTGGCCTCCTCTGACAACAAATTGAATTTTGATTACATTTTTATGCATTGGTGGATTTTGGACTGAGGAAGTGAGAATTTCATTTTGAGATGGATCTGGGTGTTGAAGTGGATTCTGGACCACAAAATGAAAATGCTCAGGCATGGAAAATCTTCGATGCTCTGCCACTGTGTGTAATAAGATCCAAGTAACAATCCATATCTGGTACTGGGTCACTGAACTGCACCAGCGAGGGATAGGGATATGACACTAATTCCAATATGTAGTTCATAGAGATTCAGAGTCATTCTGATGAATTTAACATACTGGGTCTGCCAAAAGGAAGTTATCCTGTATTAGTAACCCGTAACACAAATTCAAGTGTGAGGAGAAGGTTTCTAGGATCGAGATGAGGCTAGTTTGAAGAGATACTTTATTTGTTTTGATGCAGATCCAATCCCATGATAACCTCATCAATATTATCATAGTCTCTGCTCTGCCTTGTCAAAGTCAAAGTGACCTTTATTGTCAAATGTACCCTATATGCACGACATACAGGACATATGAAATTGCAGTCCTCTCAGACCCACAGTGCAACAGGGAGTACAACACAGACAGTACAACACGCAGTACAACACGCAGTACAGCACAGGCAGTACAACGGACAGTACAACACAGGCAGTACAACACAAAGTGTAAAACGAAACACAAAAGGACGGTTAACATCTCTATGCACTCTCTAATACCTTAAGGGGAAAGTGAACCTTATCTTATATCCAATATATTAAATATAAGTGAATCTTATCTTGTAACCAATAAACAAAAATTAGTAGTGATGATGCATCTGTGTAGGTCTGTGTACTCTTAGTGCATTCTGGATATTATAACGTAATATTACTTATATCTTATGTATTTATATTACTTATATTATGCATATGACCACTTCAAACTACAGACTAATACTGACGATGTAAAATCTTGCTGTGTGCACTAGATGTAATAATACTGCTATAATAATAATAATAATGATAATAATAATAATAATAATAATAATAATAATAACAAGAACCAAGCCTGCCACAGATTGCAACATATCGCCTGAAAATAGTACCTGACAAGTGCATAGGTTTGACCTTTCAGGGTAGGCCAAAGCTATGCACTAGCTTTGACCATAGATCAAAGCTAGTGCATAGGTAGATCAAAGCACTAGCTTTGTAATAATGGAATGTAATAATATCTGTAATGAATGAGCTTTAGATGCACTTACAGAGTTCTTAAATTTAATTACCAATGGACAAAAACAAGGTGTTTGCATCGTGTCAGTCTTAATGCAAGGCTAAGCTGACTGGTTGTTGCCTGTCAGTTCATTCACCATTCACATGTACAAGAGCGACATCAATTGAACTCAAGGCAAATAGGCCAAAACATTCTCCTTCTCCAAGTCTATTGTAGTTAAGCAGGTGAAAACTAACTGTGGGTGTTCTCTTCAGAATAAACTGCAGCGTTATGACACTGTTCATAAATCAGCTGTGATTTATCTTTCAAATTTCATCTTTAGGTATTGACCTCGATACACTGATACAGATATACCTGTGATAAACTGGCCTGGAGGATTCATACTGCCCAAGGCTAATAATACACTCCTTGGCTTACTTGGCAAAGTTCTCATTCCCAGAAAACACAATACCAGGCATACGGTTTCATTCTGTGACGTACTTTTATTAATTAATGTACTCAGACCCAGTAGTTGCGTGTTAGAATTGGCACCCACTGCATGACTGGAAAAAGTCACTTTCAGCATGTCTGTCATAAACTGGATTATTTAAGGAAATACAGGACAAGTGCATATTTTTCATTAGTAAAATATCTGCAGCAATACCTGCTGATTTAAAAAAATTTATTAAATCATGAATTCCAATTGAAATCAAAACCATGTGTCTATGAAGTTAGCATACTTTTCCCAAAACAACGATAAAATCTACTACTTTTTCCAGGTTGTGAGGAAATACGCCAGCAGTAACACTGATGGCACAGCCTGCAGACAAATATGGATTTACACAACAAAGGAGATTAAAACTGGCATTTGACATTGGATATGACTAAAGTAATCTAGCAGGCACCTTTTACAGGCTGTATCCTGACAGGGTTTTGTGGTTGCACTCTTTGGGGACGCGGGATACATAGGAGTGCCTTTCAAGTTGTGATGCTTCACAAAAGATTTCCCCCAATAGGTGTGTCTTTCATTCACCCACTGTACAAAACAGTACAGACATTTCCACCCCGAGGCCATCATAAAAACTGATCCATTTCAAAACATGCACTCTGCAGAACAATGACAAGACTCTTATCATATTAACTCATCTTGGAAGAGAATACTTGTGATCAGACCACCAATCCGGCTCTTTCATAAACCTGTGACAAATAAAACATGGTTTGTATGTAAACAGTAAGGTTCCCTAAGCGACACTTCCCCTGCCCCCTGCCCATGTCTTAGACAGGAAAGTTGTCTCGAAGTGTTTTTCCACTGCAACATTTCCAGGCATTGAAGTTTGACTTTCAGCCTTATGCCAGACCAAATATGGAATGATTGCAAACGCATTACTGAAAGGTTCAAAGATGTTACAAATGTGGTAGCAAAGGAAGTCGAATATCTTGCTGGTATAAACATATCAATTCCAATGATACACAAACTACAGAGACAATATTGCCTTTGAAATTTCAGACTAGAAGGTAACACACAAACACACACACACACACAAACACACACACACACACACGCACACGCGCGCACACACACACACACACACACACACACACACACACACACACACACAAATGCACCTTCTCTTCCTTTTAAGTTTATAAGTTATTTTTACAGTTCATTATTTTAATCATAAGTTATGTCTTTGAAATATGTAATTAAGATGAGAGAACCCCTTCTTCTGTCGAGGAAGGATGCTATAAATGACACATTGAGCTTCTAGGGCAACAAGAATCTTCTATTTCTATTCAGTGAAGACTGGAACAAGGTGAAATAATTTCTCTGATGACAACAATAGCGTTACATTAATATTCCAATCTATCTACTATATGTATGTGGGACAGAGTGGTGGTGCAGCTTCACAGCTAAAAGGTCCTGAGTTCAAATCCACTCGTGACTTTTGAGTGTGGTCCCCCACTAACAAAAATATGCAATGTAAGAGAATTGGTGACTCTACATTACCCTAAGATCTGATTTATGAGCGTGAATGGGGTTTTCTTCCATGTGGCCCTGCAATAAACTGGTTATTTGTCCAGGGGTGTGAACAGTATTTTTAGTTAATTCAATAATAATAGCATTAATTGTAGATACACTGAAAAATTCCACTGCCAAATGCATTGAGAAGGTGCAGTCTACTACTTTCTGAAGATAAATTCCACTGTGCTCATGAAACAAATATAGGCTATCATCACACACCATCAGATAACACCAGTAAACACAGCAGGCTGAGGAACCAATGGAGCTACAAAAACTAATCACTGGACATCTTTTAATGTGTGAAAACAACAACAACAACAGTAACAAATGTTTATTAATGAAATGCTCAAATTTAAAAAGTAGGAAAACTAAAAATAAAGGTGTTAAAGGCTGAGCTCATGTTACACTATTGTCTGGGGCGTTCCCTCACACACCCTTTTGGGGGAATTAATAGGTATAAATGTAGAGATCTGGTCGCCAATAGGAGGAGACACGATGAAGACTCACAGGTGAGTTCTTATAACTTCTTCATCTTTTTTTAATCAGGTTGTATGTTGTAGTTATTTAAAATACTTTGCATGACATATAACGACACAGTGAAAATAAAATTAGTGCATATTCTTCTTTACTTTTACCATTACAAGAATGGAGAAAAATTTTGCTAAATTCTTGTCTTCAGATATGTGGTATTTAATTTTGGTGTGAAGAATATGGGTATAAAGAGTGCAACTATCCTCTTCATCAGATGAGTCTTTAAATAAGTCGAAGATAAAGCCAAATTACAGGATGCAATCTAATGTCAAGTATTTGTTTCCTCCAAAAATAATAAAAAGTAAATCTCAGCCCAGATAGAATTGTGTCTTTTCCATTCAATTCCATTGACTGCTTACTGTTGTTGCTAAATGAGTTTAAATAGCTACTGTATGTTTCCTTTGCTGGCTTTTCTCTTGTGTCCTTGAAGGCTGATCATCAATGATATAACCAAAAAACAAACAAATAGATTGGCAATTTAGTTTTTTCCTTGTGAAAGGAACTGATGGATGCTTTGGCTTCTGTTGTTCTGCTGTTCCCTCACAGGACCACGCAAACAACAATGAGGCTAATCTTTTATTTGTGCCAGTTTGGACTCATTCTGAGGACCGAGGCTCAGACTCCAGACGCTTGCCTTTTAAGTGAAACTAACAGACCTCCAGGTTTGTAGAAACTTATTTGATATGTTCTTCAATAACTGTTGCTGTCACTTCTCCATATTCATTTTCCTCTTCTCTTGATGTTTTCTGCAGAAAATGAGGACATAACCGTACACTGTGGAACAGAATACATGGACCTGGACATTTACCTTTGTCCAGTGTACCAAGCTTCTTACACCGAGTCTCTTATGGTCGTCAATAATGAAGTAGACAAACCTGAGTGCCTCGGGACCGCATATTGGAACAATACCCCACCTCTCCTTAGATTCAGATTCCCCCTAAATGACACTGCCATCTCATCTTGCAATAATAAATTTAAGGTATTTCTACTTGACTTGAATCCCTGATGGACACAAATCAGAAAATCAGTAGTAAATCAGAAAATAAAAAATCCATTGTGTTGTGAAGTTAAATTTTTCATTTTAAACAGATGTCAGTGGAATTCATGTGTCCTTTTTCAACAGACAATTTCTGAGCTTGGGAGTGGAACATATTCTAACTTCTCACAAGTCCAGTTCATGAACATCTCTGGTATGATAAACTCGATAGACACCAGTTCAGGTGTCATCACCTACCGCCAGCAGATCCAGTACAAGTTCTCCTGCCTCTACCCGATGCAGTACTTCTTGAACAACACTGAGTTGGCTGTGTGAGTATGTCATGTGACACCTGGAATTACAAAGATACCACATATGAAATAAATAGAATCTAAATTTCAGTTCATTGAAGTTTTTTGTTTTTGTTTCACATGAATTTATTTTCATTCATAACAGATCAGGTGTAAATCTCGCTATAAAAGACAGCAATGGCACATTCATCAGCACACTGGCGATGCGTCTCTACGAAGTAAGACCTGCTTTTTCTTCACAGCTTTTTTATTTTTATTATTACTATTTTTTATTATTTTCATAACATTGATTCATTGATTTTTCCCTTAATTTTCCTTGGAACAGGATGAACTATACCAAAATCTCCTTAATATACCACCAACTGGCCTCAACTTGAAAACCAAGATTTATGTTGCAGTGATAGCACAAAATCTAACGGACAGGTGTGTTAGTTTTGACAGTTTACAGTGAAGCATGTTAATAATAAGGAAAATAATCTTTAAAAATAAACTAACCTGTCCTTGAAGGTTCAACGTGCTGCTGGACAGATGCTTTGCAACAACAAGCCCATATCCCACTGCATCTACTTACTATGACCTATTTGTAGGGTGAGTCACATATAAACATAATCGCACAATATGTTACCCACTTTCTTCTGACACTCAACTCCACGCTAGGCTTTTGTCTTTCACCATGTACAGCGACTACACCTGTCTCCTTTTCACCCAAGGTGTAATCGCGATGAACAAACTAAGGTGGAGCTCAACGGGTTGGCTCAAGTGGCGTACTTCTCCTTTGAGGCTTTCAGATTTGTGGTGCACAAAAATTTGACAGTGTCCACTTTCTACTTGCACTGCATCACCACACTGTGTGAGGTGTCCAAGTGCAGCAGTTTGATAGCTGTGAGTAAACATGGTATTACTGATCATCACAAGAATGACAATCATTTTTGAGTCATAACAAATAGTTGCTTTCTGTAGTCAAGCCATACATCAGTGATTGTTGTTAATTATTTCTGAGCAGGTCTGTGATACGCCCGTGAGGAGGAGGAAGAGACAAGTGGACGAACAGTTATATAACGCGACAGTCAGCTCGCCTGTCATTACTGTGGGACCCAGCAGCATTGGTATGTCTTTAAGAAAACTTTCATAAACAAATGCATACTTAATTTCTATCACAATGTTTTTTAGGCTGAATATAAAAATGGAAGAAATGAAAAAGAAAGTCATCTCAAGTTGGACATGTTTAGATTTGTTCAGTTAGGTTTAGGGTTAGGGTTAGGTTAGGAATATGTAAAATTATTTTTTAAATGTAACAAAAATTCTGGTATAACATCTGTATCACAAAAAAGAAAACAAAATAAGAAAAAAACCATGTCACATCTGGTCACCAGCCAGGTTACTGTGTTCAGTCTGACTGAAACAAATTCACCAGTCAAATTACTGTAGCTACACCAAACTCCAGCAAGCAATTTTCACTGAACACATGGTGAAATAGCTCAAATGTTTCTGGTAAAAACAAACAAACAATATAAATAAATCAACATCATGGAAATTAAAACTGTATAAATGTAATTTTTCCACACTTAAAGTACCGATTAAATTGAAAATATGGAGCCAGCATATTACTGTGCTTCAGAGGTTCTGGGAGATTAATATTTCGTTTTGCCATGTTTCTGTCATGATATCTATTAAAGCTGCAAAACCATCATCGCTCATCTAAAATGTCATGAATCATTTAATTCGATCAATAATAACAATACAAAATCCAGACCTGCTCATAACTGATCATGATTTTTGGTTTTGTTTTTCAGAAGATGCACAGTTGTTCTCAGCTTCACATGGTAAGAATCTTCATTATATGAGGATGGAAGATTTGTAAAGGAGATGTGTTGTATTTCATTATTTTCTGGGTTACAACTTAGTATCGAGCAATATTAATACATTCACATGTAAAAGTTTCTTTCCCCTGCTCACACAGATATGTCTTCTGGGAACAACTACAGCAGCCCAGTGGTGGCTGTGATCATCTGCATCGTCATTCTAGCTCTTCTCCTCTTTGCCATGGCTTTTTACTTTATATGGTTTATCAGACAGAGAAAAATAGTAGAGCAGTAACATCACCTGTTAAAGTTCAGCCCCTTCCTGTCTTTCCCAAACTGCCAGTTTAATATTGTACTGTAGAACAAAAAAAATAGAAACCAGAGTCAGAGAAATCGTGCTGTCAGATTTAGCTTTATAATTACATAAACAACATTAGCAAAATAATCTGACTCAGCAATGTTTTAGTCATTCGGATAACTGTAGGGCATTAAAGTGGAGATGAGATTGTTGTCATTTTTAATAGTTCAATTAATAGTGTTATCAATTGTAATGACTCAGAAATGGGGCACTTTGAAAACATTTTCAAGAGGTTGATAAAAAAAAAATTACTCATGATTTTTGATGAAACACTGAAATTTACATCCAAACTTCAATTTCATTGTAAAGATGAGCACAGTATCAAAGGTAAAGGGTTGGTGTAAATCAGGGGTCTCCAAACTCTTTCTTGTAAGGGCCACAAAAAGTTTTCCTTCTCTGCTGGGGGTCAGTTTGTAAAAGTAGAACTGTGACGATCGCAGGGGTTCCTAAATGTAAATGTTTATTGTCTTCCAGAACCAGATATGAATAACCCTTTCAGGCTATTATGTCATTTGGGATAGCAGCATAGAGGTCAATGAGACTGTCAGGCTTGAGTGCGTCTTTCAGAGCATCACAGTTCTGTAACTCGGCCCAACTCCAACTGATAAGAAGGCTGGATTTCATCGATGTCGGCAACAAAGCGGTTCCGGAAAAGAGGGACTTCCTGAGCATTAGCATGTAGTTCACGGAATCACACACCAAACTCCACCTTCAGCATCTCCAATGCTTCACACACCTTTCAGCTGGGAACGGGACCGCTGGATTCTCTGCAGGGAGGTTTTGGGTGGCAGGGAGATAGATGAAGTTGTGCTTCTTTACTTGTTCCAAAACCAGCACTAGTTTCACCTCAAATGCTTTTAGGTGGGAATACTGTATGTCACAAATGACTTTCCCCTTGGCCTTGTAGCTGGGGGGCATTTTTCTAGTACTGTTCAGGGGACCGTGCCATATGTGGTGGTTGGCTGCATCCAGCCCGCAGGCCTTAGTTTGGGGACCACTTGTGTAAATGATGAAAACTTGATTTAAGTCAAGTTCAGCACTTATGTACAGATCTAAATAAAGTTTTTTCATGTACGTTTTTCTTAAGTTTTACATTAAGATATAAATAAATAATACACCGATTATAACACTACACTACTGCCTCCAAACTTCCTGTTCCCCTTCATGATGTTCATATTTACCTAACTGATTATTGAAAATTTATTTGGTAATATCAACAACTACAGAATATCACAAATTCAGCAGCATGCAGACAAGCTGCTCATTATACCGTTGATGATCTCCAAATGAAAAATACATTTGTGCAACAATTTGCCTCCAGCCTGCTTGGATCTCTTTCTTCACCTCTTCTTGCTCCCCATCAACTAGGAGAGCTATTGAAATGACAAATTCAAACATTTTATCATCACTGACCGTTTCTGTAGGATCCTGTTGAGCAAGAAACAAAAAGTAAGATAATGTTAAACTAATTAGCGAACTAATAACTAACCAACCAAAACAAATCACATTTTCCAGATCTGTCCTTTGCTGGGACGGCTCCTCAATAAAGACACTCCTCTTCAAAAGGGCAGCATCCTTGTCTTGAGTAGTGAATGCAGAGTCTGTTGCTGGAAGAGACAGAGAGAGGAGAAGGGTTGACCATCATTCACCAGATGTGATTAAATCTGCTGCACACAATGTGGTTTCATTTGACTCAAACCCAGTCCAGGATATATGAGAATGATCAAAACTGGACTCGTGTTGACATTTAAGTTTGATCAAATCAGACCATTTTAAAAGGTTAGACGCATCTGTAGCTGAATTTCGACTAGAACGCATCAGTCACCTCCTCCTTGGCCCGTCCTTCGACCCGGTATTTGTTTTGCTGCTACCACTTTAGGTCTGCACCAATCACAACAACTCTAGTTGTTTAGTTTGCAGAACTTTCTTTACTCTCTTTGTCCTTAAGTCACTTCTTTTGCTGTCTATCTTTATTTCCTGCCGTCCTTGTCTGAAGCCATCATTTGACATCGATGTCGTCAGATGGTCACAGGGGAATTGGGGCTCAGAACACCAACCGTTTTAAAAGTGGATAACACTTTTACGAGATGCAGTCTCACAACCTTGCTCATCTTTATTGCGGCCACTGGTTTTATCTTTCCTGTACCACTGTCCATTCTTCTGCTGCTATGTCTTGTCCTCTGCCTCATCAAAAGACTAGATCGTTTTGTCCTCTCATCAGCCTCAGCAGCATCATCTGCCACCTTCACAAGTGTCTACCCTCTGTTCTTGGGCGGTCTTCTTCACTGGAGGAGGCCGTGGCAGGAGGTCGTCAGTGTAACAACATCATTTGTGTTCATCAGTAGTACTGGTACCACCTAGCAAATTAATTTAATGGACTTTGTTGTGTGCACCGCCCTGTTTTGTCACGGCCATACAACATGGTTTGCGAAAATAAGAGAACAGACTCATGTAAGTTGTACTTCATTTAAATCCTTTATTCCCACTTGTAGTTAGCTATATTAAGTGCAATCAATCAAGATTTATAACAATACAATCAAAAGTGTTCATCTGAGAAGAGGGAATATCACAATGAATGAGTGGTAGTTTGTGGTCACATGCGGTACTGAGGATAAATTAAGAAAAATGTTAGTAGTTTCCAGTACATGTCATGAGATACAGTATGCCTTCTCTTAATAGTTTAGGAAAATAAATGTTTAACTTTAGACATAATATATAGTGTCGAAGGAGATTCAGGTCATATCCTGGGACAACAATATTTTATTGACAAGGCAGAACACAGAGCCAGCATCACTTGACCAGACTGTCAGTTCCAATAATTCTTCTTTCCTTTCAGAATAAAAATGAACTTTCTAGAGGTGTTTTTCCAGCATTATTGTGTGCATCTACAATGGTAGTTTGTACACTTCAACTTATTTGATAGCAGTTCTGGCAGAGTTCAGCATTCTTAATGGGAGTACATCTTCCACCCATTCATTTGGGGAAGCCCTCATGCGCTCCCAGAGTTTCACCTCATAGGGAGTCGAGTCCATCCAGTCCACCATGGCTCCATAACTTGTTCCTACAGCAATACAAAAACATACAGGAAAATAATACTTGACATTTTTTATTTTATTTGCTTCTTTTTTTTTTCCTTTTGAGTAAAGAAATTTTTTGGGGTTTATCAGTCAAAATAATAAAATAAATTAGGAATTTTTACAAAGCTTATATTTATGCCCCAAATTATAGAAAATTAAAACAAATGAATATTTACATGAAGAAACAAAAGATGATATTGTTCTCAACAGAGAAATGGTTGTAATAAACCTCACATAAAACAACACAGTCCTCCAGCTGAGGACGACCATTTTTTTTTTTAGATTTGTCATCAGTCAGAATATTAGGAGATGGATGTCTCCCACCAGTACCTGAACCAACTCCAAGCCTCAGGCCTCCTAGCAGGTGGCTGATTAGCTTGTCTTTGTCCCAGACGGTGAGTTCTACACAGGCTTCAGCTAGATCCGCCTCTCTGATGCCGTCATACACCATCGTGTGGTTGAAAGCTGGGTCTACCGTCCGCTGCAACACGCGTGTTTTCTGGCAACTTTTCCTGCTCGTATCTGGCAGCACAAAGCTTGAGATGGAGAGGGATGCACACTGATTAGTAGTATATGAATTGTTGATTAGAGGTAGTCCTCAATTTATAAACATGCGACTTACGAACATTCGGAGATATGTTTATTTGCATTCTGAGGACTACTTGTAATTACATAGCACTGAGAAATATCCATACCAATTAACATATGGGTCAATGGTGGTCCTGATTAGAGGCAGGTTCCTGCACTCCTTTAACCAAATGTGAACCTCTCCACTGTTTGGACTCTCCACAGCTGATTCTTCAAAAAGGAAATGACAAAATATTTAAAAAAATATTAAATTCAGTGATTTGATTCGAGACACTTCTAGATTTAATAACACATTAAAACTGTGCAGACCTTCACTTTGGGCAGTCTGTGGCAGGAAACGAATGGCTAGCTTCATCTCTCCCCGACTGCCAGATGGTTGTAGAGAGGGTGTTGTCTGAAAGGTCTGACAAAATAAGTTAAAAAATGTTCAAATCCATCACAAGTCCCAAAAATACCTTTATGCACGGAGAATATAATAACAGAGCATGAAACACAAACAGCTTAAACAGACTGGGGAAAAAAGCAGGTCAAGCACATTCTTAGATAATATTTGATAAGAAAATAACTGCTATGGATACTGCGTGAGGGCGTGTCTATTTTTTCCTACCTTTCCTTTCAGGGCTACATAGTTCATCTGAGTATGGTTAAAGTTCCACTTGGAAAGGTCCAAATCTACTTCACCCAGAAAGCTGTTCCTGCCAAAGGTGTCATGATGCCAAACTGATAGAATGAGCATTTTGGTTTTTAGATACTCCATGCGAACACGATACTGTATGGACAGGGAGAGAGACTTGATTCAGTAGACTGATTGTATTGATTGTACCAAGTATAGCACCTGACATTGTCAGGTGATAATTAATATGGATTCTTACTCTGAGGATCTCATTGAAAGTTGGATTTAGAGTCTTCTTTTTCACTGATGTTTTCCTCTTTCCCAAATTAGCTTTGTCAGGAATCAGGTAGCTTTTCACATACCTTTAAAAAAAACACAGTGACAAGACATTAAAGATATGATACCATAAGTCATTAGTTACAATTGCTGGAAATGTTTTCTGAAGCACATGACTGAAATAACTGATGCTATTAATAATAATAATAATAATAATAATAATAAGGGATACATTAAATTCATGCATTGAATTCAGCTGTTACAGGCTGTTTTGTTTTAATGGTTTGGCTCTTAATGATTCCGAGTTCATCACAGCTGTATACTGTACTGCTATAGAATTATGCTTTTCTGTGCTATATATGAGAAAACATGCAGGAAACTCATTCAAACCCTTTATTGGCTATGAGGTACAGTACTCACGGATCTGAGCGACCCCTCTTTAAGTCGACTGCAGCCAAGTCTCGACACTCGGCCACGAAGATGTGAAACTCTTTGAGCTTCTGAATGTAGTTGATGGAGAACTGGAGGCTTCCCTGAACCTCCATATTTGACAAGTCTCCACTGTACATGGTCATCACACTTCCACTCCGCTGTATTGGGCAAGAAAACATTTTGAAATGTGAATCACATTTGTAATACTTAAATTAATTTATTGTTGGAAAAATTTGTGGTTTGTGTGTTTTCTAAAAATCTCTCCTGGTAATAAGGGTCAAGAGATAAAGTTGCAGAAAAATTTTGGGAGGTGTGCAATGACATCAACAATGTCACTGGCATCAAGCACATGAATAAACCACCGACATCACCAGTTGAGTTGCAATACAGGGGATATTGGCAGAAATTTAACATGCCCAAAACAACACATCAATGCACGCATGATTCCCCAGAAAACTAGCTGCCCTCAGTCTAAAGTGTATCTTAGACGGAGACCAAACATTGAGGTCCTCTTTAATTTCAGCAAACTGGAAATGTTAGCACTATAACTAAATTGCATGAAAAAAGTAAACAATTCCTGATTACTTGTTTATTTTTAATTAATGATAAAGTATGAACCCGTATGATCCCGTGTCAGGTGATGTTGTATCCATTCACCAGCACTCGGGAGAGAACGAGATCCGGTCTCAGCTGATGTTGTATCCATGCGCAAACATGAGATAGGACAAGATGCGTTCTCAGCAAATGTTGTATCCATCCACCAATACAGGAAAGAACAAGATGCGGTCTCAGCAGATGTTGTATCCATCTGCCAACACTTGGGAAAGAACAAGATACCATCTCAGCTAATGTTGTATCCATCCGCCAACATGTGGGAAAGAACGAGATGCAGTCTCAGCTGATGTATCCATCCGACAACACCTGGGAAAGAATAAGATCCGGTCTCAGCTGATGTTATAACAATCTGCCAACACTTGGGAAAGAACAAGATGCCGTCTCAGCTGAGGTTGTATCCGTCCACCAACACTTGGGAAAGAACAAGATGCAGTCTCAGCTGATGTATCCATCCGCCAACACTTAGGAAAGAACATGATGCAGTCTCAGCTAATGTATCCATCTATCAACACTTGGGAAAGAACAAGATGCCATCTCAGCTGATGTTGTATCCATCCGCCAACACTTGGGAAAGAACAAGATGCAGTCTCATCTAATGTATCTGTCCGTCAAGACTTGGGAAAGAACAAGATGCCGTCTCAGCTGATATTGTATCCATCCGCCAATACTTGGGAAAGAACGAGATGCAGCCTCAGCTGATGTTGTATCCATCCGCCAAACACCTAGGAAAGAATGAGATCCGGTCTCAGCTGATGTTATATCCATGCGTCAACATGAGAAAGGACAAGATGTAGTGTCAGCAGATGTTGTATCCATCTGCCAACACCAGGGAAAGAATGAGATGCCATCTCAGCTGATGTTGTATCCATCCGCCAACACTTGGGAAAGAACAAGATGCAGTCTCATCTAATGTATCCGTCCGTCAACACTTGGGAAAGATCAAGATGCCGTCTCAGCTGATGTTGTATCCATCTGCCAACACCTGGGAAAGAATGAGATGCCATCTCAGCTGATATTGTATCCATCCGCCAACACTTGGGAAAGAACGAGATGCAGCCTCAGCTGATGTTGTATCCATCCGCCAACACCTAGGAAAGAATGAGATCCGGTCTCAGCTGATGTTATATCCATCTATCAACACTTGGGAAAGAACAAGATGCAGTCTCATCTAATGTATCCGTCCGTCAACACTTGGGAAAGAATGAGATCCGGTCCCAGTTGATGTTGTATGTATCTGCCAACACTTAGGAAAGAACAAGATGCCATCTCAGCTGATGTTGTATTCATCAGCCAACACGTGGGAAAGAATAAGATCCGGTCTCAGCTGATGTTGTATCCATCCGCCAACACTTGGGAAAGAACGAGATCCCGTCTCAGCTGATGTTGTATCCATCCTGCAACAAGTAGTGGTGTCCTGAAGCACAGCTCGTGACTTGGACTTTGCTCGTATGTCGAACTTAAATATGGATAGAGTGACAGCTTGTATCTCAAAAAACTCGTATGTCAAGCAGCTACTGTATCTCAATGTGCTACTGTACTAAAAATACAAATTCTCCAGTTCTTGGCAATACCGTGGGCCACACTAACGGCCAGTCCAAACAGATGTATTCAGAACAGAAATTGCTCATTGTTTAAAAGGTTACAAATGGGGAGGAGCATGACATGTGTTGTGATTACTGAAAAAGTGATATCACTTATAAAAATGGGTTATTGTAAATCCTGTCAATCACAATTCAGGCTTTAAAGCTAACAAGCAGCACAGTTTAGAAAAACACTGTTCGAATGCGAAACCTATGTGTGTATTGCATGCAGCGATAATTCAACATACAGATGCCATGCTGGAGGAGTTGGTGAGGTTAGAAAAAGAATCCCTCAGTCCACTTTTTGTGCAGTAACTGTTGTCCCAGTCAGAGTCAGTGTCTCTGCCAATGTTCTGAAACAAGGACAGCAGATGGAGAGAGCTCTGTCAAGAAAGATTCACCACTACCGATCTAAAAGATGGAGGGATTGTTTTACCTCATCCTCAAGTAACAAAGGAACTGATTTGCTCATCTTCTTCAGGTGGTCTCGATTTGAAAATAAGGTCGGGGAAGAAGATGGGATGGATGAAACTAAAAACAGATGATAGGGAATTTTGACAAATTTATGAACAATAATTTTCTTGAAAGCCTTCATGTTAAAAATGATAAGACAGCTCCTACTATTATTGATGTGTCTCGTGTCAGAATTTGGGTTTTGCCTCCTTTCTTGTCCTGTGAAAACCACAGTGATAGATCACAGTAAACTGGGATGTTCTGATGTTCTGTACATTTGGACCTGACTTGATTAGGAGAAGCTAGGGATATACTCACGTGGTGATACGGATGCTGTGATGTCCTCTAGACTTTTAGCTAGCTGTTTAGGCCTTGCTTCTGCTCTCTTCAATGCTTTCCTGACAGGGTGGTCTTCATCATCGGTCTCCCCTGCAGTGTTAAATAGAGAGAATAGCTCTGATTGACTGGCTTTCTTTACCTTTTATGCTCAATTTTAACACAAAGTGATGTCATTAAAGGTCTAGTCCTACCAACAGTACAACAGTACAATGCCCAAGATATTCCAAAAGCAGAAAATTTCCTCAATTGAGAAGCTGTTACCTGTAATGTAATTGGGTTACAAGAAAAAAAAAAGTGTTGCTATATTATTTTATTTTTATTGGCCAATGCAGTAATAGAGCTAGACAGCACTCAATGTGGGCAAACCAAGACAACTCATTCTCCCCATCATGTTGCTGCACCATAAAGCAATTTTCCAAAGATATTTTATTTCCTGTCATATGCCCAACCCTGCCACCATGGACGAAGAAAACCGACAAAGTAGCTTTAACAGGATCCAGCTAACAGACAGACAGCCAATGCAAGTGCGTAAATAACCACATACGTACAGTGCATACATACATGCATACATACAGACATACATACTTTCCTTGGTGGGGTTAATAATCCCTGTAATTGTATTTATGGTTAAAAACACAAGTGAAACATTCATGACTGTGTGTGTGTAAGGCAGGAAATAAAGATAACGTAGATACTGAGTGGTATTTTTGCGACATATGCTATATTGTTTGATTAAAGTCTGTGTATTTGAGCTTGATTTGGTTTTAGTGGAATGTAGTAGAGAAATAAGACAAACGTTCACAAGCCTGACTGCAATGGTTAAGATAAAAAAGGTTGTGTGATAGCCAAATAACAGTGCATCACATGTGAACTGCATTTCAAGGACATTTTGGGTTGAGTCACAGGTTCAAAGTTAAAGGATGGTCAAAGAATGCTGACACTGTGGACTGGTGAAACATGGCTTTATCTACAATGTGTCAATACAGTTCGAGATGTGTACTGTACCAAGTCCACCCACAAATTAAACACAGGCAGCTGAGCCCAGGTACACATCAGTGTGTTCCTTTACATAAGGTAACTTCATCTAATACAGGTAACCCAACACGGACGTGATACCATGGATACTGCTGGTGTCTTTCCTCTGTGATAATGACTTTTAAAAAGTTTAAAATAAAACTTAAATTTCAACTTTAACAACCTGCCTTGTTTGGTAAAAAGATGTTTTCAACCTAGTTCAGTTAAACCTATTTAAATTAAACCTATTAAACCTAATCATTATGCTACGGTTTTTTTTTTTAATTATTATTTTAAATAAATTTCTGTGGTGAAGATGCTCAAAACCTGCAATAAAAACAATTTTATTTAGTGTGTTGCTGTAAAACACTGAATTTGAAGCTCACAGTTTGAATTGTTCCTTGAGTTGGACCTGGGTTCAGATGAACTGCTCACAGACGACTCCTGGCCTGTGTCTGAACTCTGGCGCATTGCCAATGGGGGGCGCTGTCTTGTCTTGCTGCCTTTTCTACTACAACACTCCTCTGAGCTTGCTGGAGTGCTGGCTCTCACTGGTTCAGGTTGGTCAAATTCAAACATGGAGGTGTCCTCTGAACCATCTGCATGTAGAGCTGGTGCAAAGGTGTTTTGGAGACTGGCTTCATCTGTCATGCCAAGATAATGACGGTAGTCTTTGGGAACACATGACCGTGCAAGTGGAGACGGAGTCGCCGTATCCTCTGATGATCTTCTCCTGCCGCTTTTTTGGGGACTCTGCCTCGGCTTCCTGCTTTGTTGCTGGACAGGGCTAGCTTCCACTTTTTTGATTTTTTCTCTTTCATCAGGAACATTCAGAGCAAACATGCTTGAAGAACGACCCATTGAATTTGGACGACTGCTTGAACTGCCAAAACTATCTTTTCTGCTTTTAGCAGTGCGAGCTTCTCTTCCTGAATTACTTTGTAGTTTATTGGATTTTTCCTCTCTCGAGTCTTTTGAGCTGCGTTTGGATTCTTTTTGCTGCTCAGCTTGCATATAATCGGACAGGTTGATTCTACTGGCATTTGCAGCCCTTGAGGGAATCTGTCTATCATGAGGTGACTTTGCTTGACTCTGAAGAGGTGGAGATGCCATGTCAGGTGATCTTGTTTTCTCATGGTCCATCTCAGGGCCATCACATTTAAAGTTTAGAGATTGAAACTGAGCAGGTACTAGCTCTTTTCTTTTGGGGCTTTTGGGTTTGTCGGGGGAAAGCAATCCTTTCTTGTCTGATGTGGTTTCATCCCAGAACTCGCGTAATATGTTAAATGGTATTCGACTTGTGATCGGACTCGGAGATGACTCTTCCATCCTCTGATTCATAGGAATGACGGTAAAATTCATTTGATTGTCATCAGAATCTTCCTCATTGTTGCCTGAATCCATTGAAATTGACCTCAAATCATACTCTGACTTTGTAAATCTTTTATCTAATCTTGCCTGATTTGCACTATCGGTGACTTTATCATCTCCAGATGCTTTAGGTGTGTAAAACATGGGCTTCTTCTCCTGCTCCCAGAAAGATCTGAGCTGCCTAATTCTCTCCGCAGGAGTTTCTTGATGTTTTTTTCTACTCATGTACGGACTGTTAATTATGTCATCATTAGAAATCTCTTCATTTAGTTTAGGAGGCTTACTTGATTGCATGCGTTCATCACTCTCCATCCTAGCTACATCTACATTTGGATCTCTATTTCTTAGTGTTTTGCGTGTGATCTGTACCTCATTCCATTCTTGCTTATAAACCATGTATGGACTATTTTTTGGCAAATCAGGTTTTTCAGAGTCTGAACTGTCTTTTGTTTGCAGATCTAAACTCAGCTGAGACACAGGCATAGCCTTTGACAGATCATCTTGCAATAGAGCTTGGTAAACACTATTAGTTTGTTGATTTGCTTTGACATTCTCAGACTCCGGACTCAATCTGGACTGAATTGCTGACAGTTGCTGTGGACTAAGTCTGTTTACACCTCGAATCTCAGCATTTGAACTTCTTCTGTCAGCAATTTGAGGATAATCTGCTGATTTCAGATAATCTGAGTCTATTTCTGTTGAACTATTTATGACATTCTGGTTACTATTTAAGTCAACAATATTTCCGCTATCATTCTGTGAACTTGGAACCAGTTCTTGTTCTCTTTCAATCTCATTATTCCCTTTCCAATTGTAAATTCCATGCAGAGTGGGAAAATCAGGTATTTCAATGGGTTTGTTCCCTATATCCACACTTGGAGGGAGTTGAGCAGATTCCTGTCCTTCGTCAATGACTGACTTATTCTTAAGTATTTCAGAGTCCATGTTGCTTGTCTCCAAAGATGACTTCAAATGTGAGATTGGTTGGCTTTCTTCATTATAATCAACAAATGACATTTTTTCTGTCACATCCTTCATCAATTCCTGTGTTTCTGCCAGTTTCTTGTTTCCTATTCCTTTGGTTCTTTTTGACTCTTCATAATCACTGGACTGTTTCTCTAAGTTGCTTCCTCTCCTTTCAGAAGTTTCCATCTTCTTATCGCTTATAATATTTCCTTCATATTTTCCAAATGAATCTTCACTTTTCAATTTGCTACTTTCAGGATGTTTCTCAGAGCTCTTAGTGGCCTCTGTACCATCTTCTGTATTTAGCCAATCATTGCTGTCTGTACTTCGGCTAAACCAGTCCAGCACCTTTGCAATGGAGTCCTCGTCACCAGTGGGACTGGTGTTCAGTGTTGACAATTTAAACTTGTGTCTCTGATTTGATTTCTTCATTTGTTCATCAGACTTATGAATAAAGTTGAGGTCATAAGAAACAGGAGGATCTGGATCTGAAAAGAAAAGTATAAAAAAGAGACTTTAATCAAAATTCTATTACTGTCCATCTTACAACAGGGTACAGTTGACTCTCAGGAACTATAGACATGGCAGAAACATTGCAAAGCTTAAAGTGATGTCAACATGCTAATTTGCTCACGCTGACAACAATATTTGTTAGCAACGGGGGAAATAAGTTTTTAAGGTACAGTATGTGGTTAAAACACAATGAACTGTTGAAAAAATCGTGCCATATGTATACATATGGATCTCACTCTTCCCTTCCCGGTTCACTTACAGAGAACATTGCCCTGCAGCTGAGACCTTAAGGTCTAGGAGCTTAAAAAGCATGAGGGCCTGGCAACTGGCACTCATATATATGAAATGTCACCACTACTGGAGACTGTCTTGGATTAAAATTTGTTTTTAAAGTATGCACTTCCTTATTTGAAGCTAGGGCCCAATCTTAAGTATTCTGTTTGATCAAGTTCAATGTAGTTGCCCTTACTTGTGTAGAATGTTTTTGTGATAATGCATATTAACTTTTCATTTTGCCCATATTGTTTGCTCTCCTGTTTTATTATAGTCTTAAAATTTTATGTGCACTCACATTCACTGAGTACTATGTCATGCCTGTCTTAACTTCTCTTGCTAAAAAGTGCAGAATTGTCTTTTAAGACAGTTTGATTAGTAAAAAATGTTTTCATTTACTGGATCCTGTTAAATCTCTTGGTCCAGTGATGGAGGCCAGGTCAGTTTTAGGCCAGGTCAGTGATGAAGGCCATGGAGATTCAGCTGAGGAGATGTCTAAGCCGCAGTCTGTAGATATAGATTGTTGGTTGGCAAGAGGTAAACCTATTCATATTGCTTCCATTTGAACTTCTATTGAGCCGATCTCCAGCTAGTGTTTTAGTGAAGGAAGGAAAGCGGATGAGTGGCACAAGACAAGAAAATTATGGTCGTCTCATTGTCGAGAAGATGGATAGATGGATGGAAGGCCATGGTGCCGCCTCCTGACAGTGCAGCAAAGGCTCAAATGGTTACTTCTTCCCTCTCGGTAGAGAAAAAAGTGTATTGAAAAAGTAAAAAGCACCATTATGTTTGTGTATGAGTTGATGCCCACGGTATTTTTGAAACCACTTGCATCCGTGGCCAGATTAGATGGAGAGTGTTTGTCTGTCATTGCCTGGTGACCCTGTGGCTGGCAATACAAGGCTGCACTGTAGAATGCAGGTGATGATTGTCAAAGCAGATGAAAGCTGTAGTAGTAATTCAGATGATCAATCCGCAGGTTGGACTATACCCAGTGATTGCTCGATTGTGTCTATTATGGTAAAGGTTGGTGACCAGCGCCTGGTGAGGATGTTGCAGAGATACTTTCTGTTTGCATTTTATTATTTGTTTGGATATTGTCCTATTGGTTGCTACAATCAGACGATATCCTGTCTAAAATGTAAATGTAGTGGTAAATAAATATCCCATTGATTTTAGCATGGAAAACAATGTAGCTGGTGGCGAGGTTTTCCTTTTCCTTAAGATGCTGATGTTCCCATGTCTCAGTCTGTACAGAATGACCTGGTCCATCGCCATCAATAATAAATTAGGAGAATTATTGGGGTTAATTTTGTCTCTTGGTGTAGGATGAGTGTCCTTACTTTTAGTCCTCCTCTTCAAAGGAATGTAAGAAAATCCCCTTGAAAGAGGCAGTGGAGCAACAATTTCAGTTTTGTTTTGTTTCTTTTTTGTTTGTTTTTTGCTATTTTCAAAACAGCACAAATATTGCTTTCCTGTAGGGAAACTTGAGATAATGAAGAAAGAAGCTGATGCCTAGTTGGAGTTCTTGGCTTTCTTTGTGTCTGGTGATCCTATTTTTCTATAGGGATTTCAAAAGATTTTACCACGCCAGACCCCCGTCCTTTATCTTCCTTTATGTATAAAAGACTGTGTTGACACATCATCCTAGTTGGTGTTATAATCATGTTAGATTTCCTCAAAGCTCTGGGAGTCAGCAGGTGGAGTGGCATTCGGCATAAGGAATGTAACTACCACCTGCCAAAGCAACCCACTATTGGGATATGTATCTAGATAGTGTAGTTACAATACGTACTCTGATACCCTGAGGGTTTGTGTTTCTATCCTGACAAAGGTGTTCAGCTGGCTTGCTGACATAACCGCTGACTCAAGTGTGCATTAATGGTTAAAGCACGATTACTTACCAGGAAAAAAAGTTGGCCATGGAAAAGTCCATCTCATAGATGTCAAGGCTGTATTGTCCTATCCAGTTCCAGACATGATTGTTATTATTTCTTGAGAATGAAGAGGGAATATAGTCCTGCCATTCCTTTGTGTTGGATAAAGTCTGACAATGCCCTTTCAATGCTGATACCACGTCCTGGCTGCTTCTTATTTGCCTTTTTCCTTTAAAATTAGAAGTGAAAACTTGTGCATGCGGCCCCAATGATGTGCTGCTGCAGGATGGTGATGAGACACCCATTGCGCTACAGCTCTGTGAACTTCAAACATCATCATTTGAACTGTTCCACCCTACAGGGAAGTGTCTGCCGTGTTCCTTTCTCTCCAGCAGTTTGAAGAAGACGTTGTTTCCAGCCCAGATGATGTGATTGTTTACTCTGACAACCGTTGTACTGTGCTCTGTTAGTGCAGCGTTTCCAGATTAAAATAAGACACACTAGGGCGTCCAATAATGTGATGGTTGATATATTGAACCAGAGGTAAGCTGATATCGTTGCACGGTGTTTTCCATTGCATATTTGTTATTGGTCATATTTTACTAAAGATAGACATTTCTTTTCACGGGAGACAAGTAATACAGCCATAGCCTTGATGTGTGTATCCCTGCCACATCTTTGTTCACAAAAGAAAAGAGTAATCTGCAGGTGAGGCCACCTTTCTAATCATTACCCACATCTTAGTGAGCATTTCTCTTTGATTGAGAAGATCAGATCCATCAATCTGATAGTCGTGGCATCAAGACACTGATTGAACAAGGTGTGTGTTGGAATGGTCACAATAAAGGAACACTCTAAAATTTGCAGTTTTATGAAACATCTCATTGCCACAGAAGTTGTAAATTGTACAGGGAGTTAAGTTCCCACCTCTTTCCAAAATAAAATGATGCCCTTTATCCACTGGTGTGACTTGTCAAGAAGCCAACTACACAAAATTGTTATTGCATAGTTGAACCTTGGTCTGCTCACAATAAAAAGACACTTTAATGAACTGTTTGAACAAAGGCATTTTTGGGTACTGTAATATCAATCTCAGAGGACAAGATCAGTTACAGCATGTTTTTAAGACCAGTCAGTGTCTGCTCAACGAGCGACCATTGCAACATGGGACTGTGCATTAGCATGCTGCAAAATGAGGTGAGAGCAGTGGAACAATGGAACAACAATGGGCATCAGGATCTCTTTGTGGCACTGCTATGCATTTAAACTGACATCAACAAAATGCACATGAGATCTTTGTCTATAGCTTCTGCTGGCCATACCATAATAACACTGCTACCGTGAGTCTCTGTGTTGACAACAGTGTCATCAATAAACTACTCACCCACACAATGCCATGCATACATTCTGTAAACACAGAGAACTCTTCTTTAACATGCTAGACAGCATCTAGGATGAGTATTTATGATGTTGGTTATGATGAACTACAATCAGGTCAAGTTTGTAGTAAAGACGATGAGCAAGCATTTGTGTTTCCTGACACAAGATCTCAGCTTTCTGGTTGATTGGTCTCAAGTGACCTCAGAGATAGAGAAGGTAGATATGGTGGTCCTGGGCTGCTATGGCTATGTGTGGTCTGTGGTTGACTGGCAGGTTTGATGTCAGCATGGCAATGACAGTATCCACAGAAACTTGCGACATTATATTTGTGGTGTGTTCCTTTTATTGTGATGATCCCAGGACACACTTGGGCGACAATCATTTTGTTCAACTGGCATCTGGACATGCTATACCTGTCACAAGAATGAATTATCTTCATCAAGGTCGAATGCTCAGTAAAAGTTTTGTGTGCATAGACAAGGATCTTTTAGATTCTTTTGTTGAACATTTTGCAGACAGACATTTGTTTCAATTAATTTTCCTCAACTTGGCAGTTGTTGTATTTTTTACTTAGCATTGTTGATTTATACCATTTGCTGAGATGTTTTGCTTAAAACAACAAATGTTACTGTCAGATGACACGTCATCAAACAACAAAACAGCACCGTCTGTTATGATCCAACAGGATCAATTAAACCAAACACCATGTTTGCACTCTCCTAACTGCAAAGGTAACCACCAATGTCTGTTCACTGTACACTTTGGTGTAGCTATCTGTGGTTGGTAATTAGATAGCTCAGATAGCTGTGCAGCTAGGGGCCTATTATCTGACAGGAGTCTGCATAGGCTTGGATCAGTCAGACTACTGCTGTTTGACTGGGCTCTGAAGCAGCCTCCAAAAAAGCAGACTAGTCACAGGACTGGGGCCGAACAAAACCTCCACCAGACAGTTTGTCTATAGTGAATACTAATCTGAGGAATCACAACTGCTCTGATGAGGTGGATGATCTGGCAACAAAGTCAGCAGGAGGGGACCCGGGAAACATTACGATGAAGAAGAGTTAGAGGATGGTTTCACATCAGCAGTGTAGGGCCAGAATATTGTCATTTCTAACTTGGTGATTTCATATGAATCATTTTAACAGTGGAAAAGACAAACCAAGAGACTTTTGGAAAGTTTTGCTTCTGTCAAGTTTGAATGAAGTGTTCACAACTGCATCTATGGATTATTATACAAATACAATGAGAAACTTCAGATTGTCTATGGTCATTTTTTCTTTTTTGTGAAGAGAGAAGGGAGAAATTAGGATCGGGAGTAACACCCTAATGGTGTGAAGCGGTGGTCACTTTACTTAAGACCTCACTCAGGAGATAATGTTTTCCTTTAAGTTGATTTGTTAGCAGGATTACACAAGAATTACAATTGACTAAATTGGTCATTTTTGAGTTATCTTGGTTGGAAATCTTGAGTTTTCATGATGGAGGTATACATGTGGTAGGAAAAAAGAAAAATCATCCATTCTGATGCTAGATCCTGAAGAAACAAAATATTTTTTTCCAATAGCTATCAAACTAATACTGACTGACACCCATGGTATTCCAAATTCAAGCGGTCAAGCAAGCATGGTAGACTCATAGTATGAGGGTCAAACTGTCATAGATGCAAAATACAATGTTGCTGAAAACAATTTTTTTAAAAAAATAAATATCGGACATTGCATCTTTCACATCTCTAGAAATCCTTAAAATTAAATATGTGTTGAAAAATTAATCTAGGATCAAACTCTTCCGATTCAGCCATTTTAAAATTCCATTTGCCAATAAGGTTGACATTAAATGTCTGATTGAAACATTCATTTAACTATAGGATGTGTTTTTTTTCCCCTGTTTTTTAAACTCACCCACAGTACTTTGAGGCAAACTCAGCTCTTCACTCTCTCCTCTCTCTGAATGCTGAAGGCCACCGGTGTGGACGGTGACAGAATTCGGCGAGGCATAGTCTCTTGTTGTTTTGCCATTACTTCCATAAGGATTTAGGGGGATTTCTCTTTCAGTGACTTCATTTCTCGTGGTGTAGGTGGTTGGTCTGAAAGTGTACAGGCTGTGAATTGAAGGTTTTAATTAAGATGTTTGGTTTACAGTTGTGAGACGAAACTTCCACTGACCTTTCTCTTGCATACAAACGTGGATTACTCTCTTTCTCCACACTGGACGAAGTCTGGGGTATATACTGGAGGGGCTGCTGGGAGTGTTCATTGAGAGATTTGGATGGAGGTAAAGACATTTGAGTTGAAACTATGGTTTTCTGAAGCATTAGATTTTGTCCCGTCTGGTCAGAGTTCCCGCTGGATCCTCGCTGGAGGCGTTGTCTTGGGGAAGGAACAACCCCTGCTGACAACACTGAAGCATCTACCCCCAGGCTGCTTTCTGACTCACTAGAGGTATGTTTTGTGAGAAATGTCCTCTTCCTAGGCACTGGCCTGAACCCTGAAGAAGAGGCATCAGATGTGACGGAGCCCTGACTGGCCTCTCTTGGTGCGTGGCTCCTGAGTGGAGATATTTTCTCTGAGGGAAACACAGAGTGGATTATAGATTCATGACAGATGTACTAATGTCATTCTGATAAATGTTTTATTTCAAATTCTGTTCAAACCTGGTTCAGTAGGCCACTGGCGCTGATTGGGTGACATGTCGTTATTGTATTCAGGTGTCTCAACAGCGATGAAGGAAACTTTGTTGAAAGGGTTGTGCCTTGGCTTGAAGGAAAATCACCAAAATGAGCTTAGCAACAGCCGCAATATGATTGTAACAAGACTATACCAAGAAGTACAAAAATACATAAATCTGATCTCTTTAGTAAGCCATGTGCTTACTGTTCTTGGAGAACGGATCCCTGAATTCAGATTTTCTTTTTCTCTTTCACTGAAAGAAAAGAAAGAAGTTACAAAGTTTAGTTCAAGAACATGAATGTAAACGAATACAAGCACTTTAAAGAGTCACATGAGGTTAGACAGATGAAGGCCATGATGTGGCTGCTGAAAAGCCTCTCAGCAGCAAAGTATATCCCAGTGTGCATGACTGGGGCTTACTGACTCATATATAATTCTTTTATCAAAGAGACAGACAAAACCCAACCAACCATAATATCAAAGAAACTCCAAAAACACTCAATGAGATAGAAAAACAATATCTGATAATGTCTGCCTGAACAGGATTCAAGTGATGAAGAATTCTAAAACAAATCACACGCACATGCTTGTGAAAGAGTAATAAAGCTCAGGAACAAATTTACAAAACCAGGTATTAGCATAACATTACAAATAGAATTTATAGCATTAAATTCTTGGGACTGTGGTGGAGTGAGTCAAGTGGGGGTCAAATTAAACATTGATTCACCTGAAAGAGAAGTGAAATATGTCACAGGTACGACATAAACAGAGTTAAACAGAGACTCGGCTTTTTGCACTATCATCCTGATCCTTTCAGTCACTTCTCATTTGGAGCAACTGCACTGAGAGCTCTGCTGAAACACTTTTTAAACGCTATTGATCAGTTTCTCCTTCATGTGTCAGACCATGTCTTACAGTATTGCGAGCAGTGGCCTGCTACTAAGATACACACAGTTAGCACCACCTATGTTTACACAGACTGAGTCACAAGACACCAGACAAATGCACTCACACCCACACCCACCCACACACACACAAACACACACATACACACATACGCACACAGCATGACGGCGGATGGGCTGAAGCAGTATTTCAAATTCGAGTTATTCAATGTACTTTGATTTGGTACCATGCAGTTTTTTTTGTTAAAGGGAGAGGGAGCGGCAGACTTTACAGCGTTACTGTTATCTGTAGGATTCAAGAGAGGAAGCACCCATGCGATCAAACAAAGGTGGTGAGATGAGACCACACACAGTTTGTGGGCTGTAACAAAATGTCTCAGGCCACACCAACTTAAGCTGACAATGTGGCATGCTGAATAAAACCGTGAAGAACATGAGTGTGGAGATGTCACAGACAGACTGGTATTTTTATGATTACTAGTCATCCTGCGATCGAAGCCCTTCTGTACTTCTGGCAGGTTTTGGCGGAGCGATGATATCTGACCCTTGACTGCTGGGTGTCTTGGATCTTTCACTTCTAAGAGATCCGTCTGCAGCAAAAACAGGAAATGGACTTTGGTTATAAGAGTATATATATCTTATTTTTATTTACATACATCACCATCCTTCCGAGAAGGACACATACACTTCAAATCAAATAACAGCTCTTTGTTTTTATTGTATCATTCACTAAATCCATTGTGTAGTCATCAGCTTCTTCCAGCGTCACCTGTAAAAAAAGCTGGATTGGATTGTTTTTGCTGTGGGGAAATATTTTATCCTTCTTATGCCAGTAGATATAAAACCATGAAAATACCTGTGAAGATGTGAATGGATAGCAAGTAAAAAAAATAAAAATAATGACACAACAGTTGGAAAAAGTACAAATGGCACATTACTACATTAGCTTAAAAACAATCCCTTTGTCAACATTGAAGGACGAACACGCCCATACCAGCCTTCTTCTGTTTCATGGAGGCCAGGATGATTTCTGATCCATGGATCTTGTCCATGTGTCTGCGAGACTTGACCTCGTAAAACCATTCTCCAGTCAGGTACTTTAACTGGGAGTCCAACCTTATGCCACTGCTCTGAATTTTCTCCAATTTGCTGGAGGGAAAACACACAAAAAGACATGAACAAAGTTGAGACATTTTTGCCATTTGCTGTATTTTTCTATAGAAATATGAATCCAGATTTTTCTTTTGTAAATTTTGCATATGCATAACAAACAAGATGATATAAAGTCTCATGTCGACAGTAGGATTCTGTTTTCTTTTATTCAAATGTTAGTTTTTACATTTACTCCCAAGATGAATTTGATTGAGTAACACTCAGTGTTGTCTTTATGGAATCTTATAAACCCTCTATTCGTCGTTGCTTCGCTGTGAGCGTTAGGTAACAGTTACAGAAGACTTCTCCAGCTCATCCTTCCTCTTGACACACACCCATGTTGGTCATGTGAAAAAAGGGCAGCAAGTTATTAAAGCCTGTTGGCTTAATCCTTTTACTAGTGGAGACACAGCCCGCCTTCAACACCCCCCCGATGATGAAAACCTGACTGGCAAATTCCATTAAACTCAAGAAAAGCAGTTTGTTACATGACATTCTTCAGTATAAAAATGAAACTCAACTTTACATCTGAGATTTGTTTTTTGGGGAGAGGTCACATAACAGTTTGTCCTGACAAACCTTGGATATGCATTGTGGTGAATGGTTGACCCCTCCCAGAAGGAAAGCACATGAATGCATTAACGTTCAAGTAGGCTGTTTCAAGATTTACTTTTTGTGCATTGAATATATGTGGTGGTCACACAGGTGAGGTGTGTCGATGCACGAAGGGTTTCTATTCCTGTGTCCGAACAGCGTGATCCTGGCCCGCATGTGGACCGGCTGTAATCTAATTGTGCATTTCACACTGGGACTTCTAATTTGTGGAGGCAAGGTCTGTATCTGTCCAAGCTGTTATTGCATTACTCTATTAAGTCCAGACATGTTTTATTCCTTGCCATCTTTACTGTCCTCTACTGTCAAAATGGCTCCTTCCTTCCAGGCAAGGAAAGAGATGTATGTCTAATGAAGTCATTACAATAACATGAAACTAGATAGCAGGTAAAATATTGACTTACAAAAAAAAGATTTCCTGACAGGAAATATATATTTCTACCTGATTCTCTCCTCCTCAGCCTTCTTCAGCTGAGCATCTCTCATTAGTACCGCCATGATCATCCCCTGCTCCTCCTCCGTCAGGTGGCTCAGGTCAATCATGGTTTCTCCTCTAGCAGTAGGTAGTTGTGGACAAACTCGGACACAGGATGGGTCTGCTGCTATCAGAAAAATGACACGGCAACCAATTAATTTTGTTGCATCTTTAGACAGCCAAGTTTTTTAAAGCCAACCCTCAATGACATGAAGTTTAAACACAGTGTGACAATGAGAAGAGAAAGTCTTTTGTTGTTGTTGGTGTGATTATTTTTCCACTTCCAAACAACAGGCCTCTATTTAAGGAGAGCGACTTCAGATCCACTTCACTCAGAAACACTCAGAAGCTCTTCATACAATTCCACCGAGTGAGTTGTGTGTTGTTGTTCTGCACAGAAATAGATTCTATAGTTCACTAAAGAAACGTGCTTCAATAACAAAACAATTTAACTGCGTATAAAGCAGCAAAAGTCATGTGATACAGAATAAGAATAAGTTTTACATACATTTCAATATTTTTACTTAAGAAGTTAAGAAAGACATTTATTCTAACACTTGTTGCATGTACACTGTATCTTTAATAAAAGCTCTGAGAACTTATTCCAGTCATTTAAATTACTGAAACGTAGCTTGTTGGTTTCCATGTTTATTTAGAGAACTGGTTGTGGACACAGAGTAAAAGGAAGCAAGTTCCTCCATGTTTCAGGATATGAACGTGGGAACACAAAACCTTTTCTTTTTGCCCATTTCACTGTAAAACTGTTGGTTATTTATCATTATTTATTTATTTCATTTGGTTAAGAACAATATACAAATGTATTCATGAATAAATATAAGGGTTAAAGATTATTATTCAACAGCAATGTCATTCATAAACTACTCAGCAGAAAAAAGTATATGGTTTGAAGTAGTTCCACATATAACAGCTATAGTATTAGAGTAATGAACACTGAATGTGCTTTTAACTTTTAAAACATTGGCCTGACTGGAGTGACTCTAAGATAATTTTAGGACTTAAATTTGTCATGCTTTTACTTTTACTTTAAAAATTCAAACATTTTAAGATTATTTCTGCACTTTATTTGCCCCATGTTTTGAGTTCATACACATTCTTCTGTATGAATAAGCTCCCTCAAGAACAAACGTTATTGAACGTGGCATCCACATTTCTCTCATTAAGTGTTCGTTTATTCAGCAGTAGCGTGGATATTTGTAACGTGGCCTACCTTATATAACTCCCGCAGTCTTGACACCCAGTGTTTGTGTTCCTTCCATCCTGCTGGGGGGGCTTCCAACCAGAGAACAGAGACACGGACTGAACGTCCTCACCTCCACTGGACCAGCTGCCGTCTGAGCCTCAAGAGAAGGGTGGACCCCGCCCGGATGGGAGGACCCGATATGTGAAACCATCAGCAGGCAACTGAGAGAGAGAGAGAGGCTCGTTTCACTTCTTAACAGCAGAAACAATCGGAAAGTTTATAATTCAAAATGTTTACTTATTGAAAATGATCGACTTGAAGCGCGTCATCGCAGTTGTAATGGCAGATAGCGTCCAGCAGGTGTCCTCAGTTTTCACAGGCCAGGAGTGTTTGACTAAAGGGTGTGAACGACCCCTCCGGCAGGTCGATGTGTTCTCAACAATGTTTTCATTCGTTATGAAGTCATTCTATTTAAATTAAGTAGTTATGGACGCCTCCTTGTTTTTATCACCTGTTACATCAGTAAAACCTGCTGGGCAATGCACATTACAGATCAGTGGCTCTCAAACTGTTATAGCAACAACCCCAAAACTGAGAAATCAGATCACTTATCGAAACACTTATTGGACATATATCTACATCTCAATTATTAGGTAATGTGAATTCTTCACAAAAGGGCCTGTGACTCATGTAATTACATTTGAACCAGTAACACCAAACTGTGGCTGTCGTGCAGCCAATAACCAATGATCTCTCCACCATATTTACGTCCTCCTTCTCAGTGGTGATGTAATTGTCAGCGTTTGTGTGTTTGTCCATTTGTCCACCTTAAATCTTCGCAACCGTTGCAGATAGAAAAAGATGAAATAAAAAACACATTACTTGGGCGGCAAAGGGGACGAAAATGAGATGACGACCTTGAGAAAACTAGGTCAAGGTCAAATTTTTACTTTTGTACAGTCAGTAATCGGATTAGAAAGACGAGGGAGAAGGCCAGTGTAAGACCCTCGATCAGCGCTAGCGCTTTGAAATTCAGGGGTGTCGCGGGATGTTTCAGTCTCTGACTGCATTGATTTTCAGTTGAGTAGTTGTCATGTACAATTCTGCCTTCATGCCAAATTCAGGTGACGAACACTGAATTGTTATGAAGAGCGACGGTTTCTGGAACGACACTACAGCACCCAGCAAAAGTTTCTCAGGCAGGAGATATTACTGTCCATTTATGAACCTGGAAGAAGGAACTTTTTCTAAGATGACACAAATCCTATCTATTGATTTGATCAACAGTGCAAGTTAAAAACTGCCCATAAATCCATGACATGACTTTATTCCAAGTAAAAATCCAAAGGATTTACGATTTTCCTTGAAATAAATAAAAACACAGCACAGGTTGTGGAAGCTGCTCTTTATTTGTAAAAGAAAAAAAAGATTTCAGTCATTGCTACACATTCTAATTACATGAAGAAGAAAAAAATCTGCGGAGACAAACGCAGAGAAAATCCTGAATCAAACTTAGGTAGAGTCAAATTTGATTGAATTGCTTTCATATTTCATACATCTTTCACTTTTGAAGTCAAACATCAGTCAGGTTTATATACACACAGCACCGATCAACAGCGCTCCAACACACCACTCAGGTCTTCTGGATCTTTTATACACCTATTTTACATCGAATCTACGACCCTTTTCCTCTTTAGCGTATCGAAGGCTAACTAGCAAGCAAACACCCTCAGTTCTGTGTCCCCCCACCCCCCCATCCAGACTCCATTGAGGAGCTGCACCGAGGAAAGATGTGTGCAACATGAAGACAACTCTCACATTCAGAGTAAAGGCAGCCTTGAATACGATCAGTGAGTCAATGGCATGCCAAGCTTAAAGCAAATGGAGCCCACCACCCAGTGTGACGCTTCAGATTCGTGAAGTTTTTTTTTTTTTTTTTAAAACAAGACAGGAAACCGATCCATTGCAAAAAAAACAAAAACAAAAATAACAAACCCTAGGCACAGAATCGACTATATACTGTTGACTGACTCGTATTCTAATCTCTGCATTTAGTACAACAGAGATTGTGAAATCTTTCATCTAGTAGAAAATGTCCTTAACACAAAACTGGTAGAATATTTAGTGCTCTATCATTCCGCTTAATAAGTGTAATTTATATAATAGCTAATTTTAACTCTACCTCTCAATGATAGTCTGAGACCCTTGTTTAATGCTGAAGCACTCCCACAGGTGATCAATGTACTGTAGATTTTACATTATTTTTTCCTCAAATCTTAAACCAATAATCATAAATAAATACAAATAACACACAAGGAATGTCTACTGTAAACACAGTTAGAAAGACAAAAACTAAACAGGTGTAAACGGCATTAGCATCACTACTTGGTGACAGTTAAATAACTGTAGAGAATGGGTGACTGATGAGCAGATCAGGAAATGGAAGGACCGGTCCCCCGCTCCGCTTCCATCCCATCCCCGCTGAACATCAAGCCTTCACATCCAACAGCAGTACAGGTATGTCCAAATACATAACATCAAAGGTTCTCAGCACCCAGAACTATCTTTACAGACTGGACTGTAACATGGGCAGAAATCCGCTTTAAAAAGGGGTTTTAGACAGTAGCATCACTCAGCGTCTCAGACGGGTTACAAAATAATCAGTGTGAGCTATCGCCATGTTCGCCGGGACATGTTTACCATGCTTTGAAAGTGGCTGCACCGTTGTGTTCTTTCTGTCTGTATTACAGGGTATGTGGATGTGTCTCTGTAGAATTAGACTTCAACAAGGACAAAGGTTTGCTGTTAAGTGCTTCATCTTCCCAGAAATGCTCTTCAAATTACATGAACTGCATCTGCAAGACAGACAACAGACAACATAAGCAAATACCTAAAACGCAAATATAAATGATTAATAGTTGAGATGACACTTCTCCATGAAAGCATTGCCCACTTTGAGTCTTAGCAGCCATAACTAGCTGAAGCACACGTGTCAGTCTTTGACTTTAGGTTAACTGGAACTTAGGCAGTCCAATACTGAAGGAGTAGTCTGAATTATAACCCTAAAAAAATGTAGACAAGTTGCACATAGTCCTGGAACTGTTATTACATCACTGGCTATCATGTATATCTGAGCTGCAAGTGATTACCTTGGTATTTAATTTCACAGTGAGAAGGTTCTGGGCCTTTAGTGGTGAGTTTGCATGTTTGGTTAACTGGCTTTCTTCTGAAGGTGTGTCTTCATCCCTCAATTCTGACGCGTGCAGTGTAGGTCGTAAATGTTAAACTGATGAATGGTATGAATATGAGCATGAATGGTTGCCTGTCTTAATACACCTTTGTCTTGATTTTCTTAATTCAATCATTAGACATGCATGTTTTAACTCCCTCAAATACAAGCAAAACACTGAGTTGTGTGCCAGTATTACAGGCACACAACTCCACATTTGGTGGTGCCAAATGGTGTTTCCATTTCCCAAGTCCATCCAGGTAACTTGCTATTACTGAGGCTTTTAGACAAGACAAATAGAAATCTGACTGCTGATAAATAATGTGTGATTGTGTTAAGAAGCGTACGTTGTGTGACAATAGAAAATTTAAATGGTTAGCAACAGCAGCTTGAGAGGAACGATCTCAGCAAACACGCATTTGAATTTATTTTGGCTGCAGGGCTCTGAGAAAAACAGGTTTCACCGATATCTGATGGCCAATGATCAATGAGCGTGGCAATGTTTAAGTGTCAAGACAAGCACAACATAAGTTATTATGAAGCAGAGAAAAATACAAAAAAAAAACATGTCACATTGATCAGAAACAAAATGGTATGAACACTGAACATGCAACACATGCAGGTGCCCCCGCAAGCATAAGCATGATGTACCTAAAGAGACGTTCTACAAGAAATCCTTGAGAGAGAGGTGAGCAAACGGGTCCTGTCCTGGGGCTCGGAGAGGACTCTGGCTGGAAGGACTAGAGGCTGCGGAGGGCTATTTCAAGAAGAAATACAGGAAGTAGGAGGACAAGAGGAGAAGTCAGAGAGTCAGTACGGAGACCGGAGGAAGGGGAGGGGTTAGTTTGGACAAGCTCTGATGAAAGAAGTCTTAATAAAAAAGAGGTTTGAGGAAAAACAAAGGAGTCAAAAAGGGAGATGATTCACAGTTTTTGCTCTTTTCAGCATGAGAGAGTGAAGCATCTGCTGTCAAAACTGTCATCATCTTCAGCACCGTTCACACGACATCAAAGCTCACAGAGTGACTAGTTGTGGTAAACATCACAGACGATGGACTCAACCTGATGATGGTTCTGATGCATCGGACCGCTGCACCCACCTGAGCACTTGACACGGAGCCAAAGGGGTTGGGTGGCCTCATCACCGGCTGGGAGTATATCATGGTGGGTGGATTCATCACCCCCATAGGGCCCATTTGTGGAGGCTTCAGCGTGTAGCACAAAGGTGGAAGAAGGTATTTCAGCAACAGAGACTTACAGGAATCCCTCGCTCGTTCATGCTTCAAGATGCACGGCTTCACTACATCGCGGTAGGTATGGCTGACAGCATCCGTGTGTGCGCGGAACGCAACGCACTTTGCAGCACACTTCCGTATTATTAAAGAAACATTTTTGTTTAACACAAAATTGTTTTAAACAGTCTAAAATAGTATGGGAAAAGTTAATACAGATAGAAGGTGGTTTAATATCATATGAGGAGGGTTCATAAACGTTTAAATTACCATAAATAATAAAATAAATAGTTCGTCGCTATATCACGGAATTTCATTTTTCGCAGGTGGTCCTGGAACGCATTAACCACAAGGGACGAGGGATCACTGTGTTGGTTTTATGAATGTAAAAGAAAATTAGGACTGCCTTGTGCCTGCCATCATGAATTAAATATATACAAGATTATTAAAAGTCTTAAGCGAGTTGCATTTTATTAATTCTATTACAAATTAAGGGCAATTATAAAGTAAAGGAATGACCAACCATGAATCAGCAACATAAATATGCGACAAATTTTTTGCTCCACAACGGATAAAAAGTCAAAAAGACGCCACACAGTCTGTTCTTCGTGTGTGTGCACATACTGTATCCATGCCCGTATACTCACCATGCCGTATCCCATCATGCCCGTAGGTGTAGTAGCAGGGAAGGCCATGATTGATGGAGGCTAAAGAACACAGACAGACCAGCAAACATTAATGATGACATAACTTTGCACCAACTGCGGTTATGCCAGTGAAATAAGACGGGCAAAACAAAGCAGAAATCACAAAGATTGCAGAGTAAAAGCCTGCGTGCGTCACCATAGAGACAGGGTTCCAGGTCGTAGTCGGTGCCGCTTTGGGCTGCCAGTTGGTGCCGCCGGTCATCCTCTTCTCCCCCGGCTGGCTCCAGTGGATGTCACTGCAGATTAAGACACATCGGCTTGTAATTGCCCTGAAAGCACACAGCTGCTGCTGCTGCCTCTGTCCAGCAGAGCGGGTGTGTTAAATTATTATCTCTTACTTTTTCATCGTGCCGTTCCCAATGCCAAGGTCTGAAAAATAAAATTCATTGGAGGGTAAGTGCTAGACGTCTGTCCACAGATACTCTGCCAATTTGAGCCTTAATGAACCCATGCTTTAATTATTATTGGCGCTAAGAGAATCACACTCACTGCCAACAAGGTTGGCCAGGGAGGAGTCAAGGTCATCTGACACCAGCTTCTCTGGCTGCTGACTGCATGGCTGGTTGGAGCCGGCGAGAGTCGGTTTAAGGATCCCCCCAACAGTATCTGACGAGACACAAACAGATAAAGGTAACAGAAACCTAAAAATACAATTCACAAATCACTTCATTTATCTCATAGTATTATTATTAATGCATTTAAACAGATTTAAAAGTATACCACTACCACTGTTAGTCACAGTTTGTGAAAGTTTTTATCCAGACTTGGGACCTGCCTACCGTTGCCACTGGCTTGTGCCCCCATAGGGCTGGAGAGGCCGGGGTTTGAACCCAGGGCAGAACACATATCTGTGGAACTCTACTGTGTGTTAACCTAAACGCAAAAACTCTCACCTTCAGAATTGAGACTGTTGCTGCTTGTCGCTTTGGTTCCAAAGACTGACTCGAAGTCCACCTGCAGCCCCCCTGACTGCTTCGGGGGAGGCTGTGGGGTTGAGTATCCTAAGGGATGAGAAAGTAGACGGCTGCAGTCGGCACACAGTTGCAAGAAGTGAAATTAACATCCAAACCACTGCTAAGACTTTTTGTTTCTGGCCCAGATGTGTAAGTACAGTGTCAATACATCAATCGATCTTTACTTTAACGACCATCAATGTACGGTCACCAGTGCTAAGGAGACAGTCTTCAGTACTCTACCTCTAAATAGACCTGCTACAGTAGAGGGCTCTGTGGGGAAAGGAGCCTGGTGTGGGAGGTGCTGGGCAGTGGACACTGGACCACAGAAGGAGTCTGACACACCACAGGAAACAGGAAGACAAAGAGGAGCAAGAAGAAGAAAGAGAGCAAAAAAAAAAAGAAAAGAAAAAGCATTTCAAGTTCCGGTCAGAGAAAAAGTAGGAAAATGACAGCAATACAGGCAGGAAGAAGACAGCCAACAACTTTGTGGATGTTAAATTCTTGGCGCTTTAAGTAAAGAGAGGGATTAAAGTGTTGCCGCAGGGTAAAATACTCATGAACAATATTGCAGATATCAAAAAGAAGTCATTTCAAGAACAGTGTTGACATTTTGGGAAATACTTTCTCCCTGTCTCTGAGAATTAGATGACAAGATGAACGCCAAACCAGTCATCAGCTGGTTAGCTTAGCTCATCTTAGTATAAAGAGCAGCAGCAGGGGAAAAAAAGCCAGTACAACCTTTATTTTAGGAAAATCCACTATGAAACTTCAGACTGATTTCGTGAATCTCAGCAATGTTTTTTTGTGTTCTAGAGATCATGTACTCGTATTTATGCAGTGTAATTGTTCACACTGAATAAACATGTTGACATTATTCCGCTCCATCCTATCAGATTCTCACTAAACACAGTTACATCTAGTGAGACTTTTCCATCAAAGTATCAAGCAGCACTTTTCAAGCAAGAAAATAACTTGATATCAAATACTCTTATTTTAGATGGGGTTGATCACGTCCTCTGGTCACAGACTGTCTGCTAACTCCCACTGACTGCTTTTACATTTGTAGCTTTGGGTGGTGCACATGAATCACCCAAACATCAACCCCACACCCAATTCTGCTGTATCACCAGCTTACTATGTTCAGTCAAACACTGACTCGGCTTTCTCTTCTAACAAAAGTGACCCCAACTGATGTCTTTGTAATACGTGGTACTGATTGTGAGGCATGAACAAAGGTGCAACAGTGGCCTACAAACAGCATATTGTAGTCCAGATATAATAAGTGCATTTCCCAAAATGTCAAAGATTTCCTTTAGTACTACTTCACGTCCACAAATCTACCATAAACATCAAAATAACAGACCCCTGGGGGTATTGCATAAGAGCCTATGTTTTCCAGGGCTCAGGAAACATAGGCTGAGATGGTGAACCATCGTAGTACCTGAGATGGAGTGTTCTATCCGCACTGTGCGTTTGTAATTGGTTGAAACGGACGAGTTTGTGTCAATAAAGGGATTGTAACGATCTGGAGAATCAAAAATAGTGTTGGTAAAAGAAGAACAGGTTTCAATTTAAAGTTCTGGCATCTTTGTATTACAATGCAACACCAAACTGTTCACTAAGAGAAGATGATGAGAGGTAGCTGTAAAGCAAAATGAATGGACGGCCTCTAAAGTGTCTCGCTACAATAATACCACAACTTCAGCTTGGTATGAACTATAATGCACTGCACAGACAGAGAGAACAACACCTAAACATTTATACAGTGATCATGCAGGTCTGTCATGCTTACTAGTGACTACAGATAAATGAACAAGACAAGACTTTAGAAGAGGAACAAAATGAGTCGTTACCACCAAACATTTCATGACCAGATGTCCTAGAGGAAAAGCTAACACCGTCTGAAGACACGACAGGTAAGTGAGTAGCATCTACAACGAGCTTTGAGAGGAAAGGGTTAAGATTTGGCATGGAATCATCTCCAGCTTCAGTAGAGGTAAAAGGATCTAGGCAGGCAGAGGAGAGAGAGAGAGGAAAGAAAAAAAAGAGGAAAGGAAGAGCTGGGCATGAGAGTCAGACAAAAAGAGAAGGAGAGCATGCACAGAAGGTCACCAAAGTCCAGAAACACAGATGTTGGGAGTGTTGGAGGAGCTCTTTACCTGCCCACGCTGTTGCCACTGGAAGCCCTGTCGAGCCTGACTGCATGGAGGGCTGGAAAGTTGACTGCAGGTCAAACAGATCGCTCTCCATCTTTACAGCCCTGCAAACAGAACACATAAAAACATATTTATCCAATTTTTGTACAAAACACTGAAAAACAAACTCAGCTAAAGTAGTTACAGTCCCGATTCTGGTCTGCCCAGAAAAATCAATGTTTTTGCCAGTTTCCTTTCTGTACTTCTGTATTTTTTTTCCCATTTTCTTTAACAACACTTCAAGAGAAGAGTTGGAACAAGTCACTAGAGAATGCATACATTTATGGTCCTCAAAGACAAATGAAAAAATACGCGTTAAATGTATTGATCTCAACATGAAAGAAGAAAACAGAATTATTGCCCAAATCTTTCCCGATCCTTCATATTTATGAAGCTTTAGTTTTAGTTCTGTGTTAACCATCGAGTCTACGCCTCCACTGATACAGCTGATAGTCATCTCTCCCAAACAAAACACCCTATACGCTGTCTAACACCGAGTGTCTGCCACTGCAGCAGAACTAGCAAACTGGTGAACAAAGTGAGCATTTAGTCAGGAGCTGGCAGACGTCAGAAACACTGAATATTAGATTAGCCTTCATCAGATGGACAGAAAAAAAGACTTCTGTAACTGATGGATGTGTCCAAATAGCTGGAAGTGTGTAAACACAGATCTAAGCAGTACCCGTTGGAGGAGCTGGGTGTAGAGAAGAGGTCGATGGCTGGTGCCGTGGTAATAGTGCCCCCGGTGGTGGAGATCGGTGATGTGTCAGTGGTGGAAAAGGAGGGCCTCTTGGACAGCTCCTTGAGCCTCTGCTCCTGAGGAACAGGGTTATGTTCAAACACCAGGACAGCAGACACAATGGCTTCATGTATTTACATGCTCAGGATTAAGTTGACATTTGATTTCTCTCTCTTTTGTTTTGTGAAATGGCACAGCCACCTTCAGGGCTTTGAGTCGAGCCTGTTCCTCTTCGAGCGCTGCCTGCTTCTCCCGCTCATCCACTTTGGTGAAGGACATGCCTGTGCTGGCCAGAGACGAGACTGCGTTTGACAGAGTGCTGGCCCTGCAGGAAACACACAAATTAATATAACGTTGATTTTTTTTTCCCCTATTTAATTGGTTGTCATCTAGTCAGCTGTTCACATTTGTTCTGTCCTATTATCAGCTTGTCAATCATCTGTAAAGCCTTTTGAATTGCATTATGGAAAAAGGAAATCTCTGTAATAAGAGGAAAAGATGAGAGCAATTCAGAAATACTGATGGAAGGATTGAAGCACCTGCTGGCTGCAGTGGAGTCTTTGACCTTCTTGCCCTCCAAAGAAGCCAAGTGCTGCTCGAGAGCTTCAAGAAGGCTACTGGGAGCCTGTCATGACAGAAACACAGTCAGGTATACAGGGAATTTTGCACGAACAAAAGTAACCATAAAAAAAGGACAGTGGTGGGCAACCGAGACTGATGAAGAAGACCAACGTGAAATACACTGATGCAGAGCGCAAATTGGATTGGATTGTGGTGTCACAACTTCATGGAGCTATCTTCTGGCTACGGGGTTACCCACCACTGGAAAATGACTGCATTCCAGCTGAGAGGCTACGTTGGATGAGAGCAGATGACGTACCGCACCACGGCGCCTTCAACAACCTGGACTGTGTTGAATTGGCCGTGTCTAAGCACAACCGGGCAGCCATGTTACAGTCGATCAACTACACAATAGCTTCACACCTCACTAACATGACTACAGTGAACTGCGTTTACCACAGCGAGCGGTTTTTCCTTCGACTGGTTTTCACCACAATGGAGGAGAGAGTCAGAGCAGAGGCATGCAAAAAGACAACACTGAGGCAAGTCACACACACTGAAGTAGAGTGAAATGAAAGTACTTACACAAACTGTGAACTGAAGTGGAAAGGGGAAGATACAGAATATAAAGGTGGTGACAGTTAGACAATGCTTTTTTGCTGCATTTCGCTACGTATAAAATATTGATGTAAAATTGGTCCCCACAGCACAGCACAACAGTATGTGCAGTTTATTTTTTAATTAAAAACATCTAACTGTCACTATGCATATTTACTGAGAATTGCATCTACAGCACTTCCTTTAAAACACCTTTATTTACTGTGGAAAGAAGGACAAAGAGTAGGGAAGGGTGAGAAGAAAAAGGCAGAAGAAGAGAAAGAAAAAGGACAAGAAACAGGAGAAGAAAACCTCTGGCAGACATGCTCTCGAGAGGGAAATCATGCAGAGCATTTCATTTTAAACAACATTGGTGTTGGGAGAATGATACTTTAAATTGTACTGACAAAAAAGCTGGTGAAAAAAGAGCAGTTAGAATTGGAAAGAGAAAGAAAGCAAGAAAGGTCTTCCTACTAGAGTGGTAACCCCTATTCAGATTGCTTGTGAAGGTCAGTGCATACCTGTGAAAGGTCTGGAATGTCTCCGCGATCGATGCCCACCTGCTGTTGAAACAAGAGTGGAACCAAAGTTAAAGTCATGTCTCTGCAACACAAAGACAGTTCAGAAAACCTGAGAAGAAATGAATGCAATGTACCTCTGCTACTTTTAGGAACTCTGATATTCGAGTCATTCGGGTGAGAAACTTCTTGTAAATATCCAAACCCTCCTTACATTGAGTCTTTTTCATGTCAAAGTACTTCTCTGTTAAAAAAACAAAACACTTGAATCAACATCCACAAAATGAACTAGAAACAAAGACAAGGTTGAAGGTGGAAGTGATCTTTAAAAATCCTACCAAGCAGGTTGATAATGCCTTCATTGTAAGCAGCAAAAAGCCTGATGGAGTCCTTAAAGAGGAGCATGAAGGCGGCATTGATGACTCCATTAGTCAGCTCGTTGGCATTGACCTTAAGGAAAGCAATCAACCAACACATTTATCTTACACTTTCAGAGCGTCAATTTTGTTGACAAACATGGCTATATGTGTGTGTGTGTGTGTGTGTGTGTGTGTGTGTGTGTGTGTGTGTGTGTGTGTGTGTGTGTGTGTGTGAGAAGTTAGATTTGTTAGCTGCAGCCTCAGCTCAATCTGTGAACTCCAGAGAAGCTAGCCTTTCACTCCACGAGCAGCAGAGCTGTGGGAGACTTCACCTCCAACTCACATTGAAATCGAGGAGGGCGTCCATCTGGTTCTGAATGATGGGGATGGTCTTGAGCAGCTTCTCTGTATTCATAGTTCTCATCACCCCGTCCACTCTGGGGGAGACACATGGACAGCAGGGAGAATTGGGAGGGGAAGTGGAGATAGAGCAGCAAATAGATATTAAATATAGCACTGCTGAACTTCTTTATTTGAAATGATTTGAAAAAGACAAAAAAAAAAGCATTTTACAGTTTTATTGCAAAAAAACAAAAACTGCTCTTACCCACGTTTAACTTTTGTGAAGTCAAAGGCTACCTGTCTGTATGAAACCGCTTTCTCATTCAGATATCGACTATACCTCCTGATGAATGTAGACATGTCATATCCTGAAATTCAGAACAGGAGGAAGAATTACTTTTTTTCCCCTTCTTTTAAACGAAGCATAAAATACGTATGATTCAGAAACAATCAAATGATTACCTTGTAAACCACTTTTGTCCAAGAAATTACTGAGGTTGAATAGTGTGTTCCTTGAAGCCAAGTACTGGACAAAGCGCTGCAGGAAAAGGAAAGTGGTTTAAATATCACCACACTTTTAAAAAAACAGATCATTTAATGCTCAGTAACGAGGTCTGCTGTCACCTCATTGCCGTACACCATGAGGTGGTGTGTGGTGATCAGCGACTTAAACACAACCACCCAGCTGGTGTTGGTGGTTCGCTCAAACAGCGAGTCGGCCAGTTGAGGAATGTTCACATTCATCTCGTTGGTGCAATGGATCAAATCTGAAAACAAAAACAAAAGAAGTCATAAGATCCGACAGTTCATCTGATCGATATAGCAGCAGAATACCTATTGTTTATAAAAAATAATTATATGTGGAGATTGATACGTTTATTCTATGCCATTCCTCTAACAAGAGCAAATGTAACTCATGACCAATAGGATGCCAGGAAGAGAGACTGATCCAATCATCTGCTTTTTTATGTCTCATATGTGGGCTTGCATGTTTCTCCTGTGGGATTTTAATATGATTATGTTTTATTTTTGATTTTTTTTCTTTAAAAAAGGATTGTTGTAACACTCATCATGTGCAGACACAAAGCATGAAGTAACAGGTAATCCTGAGTCATTGTTATGTCCAATTTTAGCTTAGCCCCTCTCACATCTTGTAAAAATAGTGACATTTATCTGCTTATTTTATTCACCCACATGTTTCCAAAAGAGATTTCTTACATATATAACACTCACATCAACCAGTGAGGGACTCAATGGTGTGTGAATGTGTGTGATTGTTCTGGTGATGATCAGAGAGGCCATTGGCGCGGACTGACTGCCACCTTTCCATCAGTCTGCCCCAGGGCAGCTGTGACTACACATGTAGTTTACAATCACCAAGAACAAATGAGGAGTGCATGAATAATGGATCCATTGTAAAGCATATTTAAGTGCCTAGAAAAGAGCTATATGAATCTAATTCATTGTTAATAATAATAATATTAATATCAACTTATGCCTCAAATTTTCACTTAACACATTGCTGCAGAAAGATTAGAGCCTTTTCTTTCAATGATGAAAGAAAATTAAACACTTGGGTAATATGCGTTCTGTATGTAATTTCAGGAGACATAAAGAAGAACAGCTGAAAAGACTATTTCATTGATCACTTCATCAGTTAAAAGGAACTCGTGATATGTTATTTGTTAGTATAAAGTCATGATCACATAAATGAAAATGTAGCCAAACAGCCAGCAGCAGGACACGGCAAACACTGGTCACAGTTTGCTGGTTAAGTTCAACGCCCGTCTACCGACACACTGCTTGTCACTAATCTCTTTTGTTTTGCTTTCATCAGAAATATCATAAAATAATGGCTGACTAGACACAGAAACACGATCACTGAGGCTCACTCGTCTTAAAGGATCAGAGCACCAATAATGATCATGAGGGAGGCCAAAGACTGATGTCAGCAATTTATGACTTGAGGTACACGAACATGTAACAGGTCAAAGTCCCAAACCTTAAGAAGTAATTGTAAAACCAAACCTAAAAGCAACTGAAATGAATTAGGACTGGAACTGGTTTGGTTAAATACGAGCATAGTTGATGAAAAGCAGAATCACACAATGAAGTGAAGAGAGAAGAAGAGAATTATGGGCAAGATCGAGTTAAAAGAGCAAAATTCTTTTAGACAGGTCTGTTAAATGGATGGGCTGATAAGCCTCTGTGATATGAAAGTATTCAGTAGATGGACTCCAGGGACATGTGGCCCCAGCACTACAGCGAGGGGCTACAGGTTGTCCAACACCAAGGGAAGGAGTTTCCTTCAAATTTACTGATATGCTTTACATTATAACGCCAAAAATGGTACGACAGCCTTATTGCTAAATATCAGTTCTGTTGGCGCATCAATGTGTACCTTATTCTTCATTCCTTTGCAATTATGTCTTCATTAATCACCAAAATTTGCAAAACTAACATCTGACATGATTTCAACTCTAATCAAAATAATCACAAACATCGCATGTGAAGTAGGACAACAACATGTTAAAACAAGAATGTTTTTTACCAAAGACTTCCACAATGAAAACAGTAATTCATCACTTTAGAATGGCAATGCAATCAGGGCACAAAAGCAGCGACCTCACACTGATGCTCATCATTTAAATTGTTAATGACTACAAAACAACCTTTAAAACAGACAAAGCTGAAGTGCACGGCATTGAGATATCAACCACTTATTCTGTCCCACTTTCTCTGCTCATTTGTTCGTGCATATGTTGGATAAATGATGCAGCAGAGCCAATGACCTGCCGTTCACAGCACTGATCGGTCTGACGGAAGAACTGGGTCTCCCCTTCTGGCCCATATCTGACTTCTCAAAAGGCGGGGACTTTAAGTAGGACAGGATAACCTTTGAGATAAGCAGCAGCTGTCAGTATGTATGGCTCTAGAACTACCCTGACATGATGATGAAGATGACGACAACGATGGAGACAGGCAGGGAGGAGGAAGGAGGAGGATGACTATGGGGGAGGAGGTTACACTGACAGCATTGTCATGTATTAATCAGACAGTCAAATATTCACTGGCTGACAATTTCTAGTCTTGTCAACTCATGCAACACAAATCCGTTCATGTAAGAGTCGTGCTGTAGCATGATTGTGCTCAATAGAACGCTGCAGAAAGAATCACCATGGAAGCTTTCAGCAAATCAATGAAGATTTTGTCTGGAAAAAAAAGCTTTATTTATTTGTAACATTTTATGCAAAATCCTGTTCAGTACCTCTGCAAAGGAGGTAATAATTTTTACATCATCTGTCCACCTGTATGGTTGAACCATTACTGAGGACATCTTGTACAAACTTGGAGTGATGGGGTCAGGTCTAGGTCCTGGTCCACGATCAGTTCCATTTTGGTGTATCGTTACCCACAATGCACTGTGAGTCACTGCCTGTTCAAGGTGTTCATTAGATAGACAAGTAAAGATGCGTGTCAGCACCAGATTCGTGAAGAGGTGAGCTCCATTACAGATTTTTCTTAGAAGGAGATTGACGCATGGATGTACATCAAAAGAAGTGAGCTTCAGAGAGAAAACAGATGCCTTGACAGAGCATGTTCTCAACCATGTCTGTTGGCTACGTTTACACAAATACTAATTAAGGCCATAATGGAGGCTGTTAGATCTAAACTATGGAATTGGGCAGAAGGGTTCGTCGTTTGAAAGCACATTCAAGATTTTTTCTTCTAGTTAATGACCATTTCAAGTACATTTTTCTGTAACTGTATTTTTTGTAATAAACCACCGATGTATAACCCAGAATCTAGGAGAAAGAGGTGACATGTGCTATATTATCACTTTTTGGTTTGGATCCAGAAAAGGGGGTAAATCAAATTTTCCTTTGTTCCCATTTCCTTTAACAGCCACAGACCCTGATGGCAGCCATTTTGACGTTACATAGACTCTGTTGGACTTTGGATTATGGAATGACTTAATTACAATGTATGCTCTCCACTGAGTGCCAGTTTATAATATCACGATTACAACACTTTAGCCACACTGATTGTGTGCAGGACCGTGCTTAATGCCTAGACAATACATACCAAAGCGTTTGTAGCGCTAATCAAAAATAATCAAGTTTCCATTAAGGTTCCATGAGGAATTTTTCATTCTATTTATCAATAAGAGTAATGTGTTCCCTAATTATTACTGAAATGAGTCAAGTTAACATCAAAAGAAACAATGCTGAAAGAAAACCACCCGAGTGATTTAGATCTCTACCTTGTGCTGCTAGCTTGACCTCTCACCACCTCCAAGTTACCATTTGGCTTAAAACCAAAAAGCATCCACAGTGGAGCTGTGGATTTAAGCAGTACCACTAAATGATCAAAGATGGTCACTGAAAAGTTAAGAACCTCAGAGTAGAATAATCAGTGAGCCAAAGGCTATTTTTATTCTCCACTCATTGTTGGATAAGAGCAACCAGATACTGTTATTACCAAAGCACCTGTCAACCATTAAATGGTGGAAAACAACAGATATCGCTTTAATATAGATAAAGAAAAGCAATTTTTACATATGTATTAATGTATATATGTGCAAATATGAGTGGTACTATGGGTAGCGCAGGATGGGTAGCGCTGACAGCAAGAAGGTTCCAGGTTCGATTTCTGTCTATACAGAGTTTGCATGTTCTCCTTGTGTCTGGAGGGTTCCCCGGCTTCCTTCCACCTCCAAAACCATGCAACAAAACCATGTTGAATTGATAACACCAAATTGTCTGCAGTGTGTGTGTGTGTGTGTCTGTACAGTGTGAGTGTGAATAGTTGATTGTCTTTCATGCAGCCCCGCAATGAGCTGGCATCTCATCCAAGGTGTACCCCTCCTCTCACCCATAGCCAGCTGGGATTGACTCCAGCAAATCCATACAACGACGAGATGATTGCAAAAAAAAAAAATAGAGGCAACAAGAGTTACCCTAGATGCCCCCTTTGGTGAGGAGACACAAATGCATGATTTCTTTCCAATGAAACGTGGGGTGGGGGCTTGTTAAATTCAAACAGAAGCAAAGTGTTGATACGCACAACTGTGAAAAGTGGTATCGTCGCACAAATTTGAAGACATTTTCATCCTCTTACCCTAGCACCCATTTCTTGGTTTCACATATATCTCGTCATGGAAATGTCAGAACACCCCACCTGGCCTACTCCAAAGTCGAGGTTGATTCACCGGATTTACCCCCTTTACGCTGCTGGCTCAGACAATGACCCCCTGTTCTACCTCTGTAACATCCATACTACCATCACACATCTCACCTCGGGGGGGGGGGGTCCCTGAACAGCAGGTGTGGAACCTGCAACACCAAGATCAAGTGCAAATATTCACCACACATAACCATAAAATGGGACTTCGCTGTAAATCAGCATCATCATGACTGAATAAATACAGCTCACAACTATCTCCTCTTAGAGGACCTGCATAAAACCACTTTCATTACTGCCATCATGCATTTACAAGTGCAGATCAATGCCCAGAAAAACTAGCACTGCTGCATCTCCTCTTCCGCATCAGACTAGTGAATCAGAACATAGAGGTTTATGTGATGTCCAACACTAATGTCACTATGGGTTTCTCCATCACACACTGTCACCTCATTGTGTCTAAAGCCACACACACACACCAGACAGCAGGTGTCCCAGAGCTCCAGCACCGAGCTCAAACACACGCTTGTGCTGCTGCAGGTGCACCAAGATGGGAGATGGAAGCATTCCTGTGAATGGCCTGAGACTGCACCGACACACTGAGTTACAGTTCCTGTCAGCTGCCCGTCGAATAAATGTTTAACCTGATTTATTGCTTTGTGGGTTCAATATTTAAGCTGTAAATGAAGGAGGATTGTGAAAGACGTGAGAGCGGATGAACAAAACCAAACAAGCTAGTTTTGACAACGACTCGTAGAAAATGAAGATAATATTATTTCTAGGTAATATTAAAGCCTTGGATATTTAAAATAAGTCTCTATAAAGTCTAAATTAGTATCAATAAGGCCTATTCGATGTTTTTAACAGTATAATCTCCCACGACGTGAGTAGCTTTAGCATGTAGCCTGTCGTGAGGCTTTGCGGCCTGGTCTCCCGTCCACCGCCATAGCCGCTCGGACGTTGTTTCAGCTGCGGTGATTTAGCTTTAAAAAAAAAAAAAAAAAAAAGGTGAAATATCATTTTAAACAAGATACTCACAATCCAAATGCTTCTTTTTC